>CM075017.1:21495744-21615703 GCA_037576675.1 Pangasius sanitwongsei | reverse complement strand
CCCCCCCCCCCCCCCCCCCCCCCCCCCCCCCCCCCCCCCCCCCCCCCCCCCCCCCCCCCCCCCCCCCCCCCACGGAAAAAAAACCGGCAAGAAGGAAACTATTCTCCTTGGTGCATTTTAAATGCTTCCTAAAGTGTCTCTCTTCTTCTTTCTTTCTTTTTTCTCTTCTTCCCAACCCCGTGTGTGTCAGCTCGAGCGTGGGCATTGGGACACCCTGCTGTTTGTTATTGCACAGAGACAGGGAGAGAAGGGAGGAAGAGAGGGAGACGTGGCGTCTGGGGTCATTATATAGCTGCCTGTCTGGGCTTGTCATCACAGCCTGAAACCACTGTGATATTTATCTCTCTCTCGCTCTCTCTCTCTCTCACACACACACACACACACACACTCACACAAACAGCCTAAAGCATTCATCAGCCAGCTTAGTGTCCTTTTACAGGATAACACTCAACGTCTTATACAACACACACTCAGAAAAGTCTGCACACACACACTAACTCATGTCACACTGTCAGCTATGCTGATTATTTAGAATACAAAACTAGCCAGCTAATGCTTGAGCCCAAGCACGTAGCATGAGAAGAGAAGAAACCGAGTGTGTCCCATACATCAGTGTTTAAGAGTATTAGCTTATTCAGTAGCTAGCAACTTTACCAGCATGTTTGCTAATCAGCTAATTAGTGATTCATATGAAACTAAATAAAGCTTTATGCTTTATTTCATTACAACAGCATTTCAACATTAAAGTAAATGTATGTAGACCTGCAGTGCATTATGGGAACCCGTCACCACCAGGACTTTCGATGAACCAATCTTCTAGTAACTAAAATAAAATGATCAATTATTAAAATCACCGAACACCTAGAATTAATATGAATTGATATACGTAGTTTTTAAAAAAATAAAATATAATGTGTAGCGATTGGGTCACAGAAGAAGTGACAAATAAAATTAAATATTCTTGAAATTTTTAGTGGTATTCTGAAATGGTATTTTGTAACTTAATTCTTGTAAGTGATCATTTTTGAGATTGAAAAAGATCATTTAATATTTATGAATATTAATAGCATTTAAAATCTATTCATTCATTTTATGAATTTGCGGTTTATAATTTGTTGGATGCAAAAAAAGACATTTGATACGTGTGTGAACAGGTAATGCCGTGTGTGTGTGTGTGTGTGGCGTCGTGGTGGCGGTAGGCCGGGTGGCCCCGGTGTCAACCCAACTGACACGGTGACAGCCAGGCGCAAAGAGGCTCCCAAAATAGAGCCTGCAACATGAGGACGGACACACACACACACATACACACACACACACACACACACACATACACACACACACACACATACACACACACACACAGGGAGGTGGGTGGCTTCTTGTCCTGTTCCATGTCTCTTTTGTAGCTTCGTCTGGAGTGCTTCAAGACCCTGCGATCCTACCACATGTCTGTTGTTCTGAATAAAAAAGACCCCCCTCCCTGTCTATCTCCCCTCCTGACTTTATTCTACAACTCAGTGTGAAGACAACGCACACACACACACACACACACACACACACACAGTGCTGTGTGAAGTTTAAATCCCTAGTGTAGACGCATAGCCTCAGGTAACGACACTATGTCTGCCTACAGCGGCTCCCTTTGGTCATTGTGCTACACACACACACACACAGTGGGTCAGGGGCAAACTCTTCCCTTTTAAGGAGATTCAAGTATACAACCTTTTTAAAGTCCACACAAAGTGATAACATTTTGCTGGAGAGAGAGACACAGAGAGAGAGAGAGAGAGTGTGTGAGAGAGAGAGAGAGAGACAGATGGGGGTTGGAGGCTGCTGATTAACACGAGACTGGAGACAGTGTGCAGTCTGGAAAAGTTAATGATTAGTTCTGTCTGACTCCACAAACTCTGGATAACTGCACACACACACACACACACACACACACACACACACACTTCACATAAGCAATAAGCTGTGCTTATTGATTAGACACAGTCTGGCTATGTTATGTAGGAAGTGACAGTGTGTGTTTCTGTGTGTGTGTGTGTGATGGGGGGCTGGGGGGGATGTGCTGGGTGAAGGAGGTCAGAGGTCAGTGGGGATTACTTTTGTTCTGCTCGCCTCTGTTTGACCACAACACACACACACACACACACACCAATATTACTGACATGTACACTGAAAACAGGAACTTTTAGGAACTTAGCGAGGCTCTTTCATCCTCCTCCTGTCTTCATTTGTGTGTGTGTGTGTGTGTGTGTGTAAATATTGTGCTTTTCCTCAGGCATCAGGGCTTTAGCACAATCCCACAACAAAGCAGTGTGTCAAGAGAGCCCCCTGCACCCCCCACCCCCACCAACACACAACACAAAACACACACACACAAACTTTGTTGATAATTTTCCTATGTATGTACCAAAGTGTTTTATACCACAGCAAAGAAGGACACCTACGTTTTATCCATTTATAGTTACATTTAATGTAGTGGAACATCTGTGAAACAAGATAGCTCCTGTTCTCACTTATGTTACAGCAGCTATAAACAGTCATTCCCTCACTGGCCTTTCATTATTCTTTCTCTAGACTTTAATAAGACAAAGCATAGCTTGCCGTGTTACTGAGAAACTGTAAAGCATAAACTCCTCACTCCTGACGATGTCGTAAAAAGTTACAGCTTTACCTCTGACACTGGAGACTCCTTCCATAAATGTTAAATAAATGTCTCCTCTTAGAAGACATCACCATATCAACAACTACAAACATTTATACAAGTCCCTGTGTAAGTTGTTACTATAGAAACAATAAGGTATAAATTGTTTTTTTATTATGCAAAAATCACGATCATGAAGACAAATAATTTTTTCCGGTAAATTAAAAGGCAAATTTCAGCCAATTTTAGCAATTTAAAATCATAAAAGAAATTGATTTGGTGCTGATTCAGATTTCTTAGCTTTTTTCTATGAGATGAATAAAATAATATGTTAAAATAATAATAATAAATGCATTATGACTTTCATGAGCTGTTTTGTAGAGCTCTCTCTCTCTTTCTCTGTGTGTGTGTGTGTGTGCAACTCTACAGAGGGAAACGAGTCAATAAAGGAAATTGCTAATTAGGAAAGGGACATTACATAAGAGCGACAATGAACGATGCACACGGGACTGAAATACACAAAACAGGAAAAGGCTTTGACACACAGGAAATACTTCACCTCTTCCTCTATTGTGCGCAGTGTGTATGTGTGTGTATGTATGTGTGTGTGTTTGAGAGAGGGGGTCTGGGGTTTTATTTTCTCTCTTTGCTGAGCTGAACAACTACAGCAATATGGCGCAATGATATTAATAACAAAACTAAGTGTATAAGAAAAATATCACATTAAATATTCTGTATCATGAAAATATTGTTACCGTGAGGCTAAGTGTGTATCAAGTTCTGCACACGTGTGCACTGACATCACAAGCCAGGGGTCAAAGGTCTGTGATGCAATCATGACTAATAAAACACTTTTATGGTGTTGGGTAACACTCGGATTTGCAGAATGTCCTCATGGTGCCCCACACACACACACACACACACACTATAATATAAACAATCAGTGATGTCATCAACCTTTGCTATTCGCCGCCTGCTGTCCACCACAGAAAGAATCACACACACACACAGAGAGAACGGAACAACCAGCACCATTGTTCCGAGTCCAGGATGTTAGCAATCGCCGTGGGAACTGAGCATGCACACTCGTGTGTGTGTGTGTGTGGCATCAGACAACCAGTCATGCCAGTCGAGTGGAGACACTTACATTGTTGTGGCTTCGTTTTGTTTTCTTTTTTCCTTCCCTTCTAAATGACGACTATTAATTATAATGTGTGCAACCACAACCATTCATTCTCCATCAGCAGAGGAGAGAGACACCAGACAGCCTGGAGACCTGTGCACTCGTGTGTGTGTGTGTGTGTTTGTGTATGTGTGTGGGTGTGTATGAAAAGCCTTAAAGAAAGTCACAACCAAGCCTATCGGTCCTCAAATGAATGAATGGGGTGAATTAAGACAGAACGGCAGAGTATTTTTTTTAAAACTGACACATCTTTTGGACCAACACGTGAAGGAGTCGGTGCTTTTTAAAATCCAGCTGTGGCTAGTTATTAATATAGGGTGTAAAAATAATAAAGATTTTACACATTTAGAAGTTTGTGGACTTAGCAGCATATTTGAGGTCAAAATCCTTCACCGTCTAAACACATCATCACAGACGATGATGATGATGATGTACAAGATGCTCAAAGGAAGCCTAGCATCAACGCTAGTGTTAGCGTTAGCATTGTCAACGTAGCTCCACCTAACAATTTTTTATTTTCTTCACAAATTTTCTGCTCAACACTTATTTCAATATCTGACTTGAACTGTTGTCATGGCGACTGAAATAACGTCTCCCTCAAAACCGTCTCCTTTTTCGTGTAAAGCTTGTGCGAGCATGTTTTGGTGAAAACAATTTTTGTGGGAGGGTTGATGAAAGAGAAACGACACCCACACACACACTCTAGGAATGTGATCATCATCTGTGTACAATGTACAACATGTAAAGCCGATGTCTCAGAGGCGACAGGGAAAGAGACCCAGGCATCTCACTCTGTACACACTGTGTAAACTGAGGGATGAGTGAGGGACGAATGTTATTCGTATTGTGGCCGTGCGGTCAGATCCATTTCCTGGGGGCCGAATCTGTCGTCTCCACACGAACGTACTCACGGTTAAAAAGAACTCGCTGGTTCAAAAAGTCTTCTCTCAGTAGTGGCTTTTCTCCTCCCTTTTAATGGCCCTCTCAAAGGCCCTCTCATTCCTTCCATCCCTCTCTCTCTCTCTCTGTCTCTCTCTCTCTGGACCGTTCGAGGGCAGCATAATGACACGAGGCAAGCAGCGGCCAGCCAAAACCCCAGTGCAACACACACACACATACACACAGATTTTGGCTGCAGTGCTGAGGGAGGAAGTGGGCAGTAATGAAAGAGGCCTTGCCTTGAAGCAGAAAAGCAGCACAGAACCTCTGAAATTAGAGAGACGCCTCTCTTTCTTCAAGCGTCGATCCTTTAAAAACTCTCATTCTAGCTTCGCTTTGTGTCGTTTTTCTCTAAATGTTTTCTTTCCGTTTCGCAGAGGCCACCAAAAGGGCCCTGCCCAAAAAGAGCCTGCGCTTTTTCCTCCGAGGAATGATGTCATTTCCTGTGCTGCCCTTTCCTCCTTGGCTAACCCAAACAACCGAAGGAATGAAGGAGCAGGTCTCTGAAGTGCCCCATTTTTTCCGCTAGCCCCAGGTCCCTTACTGCACGGTATAGCTTATACTAGCCCTCATACCAAAAGTCACTCTGCAGTCTACAGAGAACGAGGGGGAATCTGAGATGTGTGAGAGCAGGAAGGTGTTTCTGGATCAGCTCGAAACCCTGTAACCCTGAGCAGCATGTAATCAGGCTGTTCCTGGATCAGCTTGCTGTAGCACCGATTAATGAGACCCCTCGGAGTAAATTTAGCCATGCAGAGGAAGCGTGTGTGGAGCTTGGTGTTTACCGCCCCCCTGCTCTCACCTTTCACTGCACTCCTTCACGGTTCACACACACACATGCCATCGCTAATATCTTAGAACCCAGTCGCTTACCTTCATCCTACTTACATATACACACACGCTCAGAATGATTTCCTGTCTCTCAGACACCTTTTACTAGCAAAACTAGTCAAATCTACAGTCTACAGGTACCGAAAGAATTTGTTCCATCTCATCTCAAAAATCACTGTTTACTACGGTACTTTATGGTAACTATGGTTATCAGCCTCTGAGCCATGATACTACCATAATTCTACTGTTGTACTTTATGAAAACTCCATTTAGTACAATGTTAAACCTCCATATTAATATAGGCTTATTATGGTGATGATTAATGGGAACTGTCTTTTACAGTTTTTACATAATTATCTATAACATAGCCACAGTTTTACTATGGTATCCAATAGCAACAACGATTATACACTTAACATGTACATGACATCACCGTGGTTTGCCTGAGGTACTTATAAATGTTATTCATAACAGTATGGACATTCACTCAAACAATGTTTTGAAATCTGTGATGAAAATTCATCTTTCAAAAAACAAAATAAACATTGTCCCACGTTGCTACACAGCTAGACAACATCAATACATCAATATATCAACACTAGCCTACGTACTTTCTGAGGAGAAAAACTCAACAACTTTTGACCTTTTTCGACTTCCATAAACATCTAAACTTTGCAAACGCAAATATTTAATCAGGTCAAACCACTCAAAGTAGATTCTCGTGAAACCTTTAATCATACAGTCCAAATTGTAGATACTGTAATGTCAATGAAAGGGTGTGAGAGGAAAAAACAAGGTGAGGAAAAAAGAGTAACCGAATTCCAGAAACAAGAGCCAAAAGCTTAAGCAAGTCCTTCACTTCATATCTCTTTGTCTCTCCGTCTATCCATCTCTCTGTCCTGGACTCCAGCCCAGCGAGCATGTCTGTTGGTGGCTGTCGGATTGAGGCTAACTCTTAATAAACCCCAGCTTTCCAGGACAAACAACACACACTGAGCTAGCTCGTCCAGTAATCCCACTCAGGCTTAGACACACAAACACACGCTAGCACACACACGGCGCTCTGACATCTAAGAAGCAAGGACGATAAGGAGACAACAGAACTGTCTTGTTCTACCTTGTTTACTTCTGAAATCAATAAAACGATCTTCAGAAAACGTTGTCGGGAAATCGGAGAAATACGTTTTTCTCTTAGCTCCACACCACACATGCCTGGTCTGATGGTAATGAAAGCTTTGGCAGATATGTTCTTTTTCGCCTGTCAGTCAAGCAGACAGCTACGAAGCTGCCTATTTACCACACACACAACTTATTTACCGCACAGGAGGAGCAGGACTTCGGCTCAGATTTTCCACTAGACCTGCAACACAACCCCTCTCTGAACATACCAAAGTCTCTCTCTGGTGCAAGCGAAAGCCTCAGTGAAATGCAGTGACACTCCGTATTTGTTCAGGAGCACCGTCGGATTCGAGACAGAGTGAGAACAAAACAGAACTTCTCCAGAAGAAACTCAGTATTTATCATGTTGTAGGTTAAGAATCAGCATGTGTCTGGTGTGAAGGTTTAGAGCCAGGCTTTGAACCCAGTCAGGGCTAACCATGTAGGGCTAACCAGCAAGTTCCAGTTGATCTTCCCTTTTATCATTAAACTACTGCAAGAATTTAAAGAAAGAATTGATAGTTAGTTGCTCACTCTATGCTTGGTATAGATCGGCTTTCAATCCACCATCTTTGTTTGTGGTGAACAGAGTGATGATAGATTCACCTTTTCCATCAAGGTTCTGGTTTATGAAGCCAGCAAACCTTTTTGAATAACTGGGAACTTAAATATACAAGTTGTACTTTTGGCTATGAGAAGCTCGAGGGTCTGGAACCAGAGAGTCAAAAGTGACAAACTTCACAAGAGAGCCAAAGCAAACTCTTTTTTTCCCTCTCTCATTTCAAGCTCTTGATGTTTTACCTTCTAAAGTCAAATCCACACGGCATAAAGGTGTAATCACAGACGACTTTCACACACGATCTGTTTTGAGTGGGTACATGCTTAGAGAACAATTTGCTAGCACTAGCAATATAGCTCCCTGACGTAAGTGCCAGCAAAAATGTAAGTTTCATAGTTGATTCTATATCCAATAGTACCATCACTTTTATGGACCAACTTCTCATATTCCATTCTATAAATGTGGGCTGAGAATAGGCTGCAATTCAGGTCTGAAAGGGTTAAATCTCTCCCTCTGTGTCTTCCGTAATCACGTTTCGGACGCAGCACAGGCTAGTGTGAGAGGGGCAGGAGGTCAGAGCGAAGCGTTCGGGAGGAACGAGCCTCTTTTGTGTAAAGCCCCTGAGGGATCGCACTAGTCTTCCTCTGCCAGAGAAATCAACTCTCCGGCTCCAGAGGGCCTGCCTTCCCCATTTCCCTCCCTCTCTCTGAGCTTTATTCATCCAACTGACCCAAAACCAGGAGGCAAAGTGAGGGAGGAGGGCCGGTGAAAAAGTGGACGACGGGTAGAGGGTTAGAGTGAAAGATGAGGAGGAGGAGGAGGAGGAGGAGGAGGAGGAGGAGAGGTGATGAAAGACGGGCTTAGTCCCCTTCTACTCCACAAATTCACAGTGGGTAGTGTGGTATAAAATGTGAGAGGAGTGGAGCTGAGAACGAGGAATGATGTTAGCAGGTTTTGTTTGCACTGCACGCTGCTGTCGGCACACTGGCGGCAAGCTTTTCATCCTTGTCCTCCACACACACACACACACACACACACAAAAGAGAGGTAAAACAAACGGCGGGGCACACGAGAGGCCAGCGAAGGGGAGCAGAGCAGCTCCAGCACAGGCAACATAATCCAGCATGTCCATCATACACACACATACACACACACAGACACACACACACACACCTATCAACCCGCAACTCAACCATGAAGCCCAGGGGTTTAAGAGCTCTGTGTTTATGTGCCGCGTTTTCTTCTTTTTTTTTTTTCTTTTTTTTTTAGAGAATTTATGCTCCTATCTCAGACCTGATCTACACACAAACTGAGACTTAAGAGCTGAGACAGAGAGCAGGGCAGCACACACCCACCATCATGTTTAAAAAAAAAAACAGCTTTAAAGTCTCACTAATGAGAAACATCTGTATGAATAAAGCAGGCAGAGACCAGACCAACTCTCTCGATCCATCTCTCTTACCCTGCCTCCCCTTCTCTCCTTCACTATTTCACCCCCCCCCCCCTCCTCTGCCGCTCTACCTCCCGGCGCCTCTCGTAAACACTCTGTATCCGTTTGGCTGCAACTACGAGTTCGGAAAATATTGATAATAAGCAGCCGTTCGAATGTAAGCTAAAACAAATACAGACAATAAGAAAAAAAAGTCACATTAACATTTGTGCTACTTATAAAAATTGTCATAAGTGCCTGAGTAGCACGCCTACCGTAAATACTCCAGCAAATGGCATGTTACAACTTCCAGAAAAAAGCAAACAAAAAGCATCTTATAGTCCAGAAGATACGGTAATAAGACAGTTTAATCAGAGTGACACACCAAGGTAGGTCTCAAAGTTCACAAGTTCACAACTGATCATGTAGTTCATGTAGCAGAGGCATAGTGGCCATTAAAGCGGTTGCAAAATGAAGAAAAGGGACTGAAGGAAAAAGAGAGAGAGAGAGAGAGAGAGATGGGATGTATCTATGTATATACATGTAAGTCTTTACCTGAAAACCCCACAGGGGCTGAATGTATCGTTCCCCCAGTTTCAGTGGAAGCAGGCATAGAGTCTGGAGAATCTGCAGAAAGAAGAACGAGTGAAAGGTTAATCAAATACACACATATAGCACAGAATAAAGGTTTGAACACATCAGTGCCTCAAAAACTGATAGATTTTACGGCCTTCAGGGACTGAGTGATATTAACAAGACATTTTCACAAAGATATGAAATGATTTTATGTATTGTCTACAAATACAAATGATTTAACGAGAAGACAATGCTACAAAAATTACATTATCGCCAAATCAGCTACATGTAACTATGAGTTACAATGAGATTTATAAAAATACTAATGATACGTGCAATACTCTCAGAAAAGTGTGGAATACTGCACTCTCATTATATTGTTGTATTTGTGAGAGCTATAAGGCGGCCATGTTTAAAAGAAGTGAAGAAAACTTCCAGAGACTTTGTTTTTCTTTACGCCAAAAATAAAGTCTCAAAAAAAAAAAAAAAAAAAAGCCAAAGGCAACCATAGTTCAGTGTCCGTGTGTAAGTGTGTGTGTCAGTCAGTATGTGTGTCAGTGTGTGTGTTCTAGCTGTGATAGGAATATACAGTTTAGCAGGATACACTCCATCAAGCCAAAAACAATGAAGGAGACAGGAAATGGCCTCAGCCTTGAAAGCTGTGTACAGTAAATTTTCTAAATGGCATGCCAGCAGACAGGGAACTCTGAGTGTGTGTGTGTGTGAGTGTGTGTGTGTTCTGCACTAAGCAGCTCGCATCAGGACTTTCTGAGGTTTCCATAGCGATCAGAGCTGCGGGTAATTATACATTCCATTCAGAGAATATAAACACCAGTGGTCCCGCCCACCAGCACAGCTGGCCAATCAGATGTCCCGGCTGTCAAACAACCGTGTTATAAGTTAATGGTCTAAAGTTAAAGGGAGATAACCAGCTTGACTTTACTTTATATTTGTTGCATTCGATACTCAGACATCATGACGAGATGTAGAAATGGCGAGCGCGTGCACACGGTCCTGGTGTTCCGGTGTCGCTATAAGAACTGGTGATTGTCTGGTCAAGCTGTGGTCAAGCTAATGAGATGCACGGCCAAACCTGAGCCTTACTCACTGACCACAGAAAGAGAGAGAGAGAGAGAGAGAGAGAGAGAGGATGAGCGAGAGAGCTTCAAACACTCAATGACTCATTTTAAGGGCAGAAAAACAAGCTGACGTTTAATTACAGCAGCTTTCATACTAACCACGGATGCAATAACCCTATTTCATTTTTAAAAAAATACAATATCAAATCTCTGTTTTTTTAATGTATTCATGTATTATTTATATATTCTTTAATATATTCTAGATAATGTAACATTATTTATTACACAGTCCTAAAAATATATTCAAAAATGGGAAAATATCTGACCACCTATCACTAGCTGAGATTATAGAGAATTTTATTTCATATCTACAAAAAATACAATTTGTCACAGAAAAAGGGGGAAAAGGTACAAAAAAGATTTTACCATCAACCACTTTTTGGTGCAAGTAACAGTGGAGTTGGTTGTTTTAAGTGCTGATGAAATGTAGTGTGGTGTAATTTATCACAGTATTTATAACATATGGTCATATCAAAAAAATATAAAAAATATATTATTTTAAAATATATTATTAACAATTGTTAAAGATATTTTTAGATGGGTTAAAACTAAATTTCAGTTATATTATTTATATTTATATGTTTTTTGTTTATATCAGAATATTCAGCAATAAAATATTAATAAAAATAAAATGGAAAATATATTATTAAAAATATAAATTTAGAAATATATATTTTAGGGGGGTGAAATAAATTAAAATTACACTTAAAATAAACTAAAAATAAAATGACTGATGAAATTTATTACAATATTTATGTTTTTATTAATATTTTTAATTAGCAGAAGGGACATTCTGACATCGGCTCTCTTTTTCTACTCTCTGTTCTTCTGAATCTCGTCTGATCTCCAGTACATCACATAAAGCGTGGGAAGGAATTCTCTCTTTGAAGCTTGCTCAAATTTCGCTGAGCTGAAATGATTTGTGTTTAATCCTCTAAGATGGACCAGACTTTGGCGATCAAAGATTTGAGAAGATGCAAGCGTGCAAACGAAAGCAAAACGATGAGGTTTTTGGAAGAATGTGTGTGTGTGTGTGTGTTTGTGCCCATGACTTGGCACTCACTCCTGCTCCCTGACCTGAGTGCTATACAGAGCTCATTCTCTGCTGTTCTCCTGAAAATACACATGGAAAAACCCCACTGAACACACACACACACACACACACACACACACACACACACACTTGGTGCACCTCTCTCTCACCCACGACACTGAGAGGAAACTGGTCACTTTTGTCATCATCCCTGTCACATTTAGTGCACTGTGTAGTGCGCACTTCTCCTCTTTCTCGCTCTCTCTTTTGTTCGCCTTTGATTGCAGCTCAGATTGATATGCAAACAAGCAGCACACATGAGCTGTTCTTCTTCTACTCTCATCTGAGAAAGGTGTGTGTGTGTGTGTGTGTGCATAAGAGAAGACTAGATGAGCAGAAGAGACATATGAGAGTGTGTCTTGGGTCAGTGACGAGGAAGACAAAGCGATAACAAAAGAGGCAGCTTGTATAAATGAAGCACAGTCGGCCTCTTTTGTCCTATTAATATCATTGGCTCTAGGACACACACACACACACACACACACACACACGTGTCTTCATAGAAACACAGCTGGGGCGACAAATGACTTCCTCTCTGCATGATCATTGAGAGAGACTCTCTCTTTCAGTTAAAGGACAAGTCTGTTAAAAAGGTTTCCTCCTCAAACTCCTCAAAGGTTTCCTCCTTCCTCTTATTTAGCCCTCCACCCACCCACCCACACACACACACACACACACACACGCACACATACACGCACACACACATGCACACACATTCCCAAACCCAAAAATCTGGTTCAGTAAAGTAATGAGTCATGCTTAAGTGGATGACGCAGAAGCAGGCGCCAAATAATTACACACCTTTTTATGTAAACTCTGAACATCGCTGTGTTTTTATAAAAGAGAATAATAAAGCGATAGATGGAGGAGTTTCTGGTATTGAAATAGTTTTTTGTTCCAGGGACAATTTAAAAAAAGAGCTTTTGAAATATATTTGTTCAGTATTTTATTCTGTTCATCTCTGTGATGTTGATCAGTGGGCGCTATATCAGTAGAAAGTCATGTTATATCACAGCACTATTGAATTCTCTATTCGGACTGGACGGCGGCTGTAAGACAAATCACACGTTCATATTGTCACACGACGTTTATTTAGCATTTATGACAGGGAAGGGGTCTCCAGGTAAAGCTGTAACTTTTAAGTTTTCTGACATGGGAATTTGAGGCTTTGCTGTTTTTCAGGAACATGACAAGTTGCGTTTTTTTTTTCATCTTATTAACTTCAAAAGAGAAAAAAAACAAGGCTGTTGGTTCATGCACATTACACAACGCCAAATGTAACTATAATTGGATAAAACTGCTTGATGTCTCATAGTATAAGAGGAATAAAACACTTCAGGATGTGCTTTTATAGAAACGTAAACAACTTTGAGTGGTAACGATAACTTTGCTTTACGTCTCCACTGCTGTTGATTATGTTCCTATAACAACACATCCCGCTATGTTCTATTCAGTGTAACATTATTGCACTGTAGCAGGTAGCTGATTGCAAATTTATTGCAACCCGAAATAATAAACAACACTGGACTTTCAGGTTTTTTTTTTACCGTATTGCTTTTTGTGTTCCGGTTCTTAACACAGCAAAACAAAATGTTTCTAAAAACGATTTAAAATATCACAAACGTGGACAAAGGTTATCTCATGTCAAAGACAATCCCACTTTGCTGTGGCTGGTGAACATCTCTGACTGAGATCATTTTCAATTACCATCAAAAGCTGTGAATGAACACATCCCTCAGCACAAAGAGAGCGACAGCCCAAAGCTGCACAGCCAGAGGACAAGAGGGGGGGGGAGTGTTCGCTGTGTGCAGACGCTCCCAAACCCTCAGATTAATTCAGCAGATAAAACACGGCTCCGCAGATCTCTCAGCCTTCCCCTGTGAGAACCACATTTCCGCTTTCCTCTAACCCACTCATTCACTCACCCCCCCTCTCCCTCAATCCGTCCCTCCCTCCCTGCACCCTCTCCCTGATGGAGCCGTTAGTCTTTATCAGAGCCGCCAAAAGTGTGTGCAGACGCACCGCCCCCCCTCCAGCTCTGGTGCCGGGTCAGAGAGGGTTTAGGCCTTGGCCTCGTGCCATTCTATTACAGACGACTGGCAGAGCCACTGCTTTCTGTCCATCCTAAATCAAAACACATCGCTGAGAATCTGCATCGTATTACACACACACACACACATACACACACATTCTCACCTCTCTTTTCAGATCCACATGGCCACATAATGTAAGAAACAGAGGAAAATATTTACAAATGTGAAAAGCTACATGGTCTTTCTTTATCAGGCCAAATGGGTCCAAACAGTGCACGGAAAATTACAGCATGTCAGAGAAAAACACAGATAACTATAATCATCGGCGGTTCAGCGGTGGCTCAGCGGTTAAACTCGCACCCAGAAGGTTGTGAGTTTGAATCCCAGGATGGCCAGAAAAACCCTTAGAGAAAGAGCGTAGCCAAAAATAAAACACAAAACTCCAAAGCCAAGACATGCTTGGTATGGTGAAGTTCACTTCTATAGTTTCTCACTGGAGCTACAAGGCAAGTAACGAACGCGAGGAACGTCTGTCACCCAAAAATGTAACTATAATAATATATCTATCCATTTAACACACAACTGTTCAGCTCTGTGCTTAGATTACCGGATTATCCTCAATGGATAAAAGCATCTGGCAAATAAACCGATTCAATTTATGATTTAAAAAGCTACGGGGTGATTGAAAACTCAGCACGAGGACTTGCCGGACTTGTATACAAAGTTATGACGGTTAAGATTAGGGGCGGAGTTAGCTTGCAGAACTGTTCCTAAGACTTCATTTGTACGACATCCAATCAGATCATGAAGATTCGTACAAATTTCTCGAGAAATCAGCTTCACAACAACATCAAACAACCCACACAACGTATCACGCACTTATAATATAATATAATATAATATAATATAATATAATATAATATAATGGAGAAGTCCTGAAAACAAAGTGCAATCAACGTATAGCTCAACTAACAAACTAACAAAGAGCTGTGTTGTACTAATTTGTTGCTGATGTGTTGATTGGTTTGACTTTAGCAAGCCTGAGAGCAAGACACACAGCACATTTTGTTCCAAAGCAGAAAGAAGTAAATAACTTACCGGGTGACTTAAGTAAGTCCACTGGATATCGTGAGTATGGAGGAGGGGGGGATTCTAAGGGGAAAGAAGTGGAAAAGAAGACCATGAGAAACAAGCAGGGTTAGATAGAGCCTCATGATAACAGTTGGCATTCTTTTAGGGTGGAAAAAAACCCTGTTTGTCTTATGTAGAGAGAGAGCTGGGGGCTGGAGGAGGGGGGATCTGCCCTGATAGTGCACAAGTGAAGTGCGTAGATAAACACAGAGCCGCCCGGCGCCAGACAGAGAGAGAGAGGGAGAGAGAGAGAGACATACAGAGAGAGACAGACAGAGAAAACAGAGCATGTGACTGCCAAAAACAGGGCCTTCAGACCAGTTGAACATTAATCGATGTCCGTATACACAGAGGACCAAGTGTTAAGGAATAAGCCCCGAACTGCCCGGAATAACATGCTGATAGATTGAATTTCCTGCTCTGAAAACTTTAAGGTGAACTTTTGGGAAAAAAGTTTAGAAGTGAGATTATTGCCAGATGGTAAATGTGCTAAAAAAAAAAAATAATAATAATAATAATAATAATAACTTAAATCATTATATTCAAAGCTAATGCAAAAGATAATTGCATGTATCTTGATATTGTACATGTCCTATGAGGTGTTTATTATATAAAAAATAGCATTCTTTGCAAAACCCTGGATCGATATAATGAAGATTAAATCGATAAATTTATCACAATTTTTCTGTAATAACAGATCTGCCTTTATGTTAGAGCAACAGACTTTCTATTGCTAAAAAAATATTCATAAGCTATAAAGAAGGTGAGGTTGGTTTACATAGCTACAACATCCTCAGAGTTTATGATGACTTTTACACATGTAGCCTCGATGCTACATCAGCACACACTGGCGTGGACGTCTATAACACAGTAATAACTGTTGTTATAGGAAATATAGCACACAGTGCAAATCCTGACAGGCTGCCACTTAGTTTGCTAATGTCTCTTCATTTCATATCCACAAACTTATATGAAAAGAAGAGACAAAAGGGGAGAGTTTTGGGTCAGTCATGGAGCATCACAGTGTTTGGAGAATAATGGAGCATGGTTTTGGGATAAAAATTTGTACAAAGTGTCAATAATGATCAATAACATAAGGTCAGCTGAATTAAATAGTAACTTAACTATGCGTGTAAAGTGTGCTATGCTAGAGTTGAGCTGAACTGCATCTTTCTGAGGTAAATGTGTGACTGATGTTAGTTACGCTGTCGGAAATGAAGACAGGTCTACTCTACAGGTCCAGGTTTGTCCCCTAAACAATGTTAATGTTCCTGTTTAATGTTAATGTTGATCTGATGAGCTACCAGCTGGTCAGCCTGGTAGACTTCTTTCCAGATGTGTATCACCTGATAAACTATTTTTCAGCTTCCTTATTACTTAACTAAACTGGCCACTATGTGTTTCAGAGTTCCTGATTGCCTGCCTGGTGTGTTACTTTACATTAAAAAATGTATCATTCAGTATCAGAAAGTGTTCCTTCTCCCAGCCCTTGGGTGCAGATGGTCCGCCAGTTTGACCAGTGAGTGTGTTCTGGCAGCTGCTCAGACCAGGCTGGATTTTTCAGTATCACTGACTGATTTTTAATTGAGCACTTTTTTTCCACGAGAAAAGTACAGCCTGTGTAATATATATATAGCTACTATATAATAACTGAGTGCGTAAGTGCACATGGGCTGCAGGTCTTACCGGGCTCGCACAGGCGGCTCATATGGTGCGGGTTGCAGCACACGAGCTCCGGGTTGATCTTCCCGTAGGATTCACAGCACGGCAACCGCTTTAACTGCGACCAGTGTCGGAGGTCTGGCCAGCGGAAAACCTTAAAGAGCAGCAGCGGGAGCGAGTACGCGTCCACTCGGCCGGGCAGCATGAGGCACGGGCTCCGCGCTCCGCCCTTCGACTCCACGGCCTGCAGCAGCAACTCCAGCTGCTTCTCCTTGATCTTCTTCAGCACCGAGTGCGTGAGCGCCTTCAGTTCGGCCTCCGCGCTCGCGCTGCCGCCGCCGCCGCTGGCCTTACCGGCGGCCTTGGTCGCTTTGCCCATGCACAAGCTTCCGTTTCCTCTTCCGCTTCCTCCCGCGCCGTGCGTCGCGGCGTCCGCCGCCTCCTCCCCGTCGCCGTCGACGGGCGCGCGGCTCCTCCAGAGTCGCCGGACGAGCCCCGACCGTCTGGTCCTGAACATGCGCGACGACGAGCAGAGGGTCTCCCGGCTAAAGATCGAGCATGGCGTCCGCAAATCATGAAGTAGGTCCCGGGATCCGAGGCCAGGCGGCGCCGCGCAGTCCGAGAGACGGTGCAAAAGCTGGGAGCAGCAAAGGCAATCTGTACCATACGCCAGTCTTTTAATTCGGTTTTCCACCCACAAGCTAAGCAGCAGGTAAAAATATATACAGGCTATCCTGAACAGCCTATATTCTACAGCCGAATCTGTTCGAATAGGCTGTTAATATAAAGAGGATTTATTGAAATAATGATAATATTAATAATAACACTACTAAGAAAAAAACTTCCGTTAGACACTGAAGTCGCGCCGGTGTCTCTGCGCTGTAAATCCACACACCATCCCCGAGCCGAGTCCAAGCCCTGCTGTCTGTGCGGCTTCCCTGCTCCTCCACCAGCTCAGCGCTGCAGGCTGAAAGCTCCAGCACGGCTCTGTGACCCGCGCATGTCTGAGGGCAACACGAATGTTCCGAGCCTGAAGCAGATCCGAACAGAGGAGGTCGGGAGGCTCCGCTAAATCCACGCCCGAGCCGCAAAGCTTAAAGCGAGAAAAAATCAACCCGACTGTGAAGCGCTGGAAGAAATGAGCATACACTAATGATCTAATGTCAGCCGTCTTCAGCTTAATGTACAGGATTTATCCTGAAAAATGTGAAAAAACAAACAAACAAACAAACAAAAAAGCAAAACGAAGCAATAAAGCGAAAAAGCGCCGCGCGTAAAGTTTCCGAGCCGCGAGAAGAGAGACGGCGATGCGGTCTGTGCGCCTCCAGAGCCGGGAATGAGGAGAGGAGCTCAAGCGCCTTCTCTCTCTCTCTCTCTCTCTCTCACTCTCTGTCTCCCTGTCTCCAGTGGGCATTGGCGCCCCCCCCGGCCGGTCACGTGGTTGTCTAGACACCCTGTCGCTTGAGAAAAAAAAGCGATCGTGTTGCGCAAACAGGAGATCAAGTAGCTCACAAGCGGCGACATCGGGTTTTAAAGGTTACATTCCAGTAAAGTTTCAAAAGTTATCAACGATAAGTGGTCACGGTGATTATGTAAAAGAGAGACAGTGTGCTCTGGAGCTAGAGCTGAGCTTTTCTCATAAACCTGATGCGGATTTTACACTAAGCTGTTGTTGTGTTGTTGTTGTTCAGTTCAGCACAGCGGTCATTGACACAAGAAACACACTAAAGCATAAATATCTCTCCAATCACACAGCACAAAGCTTACTCTGTATGACTTATTGCTTTATCCGGGTTATTAGGGCTATGCTATTACTCTAAATAAATAAATAAATAAATAAATAAATGGCGCATCTAATCATGGCAGAACTAATGATTATATAATAGTAAACTATAGACTGGAATAATGCATAACATTGCACATCCTAATATTTTCTAAAATAATAATAATAATAAACAAATAAATAATAAATAATAATAGTAGTAGCCCATTATCATGATAGCAAGAATCGTAAAATAGCAAACTGTAGCTTCATATTTTCTATAACATGGATGCTATTTGTATTTATTTATTTATTTATTTATTTATTAATTAATTAAAATTCTTTTTTTTTTTTTAGGTTAGGTTTTGTACCAGACTGAGCACAGAACGCATGAACTGCTGCCCCCATCTGGTTGCCACACTCACTGCTACACACCGCTATCACTCTGTCTGCCTCTTCAGCTTCACTCCTTCCATCTTTTCACAACCCCAGACATGTCAGTGGAACATGTTCAGTGTCAGGACTGTGGCTCACGTCGCCATTTTACGCAGTGAAGGAAAAAAAAATCATCTTACCTGCTCATTTAACACTGAAGCTAACCAAAGCAAATGAGCATCAAGCAAAGCCAACATTATAAAACATTATTTTGGTTAATTAATACCTATAGGACATGACAGCGTAATAAAGCGCTTATAAAATGATTCGTAGCCAGTTTTAATAAATATCCCTGACATGGAGTGGCAGAAATCATTAAAAAATCACCAACTATATAATGAGACTTTCAGCATGAACTTCCTTTCTGCTGTTCTGATGATTGGACTAGATGGAAAAATTGTGTAATTATTATTTCACCTCTAACAAGTAACTTTTTTTTTTTTTTTTCCAAAACCCACAACCTACACGATCTGTATCCAACATGAATGAGTAACGTGACCTTTAACCCAGAAATGCAGTGTTTTATACACACACTGGCCACTTTATTAGATATACCTACCCTGTATTTACACTTATTCAGTGTCAATGAGACACCACACACACACACACACACTCTCACACACACAGCTGTACAGTTATTGACTACTATTAATATACTACTAACAGTTTGTCAGCTACACGTAATCCACTAGCAGAAATCACCCTTACTGAAAGGTCTCGTAAACTTCACATCACCTGAACAATCACATCATTTGGTTCTTAGACACGTCACATGTAGTGCATGTGATTTTATTTTAATGTGATTTCTTTCATGACTGACTTTTACATTATTTAAAATTTCACATGTAGTGCACATTTGTATTTTCACGTAATTTTCCCCATGATTCATGTATTTTCACGTGTTAATTTTTCACATCTATTCCATGTATATTTATTTTCACTTGTCCGCGATTCCTTTATTTTCATGATTTTTTCACATTTTTTTCACACAATCATTTTTGCAATTTTATTTATTTATTTATTTTCAGGTGACTTTTTTCCATGTGATTTTTTTACGATGTAATTATTTTCACATAATGAATTTTTATAATGTATTTATTTGCACGTGATTTTCTTTACATTAATTTATTTTGCATGTGACCCCTCCCCCCCACCAATATTATTTTCACATTTTTAAATCACTGTTCACATGCTAATTTTTTACATATGTAGCACGTTTTTATTTTGATGTGACCCCCCCCCCCCCCATAATTAATTTATTTCCACGTGATTTTTTTTTTCACATGTGCCATGTGGTATTATTTCTTTCAAACGTGATATTTTTAAACAATTCATTTATCTGACTGTTACATTTTTAATGTGATCCTTCCACATGATTTATTCATTTTCTATTCTATTATTATTTCATTTACATGTAGTGCATGAGTTTTTAACATGTACTTTTTTCCCACACAACTCATTATTCATTTATTACTCACATCATGTCATATGCACAAAAATGCATCACATACTCAAATACATCTTGGCATGTTTTTTCCATGTGTAGTGTGTGTTTATTTTTTATAACGGTGTGTACAGTAGTGCGTTAGAGAACATCTTGTCCTCGCAGTGAGTGAGTGGAGGCGGAACAGAAGCGCTGTTGTGTGTGTTTGTGTGTGTGTGTGTGTGTGTAGCCTCGCGGCATCACGGGCAGCATGACTGGAGGCGGTGAGTACGTGGTGGCGGGTGCCAGTCTGTAACGGAGGCGGAAGATAATAATGATGATGGCGATGGTGATGACATTGCAGACGCTGCCATTCTCATGACTCCGCCCCCTGACTGAACCCACTGGCGCCTTTTCCCTGCCCTGGTCCTAGAGAACCCCCTGTGCACATTTAGTGTGTTCTCTGATCTAACACACCTCCAGGAGCAGGGTTGAGAACTTGTAGGATGCAGATTTGAGATTTTCTGATCTGAATTCGGAGGACGTTTCCCCAGGAAGTTTTTCTGGAAATCCATCACTAACCCGCTGTCCCTCCTTCCCACCACCATGCCCTTGTTAGTAGCCTAAACGACCCCATGTACATATGAAAGGGAGCCATTTTAAGAGCCATTCTGAGACACAAACATCCACAGGCTACTTCAAGCTATCATGCAGAAGCACAGGATAGCATAGATAATCTTTCCTATATATATATATATACATAAAAAAGAAAAAATGTCAAACAAATAAAGACTGCATTTTATTGCTTCCGCTTTAACACACTTGAGTCAATGTATTGTGTTAGAGCAGAAATATGTTGTGGCATGAGAGTAAAACTGGAGATGGGAATGTCTTCTGGGATGCGTTTGCTCGTGCATGAACCCACAGAGGATTTGTGAGAAAGCAGTGACATTTGAAAACAATTGTGACGAACGAGAGCATTAGCCTCGCTCAGACAGTGCACACGGTCTCTTACCTACAAAACTAACACAATACTAAAAATCTAAAAGACTGGAGTGGCATTAATAATAATAATAATAATAATAATAATAATAATAACAATAATAATAATAATAATAAATAGGAAATAAAAATAGCAAAATGTAAAAGTAAAAGTAAAGATTTATAAATTAAAAAAACAATAATAAAGGAACTATAAATAGACTAGTAATCAAGTTAAAATAGTAAAGTGGTGAATTACTTTAAAAAAAATTATTATTTAATGAGTTAAAATCAAAATAAAAAAACATTATTCATATAGCAGCTTCATACATTAAATGCAGCTTTAAGTGCTTTACACAAAAAAGGCTAAATTAAAAAAAAAGAAATAAGAGAAAAGCAGAAAATAAATTATATAATGTAACAAAAGTTAAAATGTAATTAATATAATAAAATGTAATTAATATAAACAGTAATAAATAGTGTAAAGCTGGAAAATGTAGCACATAAAAATTATTAAATACAAGTTTAATAATAAAAATAAAAACAACAATAATAATAATGGTAATGATATTGACAGAGTACGTTTAATACATTAAAATAAAGCTCTAAGCTCTTTTATTCTTTATAAGTGTTTTACGAGAATAGAAAAGGCAAAAAACAGAAGAAATGAAGCAGAAAATAGAGAAAATCAAATGCAATAGAAATTCTAAAAGCAAATAATTTCAAAAATAAAGAAACCATAAAATAAAAATGTAATTAATATAAAGTAGTAAAGCAGGGAATTGTAGTTCAGATTAAAAAAAAAAAAACATTAAAAGGAAATACTTCATACAAAAAAATGCTAATACTAGTATTATTACTGATAACCAACCAAAAACAAACAAATTCTAATTAAATGTCAAATGATACAACAAATATAAAACTAGAGAAAAAGTTATATTGTGATTTGTTTTTGGAACAGAATGTAATCCTGTGTTCGATGATCTTAGAGGTGCTTGTGGCGCACGTTCAGCAACATAAACTCTGACATAGAAGACGCTGCTCATCCATTTGTAGCTTTAAAATGAATTTTATGATGAACAGGAAGTCAGTGTAGTGCTGTCAGTAGTGCAGTAACATGTTCACACTGTGTTGCTAAGGCTGATGGAGGTGACAGACATGTTCCTCTAGGCGAAACTGATGTGTGTGTGTGTGTGTGTGTGTGTGCGAGAACAGGGTGGTTCATCATGCTGTCATGTCAGATGGAGACAGAGGTGGCCACCAACAGCAGCAGACGTGATACAAACTTTTCCAAATTCCAGAGAAGGGAGAGACATTGCTGGGTTGCGTCTGAGGGTAAAAAAAAAAAAAAGCCAGAATGCAATGCTGTGTGTCTTATAATAAAAAAATAATGCAATCATAGTTGGGAAATAATGTCTCATGAAAAATGAGGTAACCCACCTCTAAGACACTGTTAGGAAATACAACGCAACAGACTTTCTCAGGAAAACAGATCATGGGGTGTGTCAAAACACTAGATAATGAGAAGATAAATGCAAGATGATGAACGAAAATATTTAAGAGGGTGCTCATTTCAGTAAATGTGAAGATTAACTTGAAGAGAAACCTTACATGAAAAATTTTGCATTATGAAAAAAGTCATAAGCTCTGGTATTTGATTTTCAAGTTTGTGAACCATCAAGAAATGGAGGAAAAAAAAAAAAAAAAGGAAAAGAAGATGCATTTGAATTTATTTGAATAATTTATCCCACTTCCACTTCCACTGTCAGGAACAAATCGACACCGATCAGTTGGACTGAGATTACTAGAAATCAGACAGACGACATGATAAAAATGTGATGTAGGATAATCATCCCGAGGGAGATTCACAATCATTAATCTTTCATCATTTGAATGACGAAAGGAAACGATGTGGTGAAACCTAACATACATCCTTTTTCTAGCTGCCCTAATATAAGCGTTTGTTTTTATTATTTAATATACTCAGTGCATATATTTTTTAAAAAAAAGGCTCCCGTGCACATTGCACCTAGTGTCATTATAAAAGACGTTGGGAAGATTTCACACAACAAGTAGCAATCATGGTGAAGGTAAAGGAGCTTCCTAAAGTTCTCCAGGAAAACAGTATTAAACAACACTCAAACAGAAAAGCAAGGCCAGAGTGAAGACTTTAAATATCCCTGTCAGTACAACTGGCTCCATAATATGCGAGTGGGAAGTTCATGGAACTGCAGCTAATTGCCCCCAGACAGGCTACGTAAGATTTCACAACACACTGTCAGACAAATGACAAGGAAGGTAAGAGAGAAGCCAGCAGTCACTTGAAAAGAGTTGCAGGACGACCTGAAAACAGCAGCAGGAACAACAGTTACACAGAGAAAGTAAGCAATGAACTGCACCGCAATCATCAGAGATGCACATAGAAAAGCAGTTAGACAAATCAGAACTCTTTTGAAACAACATACTTCGGTATGTCTGGCAATACATCAGCTCATCATGCAATTCGGGCAACTGAAGATGATTTGCCGAGAGGAATGAGTCACTGAACTGAACCACAATGCTGCAAAAAGCTAATTACTTCTTACCATAGATGTCTCACAGCTGTGACTGCCAACAGCTCTGCAACAAAGCACTAATGCTGGTCATTTGCAGTGTCTGAATACTTTTTCCCCCTCTGGAATTTCATCTTTTAAACATATTCTTGTTTATGCTTATGAATACATACTTCTCTGTTCATTTTTACAAGTACAAGGTCAAAAGTGTGCAACAATTATGAGTGTAAATGTGAAGTGGATATAAGCACTTGAAGTGTATTAAATAACAATAAACAAACATGTCTGAATACTTGTATCCCCTCACTGTAATTTATTGTTAAAGTGAACATTAAATGTAACTATAAAAGGATAAAAATGACATCACTCTTTAATAAATAAAAATGGTAAATGTTGGCTGCGGTATAAGAGGGAAAAAAAAAACACTTTACGACATGCTGTTATAGGACTAACTTCGAGATCAACTCCCCTTCATCCCACCACCCTGTCATTAATTAGTTTCCTATAACCGCATGCCCCCAAAGTAGTTTATCCCTTACATATTGCATTGCTATAAATTCTGAAGAGAACGTCTAGGGCAAACAGGCTCAACATTGCTACATAGTAAACAGAACACATGGATTAAGCAGGAGACACTGAGTCATTGTGGTATACAGACATGAACTTAATAAACCTGGAAATCAAAGCATGACACACGCGAGGAAAGTTTACAAAGCTCGCAGCAAACGGAGATCGTGTGACTGCCGAGATCGTACAGAAAACAGCAGCTCGCCTCAGTACACATACATATATCATCGACTGAGAGAGCTTCTAAATGCAAATCATCAGTGCTAACGTGCATTATGTCAGAAGCAGCCACTAATTCATGTGTGCGCGCTGAAGGAAACATCACCCGGGGCAGGACGCATTGTGTCCATGTTCCACAGTACAGGCCTCTGGTTTAGTCCCTACACGCTAAAGCCCAGTTTCACAATAACCGCCTCTGTAGTGAATACCAGGCATGTGAAAGACCCGAGCACTCTTTTCAAAATTACCACAGGACTTTTATGTTCTCAGAAGCCAACATATAATTACCTCGCATAATTACTCCCCCGTATAGATGCACCGAAAGTAGAGCGGAGTGGTTTGAGCCTGAGGACATGCGTCAGCGCTGCAGAGTGGACGTACACACTGCAGTCCCACTACAACACACTGACGAAGGAAAAAAACATACAAATTGCAGCTGCTCTAACAAAAAGACCCCCAGACTGCCCGTCTCGGGTACGACCTGAGAGCAGAAGAAGTGTGTGTGTGTCAGTGTGCGAGTTCTATAAGTGGGTTACAGAAATGTAGTGGTATAGACACGGGACAAAAAAAGTTGAAAAATTAGCTATACAATGTAAGTGAAGTGAAGTGAAGTGACGTGTGGCCAAGTATGGTGACCCATACTATACAAGTTATGAAATAATGTTATAAGAAGAGCTTTGTCTCTTAACGTATATGCCAATTTATTTGTCATTATCATATACATGCAAATTTTTCGTTTTAAACTTTATAAACCACACTAACTAAAGCGTAAAGATATCACGCTCTGCTAATCACATTGCATTATATATCTAAAAACATTTTGTTAAGCATTCAGAAGCAAATATCTCAGTTTCTACCCCTATTTAAAAGGATGTTACAGAATAATTTCTCAAACTGCTGACAATTAATGGATTTAAATTGGATATTATTATAAAAAAATGACAAATACCAATATTCCAACTGGTGGTGCTTGGACCCCTAATTAAAAAAATCTGCCATTTTTAAGGCTTATATCTCAAATTATGCTGTAAGTGAATTATTTAAAAAAAGAATGAATGCATAAGTAAGGAGAAGAAAGTATGAGCTAGAAGACAAAAAACTAAAAACACAAGAGTAAAATTAAAGAAGGCATCTGAATAATAAAAAAAAGTATAATCTAGTTGAACAGACTGGTGTGTGTGTGTGTGTGTGTGTCATCTGTTGCAGTGACGAAAGCAAAACGTTAACTGAAAGAAAAAAAAAGAAACTCCGTCGCCCTCCACCCCCTCTGCGCCATTCCTACTGTCTGTGTCTGAGAGGGCACCATATGCTGTCGTGCAGCTCCCGTCTGTCCGTCTCAGTGCAGAGGAGGAGCAGTGAAGGGCTTTATGATGGGCCGCTGAACTCTAAATCTCGACTTTACGAGACTTACATGACACCAAAGTGCACTGTAAAGTCAGCGTGCACAAAGACATGCCGCACGTCTCAAAGTGCGAGTTCAGTCTGTCACCCTGCGGTTAAAATAGAACATGTCGCTCTGCAGAAACAACACTAGCTAATTAGAGTAAAGCAGGAAAAAAAAAAAACTTTCGCTGGTGGATTTATAATCTGTGAAGTTCAGGAGCGTAAAGATTCACTGGTTTTAACTGATCGATGTCTCTGTATCAATGATTAGACACATTAGGACATTCCTTTCCTTTGGAAGCTTCCTGTCAGTCCCACTGAAGGAGGTGTGGCCTAAACGTGTGTCAGTCCCAGAGAAGGATGTGTGGCCTGTGTATCCATCAGTCCCAATAGGGAGGGATGGCCTAGCGTGCATCAGTCCCAGTAAAGGAAGGTGTGTCCTAAGTGTCTGTCAGTTCCAGTGAAGGAGGCGTGGCCTATGGGCCTGTCAGTTCCAGAGAAGGAGGTGTGGCTAAGTGTGTCAGTCCCAGGAAAGGAGGTGTGACCTTTGTATCTGTCAGTCCAACTGAAAAAGGTGTGGCCTAAGCGCCTGTCAGTCACAGTGAAGAAGGTGTGCATCAGTCCCAGTGAAGGTGAAGGAGGTGTGGCCTTTGTATCCATCAGTCACAGTGAAGGAGGTGTGGCCTAAGCAAATACAACTGCATAAGGCTATAACATAACCTGAGGTTCCAGGACCTTCTGAGGAACTAAAGAGTTCTGAAACTCTCCTGAACAAGAACTACACAGTTCCTGGTTGATCTTCCCTTCACACTGCAGGAACTGTGACAATTATGTACAATAATGTGAGGCAAAAATACAGCAAAACAGAGAACAGTAAGGAGGATGCAGCTTTTTAAACTGGATCCATTCACACAATTTCAGGTTCTAGGTCTAGTTTTGAGCGGTACGGTACTAGACACATGCAACAGACACGCTGCAATGTTTTCCACCACGTGCATACAAATGCAGAATCCATCCATCAAGCTCCACCTCAAAGACAAATCTAATCTGGTAGTCCCTGGTACTACAGCCCAGGAAGTCAAATTGGCGGAAATGTGCCTCGACTTCCAGAGAAAGTTCCTGGAAAGGTTCCTGCAAATGAAACGTGACATTTTACTACTGGGGACTGATGAAAGCAGCCGTAAAGCCTGACGCTGCCTGAGACAGAGCTCGGTTTCACCGAGGAGTGTTGAGTTTCACCCAGACGCTCGACCCTGCTGTCCACTGTCACGCACAGCCGAGCCTGAGACTGGACAAGTCCATCATTAGCCATTCACACGCATTCAATATTCAGAGAGGTTAAATTAGAGTCTGTTTGGGACATATTGCTATAAAATCACTTTTCAGATTTTTTTATTTCTCTACAAGAGCCTTCAGAATAATTACATGAAGGGTTAATATTGGGGTTTAAATGAAAGAGGTGGCAATCTGCACATAGCTGACACAAAAAGGATGGATTTATGTAGATGAGGAACATTTCATTAAATCATGCTTTTTTTTTTTTTTTTTTTTCTTAAACAGTCCGGAGAACAGAGATGAAATGGGTGGGCAGGAATACAGGAATACAACCTGGGAGGGGAAAATGTGTCAGCTCATAGATCATAGTTATCCCACTTCCAAGCAAGTGCACAGATATACATCATTATAACCAGTAAAGACACTTCCTGTGGAAAAGTGGAACCCCAGCAGCTCATGCACCAACCACCCCACCTCCATCTGTGTGTCCTCATTCATCATCGTAAAAACCCAAAGGCTTGTGGGATTGTATAAGTTTATCTACACGTCCCGCGTACGCCGTCTTTTGTCGTGCCTGCGAGTGAGAAGAAGGTTCAAGTGTAATGTGGCACTTGTTATGCAGAACATGCGTGTCACCATGTGGAAATACAATTCCCAGAATCCCACGGTTGATTCATGTGCAGCTGGCGACTGAAAGACAAAGTCGGGAAGGTGACTCTTCAGGTAACAGCAAGTGAGTCGTTGCAAGACCTCCGCCATCTGCTCCTCCTGCCAGCACGTGCACGCACACACACACACACACACACACACACACACAATGTTTAAATGCCTTATAGGAGACTCAAAATGGAACCCGACCTCTTCTGGGTGACACCCAGGTGACACTTATTAAATGCGCTTTCTATTAAAAGATCCTGTGAAGATTCACCTGTAAAGAGTTTTATCGGGTTACTGGTATTGTAATATTTTGTACTGAAGATGTGTTAGTTCGTCCTTGATATGTTCACAGAGCACAGTTTGCTTTGCTTTCCATTATTAATTGCGAAACGTGTGACTAGATTCAAGATATTTTGCATTATCCAAAATATTTTAAGGACCACCCTGTTGTTTTCTTTCGATTATATATTACAAAATGATGAGGAAGAAAACATACTGGGCATAGGAAGCTCCATCAGATACTGCATACAAGAGTGATTAGAGCACATCAGACCATTAAAGCCTACCAAAATTCCAGATGCCATTTTAACGGCCATCTCTGATGATGGCGCTCTCTCTCTCTGTGACCTGCAATTATAGTAAACACTGGCTTCCTGTGCAGCAAAAAAAAAAAAGAAATCCCACACAGAAGCCTATTAGAGAACGGGAGTATTAGGGGAGGAAGAATAAAGGACACATTACTGTCAGATCTCGGCTCTTAAACGACGCTCGAGCTGCAGTGGGAGCAGTGACAGGGCTGAGTGTTAACACGGACCTGCGCTAGTGACTGGAAAGTTGCGAGTTCAAATCCCAGGATTGTCAGAGAGCCACTGTGGGGACGTCTGAGTGAAACCATTTACCCTCTGCTGCGGTAACAGATACATCCGGATTGGATTCTGCTTTAAAGTCAGTTGGATAAAAGCATCCGATGAATAAACATAAATGTAAATGCATGGATAGTACAACACTTGTGATCCTGAGGGCACCTACATACAAACGAAAGAGCTGCTGAACACCACATTATGCAAAGAAATGTACACAACTTAACCCAGTGCTAGCACAAAGTGTAAACACATTAAAGCAAATGGGTTCATTTACAAGCCGACCCACAGACTCTTAGGGAGGGAAAAAAAGGTTTAATGCCATTAAACGTTCTTCATTTGTCCCTCTTGAGGAACCCTCATATTTAAAAAAAAAAAAATAAAAAAAATAAATCTGTTCAAAAGCTCAAACATCACCTTTGTCAGAATGTGAAATAAATATTCTCCTTTTCATCATATTCCCATTTTCACATTTCATATTTAAATTTCTTGGTCTTCTTTTTTGTAGATATGTTTCTTTTTTTTCCCCCCACTCCTAAACATAGGGGGTGCAAACTTTTGCATTCACCTGTATTTAAGAAAGTATTTGGATCAATCACAATAACTGAAAGTACAGAAGCCCTGAACTACATGTTGGGGAAAAAAAGTTGAAATATTTTTACTTAATATCTTGTTATTTAGACTTATTTCAAGATAGTGTCATTGTTTTGACTTAACGTTGTTATTGCGACTTCATAACTCATTATTTAGACGTAGTAATGCGTTGGTTAGAATTACTAACTTGTTATTTCAAGATATGTGGTTATTTTGACATATTGCTATTCAACTTTAATTCTTTAGTAAGACTTAGTAACTTATTAGACTTAGTAACTAATTATATTAAGACATGTTGTTATAAGAGACATTTCCAAGTAGAACCACTTTAGGAAGCCACGAACAATTAACTATCCAAAGAACCCTTAAGGAACCCCCTTTTTCCCCCCTAAAGGTGTAATGCAGAAGATTCCACTGCCATTTTCCTCCATTGGTTAATCTGGAACTGTTCTTATTTGATTATATTTATATTATATTTATTATATTTATACTCATTTGGTACTGCAAATAAAGGAGAACACAATCTCTCAAACTACACAAACCCTTAACAAACCGCCTTTTTACCCTTAATGCTGTACAGCTGAGTAGTTGATGGTTAAGGATCTTGTTTAAAGGTCCAACAGAGGCTCTCTGACAGGGATCTGAACTCACAACGATCTGGTCACTGACCGTTACAGAACTTTACCCACTGAGCCTCCTCTGCCCTTTTCTAGCAAAGAGCTGGCACTTAAACTAGAATCGTTCCGAGCTTTTCCACAGCTGGTTCCTGGATGAAATGGAGATATTAGTTCAGTGTGATTAATCCTATTGCCATGACAACAACTCACAACTCATCCTTGTTTTTGGTGGAAAATATTTGTTGAGGAAAAAAAAAATGAAGTAAAGGAACGGTCTGAGGAAAAATAAGGCAAAAAAAAAAAAAAAAATACATTTTTTAGGCAATAGCATGGGATGTATTAACTAATGCTAATACTTCGTTTGCACAGCTCCACAATAAATAGCTAAAATCAATTAAAAACAATAAAAACATCAATAAAATGTCAATAAAAACAATAAAAATATCTAATTTGTGCTTGAAATCAATGTCTTAGCAGTGTGAAATCAAACTTTTTACAACCTGCGTTTACTATCTATCTACCATCTATTCCATAATGGTTCGACGCACAAATAGTTGAAAACGTAGTGACTAATAAAAACACACAAACATTTAGGTTTTTATAATCCGAACTTTTGTGTTTATTGGTTGTAATTTATATAGCAGAGAACAGAAAGAAGAGAGAAAGAAAGGACTGCGATTGTATCATGATCTCAGTCTGAAACACGGTACATTTTTATTATCATTATTATATCATCTGTTTTGTTACCTGAGTGTGTAGTAACATTCTGTAGCTTCACTTCATCCATGAGTTACATTTCTTGTGACAAAATCACTTAAATAATCCTCTTAGCAAAAACAGGTTTCTAATAAGTGTCCCAGAAATAATAGGGCAGTGGAAGATTTCACAATGAAGCAATGACTAAAGCTGTAATGATTCTTTGAGCAATAACGTCAATCAGAAAACTACCACTTCAAACTGAACATAGAAAATAAAAGAGCTTGCTGTGATTGCAAATTCAGTAACAGCCCTATTATTTCTGGTGTATATTTTAATTACAGTATAAACTGAATTCTTATGTGAAATACTGCTGATGCCACTATATGAGACGAGACACACAGGGTTGGTGAAGTACACACATCTCACGTGTCATCGACCAAAATCATACCAGAACACACTGTCAAATGTCAGAAAATGGGGGAAAAAACTTTTTTACGTGGCGTAACAATATATGTATGGAGCCACAGGGTAGTAACAGGAAACCTCATGGAGACTTTAAAGCACACATCACACAGGAAAAGTGACAAAACAGGAAAGATGTGAGCAAAAAAGCGAATGAGGAAAAGAAAAAGTGTACAAAAAAGAAGGATACATTTTGTGCCACAAACATGCTGTTCGTATTTGTTTCATGTCCATGCATCTATTCATGGATTTATCTATGCTATATATGAATACACAATCAAATTACACATAGATTTTGTTTAATAGAATTTATATAGTATCTAAAATATGTTTCTTATCTGTGTTCGTTTTACAGAAGAAGGATTTCCATCCGAAAAGCACTGCTGTTAAAAAGGCGCTATATGATTCTGCGATGCTGAATAGTTCAGGGGAAATAATTCAGACAATAAATAAATATTTCTTTTAAACATACCAACAAAACAAGCAAAAAAAAAAAAAACCCAAAAAAACCATGGTTTAATGATGTGTACGATTAAAGCTAAACCACTGCCTGAAATCCAGAAATGACCAAAGAAATTATTTATTTTTATTTTCCTATTACTTAGAAATAAGGACCAAACCTGTCATGTTATTTATTCCCACATCAGTCCTGACCTGTTATACATGACCCACTGAAAAACAAAAACTAAACATCACATTATAATCAGGGCCAAAAAAAAAAAGGAGCTTTAGAAGCAGTAATAAATGCGCTATAACGTGCTTCACAGCAGAACTGTACCATTCCCAGAATTCAGTGCAGCCGTGCCCATGTGACTCTTTGTCCAGTAACAAAGCAGTGTTTTGAGTGACGTGCCCTCAGTGCCTCATCGTTGGTGACGGGAGACGCTGGAGATAATGGAAGCCCAGGAGACCGATAACGAGGAAGTGAGCCAGGAAGTCACGACTGCACGTCCAACACCGGAGACGTGTGTGTGTCCAAATCTCATAGTAGACCTTTAAACTGCAATCAACTTACCAAACCCTTTTCCCAGCCTTAAACACAACACACACATACACACACACGTACACACTCACCAGGCTTTCTCTCAGGCTGAGTCCATGCTGAAAAGCTCAATGCCTTGAGAGTTCCAATACAGACCCACTCCAGAGTTAAAGACCAAAGACCACACGTAAGGGATGAAGAAATCCTCAGGCTGGTCTTCCTCGACATACTTGAACTTCAGCTCCGGAAACTTCTGCGGGCAAAAATGACGACACACAAATAAATTCATATTATTTACAATGATTTATAATTTGTCCTCTGTACATTTGTGGAATAAATAAATTCTGATTCTGGTAAAATTCTGATGAGACTCGTTCTTTCCTTCCCAGGTGTTGAGGAATGCTATATTCAGCTGAAAGCTGCACAGCTGTGGTTAGCTCAGTGAGTTCACATGTTGCCCCTGCAGCCTGAAAACGCTCTGCGATCTGATTTCACAGTGTAAAGGTGACTCTGCTCTGTAATACCATCTACTTGGCAGGTAAATAAACTTCAGCTCTGTTAAGTAACAGTTATCTCAACACCTCAAGAGGTTTTCATGTTTAAACGAAACTCTTAACACAGGAGTAACTGGCCTTTACGATCTCTTCCGTGCCTGTAGGTTCAAGTTCCTCAGCGAGCTCGCTGATCAAAAATCTCTCTGTATGCCCAAGCCCCACTGCACAGCGTGCCAATCTGTGGGTTTTGTAAACATGTTCGAAAGCATACCGGAGTTAGGTTCCAAACTTGTGGTGACTTTGGTCAAGAGTGCAGCTGATTTGCTCCGCCCCCAAATTTGAAAGACATGTTTGCACCCACCCAAACAAATCAAACTACGTAGCAAATGCATGATGCTTCATCACCTTCATAGGAAGGTTAAGTAAGGAATAAAAAAAAAAAGCACACGGAGGAGTGCTGTTAAAGGAAAATAATGCAGCTTTACGTGAAGTGCAGTGACTGTTACCACTCCAAAGCTGATTATTTTCCTTTAACAGCATGTCCTGAAGCTTTTTATTCCTTGTATGGCACAGCAATTTGCAATTTACATTTTTATTTATTAAATAACAGTTTGTATCCTTTCAGTGGAACACTCCTGGAAAAAAAATGAGTTCCTGTCATCACTTACATTATAGCAGCTATTAACAGGCTCTCTCTTTTTTCTCTCTTGAAGTTAAGATCAGAAATAAGATTTATAAAAAAAAAAAAAAAAAACACGCAGCTCATCATATTACCAAGAAACCGCAAAGTGTAAACTCCTCTGTCCTGAAGATCTCAGAAAACTTAACGTTGCTGTTCTACCTCCGACTTTTACAAAGCACCGACACTGGAGACTCCTTCCATAAATGTCTCCCTACGGAAAACTTCACCAGATCAAAAATTACACACTTTTATGTGAAGCATCTGCAGTACAAGTTCCTGTGTAAGTGATTAGAATGAGTGCATTAATATGTTCCTGTGATTTGAACTACAGCCAGGACTAGTGTCAGGGTTGCTGTTACAGAAAATCAAAATCTACACCTCCTGACCAATCAGGTTCAAGATTCTTCTGTGAAGCAGTGTGACATTAGCTAATCGGAGGCATCTGTAAGAAAATCTCCGTACTAGAGCAGAACAATCCGGAGCTGACTGACAGTGCCCGTATATACCGTGAGGGCTTACCTCATTATTATTATTTTCTTTCTGCTTTGTTTTTCCTTAGTAAATTTGTTCACTTCCCTTCAGTGGAAAGATAATGCCCTGAGGAAAGCGCCTCAACAGCTTTTGTTGGTATTCTTCACTTCCTGTTACGAAAGAACACAAACTCGCTGCAGTCAATGACGCACAGATTCTGAGACTGCAGATAAGCAGGGTCGACTGAAATGAAGAAATGATGACGTTATGATGAGAAGTAAGCCAGATAAGTAAGCCAGTTCCCAAGCCATCAGCCAGATCTCCCGTCATACAACACCGACCAGCCGACAGGGAGGGTGAAGACTAACACGCGCTTCCTTTGTGAACTGCTGCTCATGCTGTGTCACAGGGCAGCGTAACACACTCTGAGGAAAGCGCTATCTGCCCTCTTCCACACACATGAGCTCACAGTGTGCCTCTTGATAGGGGAGGGAGTGTACAATCCCTCCCACCCACAGAGCACGGCCAATTTTGCTCTCTTCTATATTGTTATAAGATAATTTAATATAATAATAGAAACTGCTCTAAGCCCCAAATGAAGCTGCCGTTCACTCTTCTGTCTTATTGTAAAAGGTATAGTGAGGAATGAAAGCCTCTTGCTTCAGTGCTCCTCCAAAGCCACACCCCAAAAACATCCGCTTGCCCCGTACAGGATAGAAGAACTGACAACGTGATTAGTCAAGACACAAGTCAGTGCTGGTTGCGTTCATTTGTTTTGAATTAAAAATGGGAAAACTTTATATTACAAAGTTACTCTTTTCAAAACAAAGTCTAGAAATCAATTATGTATGAATCCAAATATGAAAAAAAATGCCACTGCAGTACATTTCAGCATGATATTCTTAAATTGAAGCCAAAAAAAAAAAATCCAGCTGATTTTTTCCATCCGTCATGTCCTCCTCCTTTTATTTTTTAAAAAGCATGTAGTATTCCATATTAGCTGTACATCAGGCACTAATGGCTTCCTTCATGGTACTAGCTACCCAGTAAATTGCTCATACTCATCCGTGTTTATTTTTACCTCCAAAATCATCTGAAATGATGAAAAAACAAGCAAATGAGAAATACAAGAGTTTTTTTGTGATGTTTGGTTTAAAGTTTTGAACACTGTAATTTTTTTTTCCATTTAGAAATGAAATATGAATGAACACAACGACCTCCGTGTTTGAGCCAAATCCTTGTTTTTACTTCAGTTTTAAAGCCTCAGAGGGAGCATAAAGACTGCACATTTACTTCTAGGAGGATATTTAATTGGCAGCTGCCAGACTATAACCAAAGTTTTTAGCAATACACACAACGGGAGTCAATTCCACCACATCTACCTTCCCTGCTGAACTAATATAGTGCAGAAACCCGGCGAGAAAACCCTGAAAACGACACCGGCGCCACCCGTAGCCTCATTTAGCCAAATCTGACAGAAGGTCAGCGGCATCTCCGTCAGCGGCAGGCTGAGCCGAACACGAGCCGATGCCAGGTGGGTGCCAGCCAGAGCGCCAGCAGGTAGGCGGCCCGGCTCCATCAATAATGCACCGCTGGCCGATCAGATTGCACGCGGTTTCAGACGAGCCTGCCTCGACTCGCTTTCATCTGTCCACACTGAGCGAGATGCCATCAGCCTGAGCTTTCCGCGCTGCCTCAGACCACGGCGTAGCCTCCATTCACCGGCCCCGAGGATACACGCTCTCCCCTTACACAGCACAGAGAGCAACGTCTGTCAAACAGGCACGCGAGGGCGCGCGCTCCAGGTCAGGAGGCTAATGAGGACAGCACAAATGAGCACGTTTAAAGTGCCTTGATGAAAGTCTTGTGACTTTTGATCAGTGTTATATGCATATACTGTTAACAAGACACAAAATAAAACCGTGAAATCTCAAACATTGATGAAATCAGAAATAAAATAGGGTCTTTTTCCACTGCCCACATACTAGTGCTTTTTCTGCCTTTGGAGGTCAGACCAGTATGAAAGACTTCCAGCTGTATGTTTTTGGTGCCCTCAAGACTAGAAACTAAAGGCACACGAGTGATGGATATTTCAGTACAACTACTGAAATTTAAAAACCCGTTCTCAAGGAGGTGTTCTGTGTGTTTTGATATATATCTGTGAATTTAGTTACTGATAATGACTTCTGTCTTGAACTTCACAATTCTTCACAATCTTCATAGTCAACCAAAATGTTTATAAACCGTTCCAGCTGTCTGTATATTTGCTGGAAATCCAGTTCTTGTTTTTGAATGAAAAATGCCCTTTGACTTTTTTTTCAGGTGCAATCAATATTCATGGAGCTTAATTATACTGACAGTTGAAATGGGACACAATATCATTTTCTGCTTTCTTCCAGTCCTGGAAGATCGATGATCACATGATCACTTGGGGAGTTTGGAAACACTCACAGCCTGTACCTGCTATACTGTTATACACACTCCTTAAATAAACAGACACATTTACAAAAACCTCCACGCACTTCAAGACTTTTATCAGTTCACCAAACCTGTCATGCCGTGCCACACACGCACACACACACAAACACACAAACACACAAACACATCCTGTAACATGATGTTTCCAGAGAAGAGCAGTGCCAGACAGAGTCCGGGCAGAATTTGCTCACGACTGGCTGGGATCCAAGGTAATCATCATGCTAGCGCGCGCGCACACACACACACACACACACACACACACACACACACACACACACACACACACACACACACACCTGACCTATCAGTCTAGATCAGGACAGTGTATGACTCTAGTGTTGGCTCTCGGCCCTGTTGGGGTGTATGTGTGTATGTGTGTGTGTGTATGCGTGCATGTGTGTGTTTTCTTGTATTTTAGAGCATCAGGGAACATGTAGAAAGACAGAATGAGAGATAACACACACTTTCTGTCAGTCTCCTACACAAAAGCTGAAGCCGCACAAGAAGCCCATCAATACGAGACGATGTGGCCTTTGTGAACATGAATACAATCATTCTTCATATTTACGTCTGTGCTGCTCACAGTAGCAAGGATATGTAGGAGATATGTAGGAGACAAGGAGTGTGTGTGTGCGTGTGAGTGTGCACTAAGGTCACGTTGAGGTCTCTGCGCTAGCTGGATTGCAGCATTCGCCCTCCACTCCTAAAGGAGCCAGACTGTCTCTGTCTTATCACTACAGAACACGAACACACACACACACACACAGTTCGCCAAACAAATCCCACTGCCTCTGTCACTTGACCTACTACACACTGCTCTCTCTGTTCCCAATGAGAGCGACAGAGAGACAGATAGACAGAGAGAAAGGGAAAGAGAGAGACAGACAGAGAAACTGAGACAGACAGAGATAGAGAGGAACAGAGAGAGACAGACAGAGACCCAGAGAGACAGGGACAGAATGATAGAGAAAGAGAGAGACAGAGAGAAAGGAAGAAACAGAGAGAAAGACAGGCAAGCAGAGAGAAAGAAATGCTGCCTTTGTCAGTATATGTAAGTGTGCCTCTGCTCTCCCCCTTATGCCTGTGTGTGTTTGTATACGTGTGTGTGTGCGTGCATGCATGCATTTGGTGTGTGTGTGTGTGTGTGTGTGTGTGTGTGTGTGTATAAGGTCAGACTGTACCAGGGCAGCAGGAGAGAACCTTCCTCTTGAACACCCCCACCTCTGGGAACCCTAATATTCATCTGCAGCAGCTATCGTGTGTGCGCGCGCGCGCGCGCGTGTGTTTGTGAATAAATCTGTCTGTCTAGACAAGTGTTTCTCAATTTCAGTGCCCAGGAGACACACACACACACACACACACACACACACACACACACACACACACACACACAGTGTGTCTAGACGTTGTTTGACTAATACAAACATTTACGTCAACATGCAGCTGATTCACAGCATTACTATAATTAAATAAAAAACAATTTAATAAATAAATTCTATAAAAAAGGTATTATATAAAAAAAGAAATGTTGATTCTGATATACCAAGATATGACCACTTGCTGCTTCTAAAATATATTTTGAAGAACACCAGGTTTCATTAGAGCTGGAGTACTGAACTTCATAAATACTATTAGTACTGATATATAATAATAATAATAATAATAATAATAATAATAATCACTGTTCATGTATAGCAAGTCTACTAAACCTCTTTAAAACATTTCTAAATGCTTTGGCTTAATAATCCTGAAGAAATAATAACTGCATGCGATTTATGGCACACTTCATTTCTACATTTTTATTTAATGTAATAATTAAATAAAATTGAGATATTTTTCTATCATTCTGTTGCAACACTTATTTTTTTCTCTACTCTATTTGCTTATGGTGCCTTATTTCTTCACTTAGGATCATTTTTGAAAATGAAGAAGAGAGCGAGAGCGAGAGAGAGAGCAAGAGCGAGAGAGCGAGAGAGCAAGAGAGAGAGCGAGAGAGAGAGAGAGAGAGAGAGCAAGAGCGAGAGAGAGAGTGAGAGCGAGAGAGAGAGCGAGAGAGAGCGAGCGAGAGAGAGCGAGCGAGAGAGAGCGAGCGAGAGCTCTCATGTCTGAGCTGAGCAGCATCACGACTAACCCAGATTCTGACGCCGGAGGCAAATCCCGCAACAAAGCGCCAGGTGATTATTTGTTTTCTATGTACGTGCACAACACACAGCTGCGATTTCTGCAGCGACTGAGATTTTCCCGAGTTAAAGAAGCGACAAATACAAAAGATTGGCTTGGATGATTCCTCGGACCAATCCTACGGAGCGTGTAGTCTGAAATTTCTTCAATTCCTCAATGCGTGCGACTTGTAGAACTCGTAATTCTGAATTTCCAATTCTGACTTGGACAAAAAAGAAGAATATTTGCTGTAGTTTAATCAACATACAGACATATTGGCTCGTTAAATCTATAACACTGAATATACAATGGCTAGATTGTTGCTATCAAAAGACGAACACGGAGGCATCCATGTTTTTTTTTTCCTTGACTTTGTGGCTCGAAAGCATGGAGGTTTAAAAATGGCATAATTCTGAATTCCCACTTCTGAAGGAACTCGAACGCAGCATTAGTTCCCTTTTACTGTTTGACACATTAAAGAAAAGAACGGAAGAAAAACTTAGAACTGTGGTTTCGTCTTATCTTGCCTTATACAACATTTCATTAAATGTGTACAAAGACATTAGGAAGAAAATAAAAACTTTTAGCAGAGATCATTGCTGCCTCTGGCGTGTGTCTGTAGCTAGTACGATTAGCTTGCTTTGCATAATATGTAAACAAAACAAATACATTTTAAATAAAAGTGATGTGTAGAAATCGTATCGTGAGGCCTAGGCTACACACGTCGGCTACGACTGTTTCTCACGCCAACAACTGACAACAGTAACAGTCGCTTCAGGCACGTAGTACAAGCGATACGCGTTATTTGTCTCTGGCTAGTGTGAACGTGGAGTAACACTGTTTTGAATCTTCCACATTCAAAGCATGCAAAAGGTGCTGTGGCTAGTAAAAAAAAATAAAAAATAAAAAATCTCATAACCCGAGCCTCATGTGTTCGCCAATATAAAAGATGAATGCGCGCACTCTCACACACACACACACACACACACACAAGGCATGAAAGGCATGAAACATGTTACAGAACACACAATTAGGAGAGTGCCGTGATGGATGAACAGGACGCACGCTACATATTTACTGCCTGATTTATGGCCAGCAGCAGGGGGTTGTGGGTAAGGAGTGAGCAGTAAAGAGATGAGTGTGCTGTAGATTTATTTGCGTCCTGGGCCCTTGCGTTTCCATGACTCCCTGTGTGTGTGTTCTCCTTGAGATGTCATTGTGTGTGTGTGTGTGTGTGTGTGTGTGTGTTAGTGTGTGTGTGTGTGTGTGTTATACAGTAGAAATGAAAGGCCTTGGAGAAGCCATTAGTGATCATGATGATTAAGCCTGAGCCCAGACGTTCTTTGCGACTCTTCCTCCTGCACTTTCTCTTTCATTTCTCCTCTGTTCCCTCTAGAAGACGAGGGAAGCGCGGGGCTTACACCAGGATTAGCTGGGAAAAAGAAGACTGCTTTTCTTTGGGAATTTTTGAGAGGTAACTCATATTAGTGCACTACGATGTTAGCGGAGTTCCTGTGCAAAATGCGTAAAGGACGGCGTGTGTGATTTTAATTTCCTATAAAACGTTCCTGTTATTACTTATGTTATAGCAGTTATAACCAGTCATTCCCACATCAGCCTCTCTTTAGGTTTAATAATAATAATAATAATAATAATAATAATAATCCCCACTCTCTGCCTTCCATCTCACATTAGTAATCTCATCTCTTTTCCTGCTTGACAAATAACAACCTGCACAAAATTTAAACAAAATTTACTGACTTTTGAAAAGCGCTGACTTTTGGAAACTCCTCCCAGAAATGTGTCCTTTCAGAAAATCAACAATTATACATTTTGTTGAATTACGAAACTTTATCCGTTTATTATTAGGCGTAAATTATGTATATCGTCCGCCATATACGTCCCTGTGAATTAGCCGTTACTATAGAAACGATAAAGTATTATAACAAATATAATATGTTATAAACAGTCGATAAATGTAGTTAGATGTGCTATTGTCCAAGTAGCGTGCAAGCCATATTTACTAATCTGACTACACATCATGACCTGGTATAAAGATAAAGATGAATATATGTAGTAGTCATGTAGAGAACTAGCTGTCTGATACTGTTATGGTTTTATTCGCCACAAACGTCACTGCCACTGAGATGACGTATACGTCCTGTAAAGTTTTACAGCAGACATCCCCCACTTTCAACTGAAGCGTCAGCAGAATGCTAACACCTTGTGGATGTCAGCCTCAAAATAATTTCAGGCGAGTGGTCGCATGTACACAGGAACAGGAAACAGCCTCCAAAGATTAGAAAACAAACAAACAAGCAAACAGACAAACGAAAAGAAACTAGGTTAAGCTTTCAGTTCATAGTCAGCACGGCAATTTTACTGCGTAAACATCATTTTTTAGTAAAAGGCTGGCCACAGCTTGCTTCAATGAGCCTTGAACACTCATAGCTGATCATTCAACATTCCTGTTCTCTGTGCAGCGCGTGTGTGAATGAACACTCCGACACTGAGCGCAGCTCCTCTAAAAGCCCCTGCTTCTATATTTAGTGTTAGTTTGGTTTCTTCATTGGAAAATGATGCAATGGCACAGTAAAAGGTCAGTCTATGGGTGGGGCCACACTGGCCACAGAGGTGATGTTGCTATGTGTGTGTTTGGCAAACACGTCCGAGTGGGTTTAAGAGGTTGTTTGTGTTGATGTAAACACGTCTCGTACCTTCAGGCGGTCTTTAGGCAGGGCCACTGCTCCTTTCTTGATGACCTCTTGAACTCTTTCTACCGAAAGGTCGCTTCCTGCCTGCTCCAACCGCTGACTGAAGAATCCGATAACCTGACAGCACCGTAAACATAAACACAACATAAACCGTCATGCCACTGGCGAATACAGGTACAAATATTAAAACTGGTATAACTATAATAACAATAATAATAGTATATAACTGTTTAATAACAGCAATAACAACAATAATAACACATTTATTTAAAGTTTTGGAAGGAGTCTCCAGTGTCAGCACACCACAGCAAAGTCTTCAGGATACTCTGTAACAAGCTGAATTTTTTTTTTCTCTTAACTTGATGATAGTTTGTAGCTGCCACAAAGTAAAACATGTTGAGGTTGTTCCACAACATTAAACATAACTATAAATGGGTAAAAGTATGAACGCTCACTCTTTAATAAATAAAAAATTGAAACGGTTAGAAGAATGAATTTGATCCGATCGTGTGAAAAATGGAAAAGATTGGAAACGGGATTCGGAAAAGATTTTTGCTCTGGAACTGTAAATGTTTATATATAAAGAGACTTGACTGTATTTTTTATTGTTGGGACTGACTTCATTATATTTATACTTTATTACATACTTTGTTATGTTTATTATATTTGCAGTGTAAATGATTTCTGTGAGAAAGCTACGATTTTGTTTATTTATTTATTTATTTTTTACACATTTTTTTAACATTTTTTGTTTATTGATATTAGTTGACATGCAAACCTTCAGTATCAGTATTAGAAAAGAAAACGCCATCTCTAGTGTAAAGAGAATAAAACACTCCAGGATGTGCGATTATAGCAAAATAATCAACCCCGTGGTGGTAACAGTAACTCCACTTCATGTTGGGCCACATCCCACCACCCTGTGGTTGATTCTTTTCCTACAGCAGCATCACCCGTAGTGGTTTATTCCTTCCTTATGAATTTCTAATTCAGGTTTCTCTCTCTCTCTATTCTCTCTCTCTCTCTCTCTCTCTCTCTCTCTCCTCCAGAGTGAAGAAACATCAGTATTATTTCTAACAGTGGTAATGTTAAGTTCAGACGAACTTCAGGTGACCCGAGGACTGCCTCACGGCGTTCAGCAATAAATCTTTCCCCATTTATTGACGTCACAAAGCAGCACTGAACAATTTCAACTTCAAGGCATCTGGAGCAGGAATCCAAAAACCTTTGCAAAGAATCATGTAGTTAAAAAAAAAAAAAAAAATAATTATAATAATAATTTGTTTTCAGGCTTGTACCTAAACCAACACACAAGTTTAGATTTAAGTATGGAGAAATACACTTGGAGGCGTGCTGTTAAAATAACGTGGAAAATAATCAACGATGAGGTGGTGTGATGCGGCCTGACAGAAAGCAGACCTTTGTGTTACAAACCAGAAGTTGATTATTTTCCTATAACAGCACGCCCCAAAGAGTTTTGTCCCTCTTAAACCACAGCAATTTGTCCATTTATGCTGTTTGGCTTCACTGCCAATTTTCTTGTTACATCTACATTTTGGCCTAAAAGGTTACATTTCTAGAAAAAGTAACCCTTCTGGACCAAATCCTAAAATGTACCATAAGAAAATGACTTTCACGTTTTTTCACATATTTCAAAAAGCAGAAATAAACATCAATAAGATTCTTTTGATCATGTCTCCACTTTGAGTCTGTCGGAAAAAGATGTCAAACTGTTTACTGATTCTGGAATTTTCTGCATGCAATAGGAAGCTGTTGCTCTGGTTAGGATGACCTGCTTGACTTTCAGTTGGTGTTGGTTTCTTAACTGAAACTGTTGTTTAGCTTCTCTTACTGCTTACTGAACCCACTGGTGCCGTTTTATCCATCTGCAGGTTTTTTTTAATGCTTATGTGGATATACTCACAGTATTTCTTGTTTGTGAGTCCAGCCTTGGATAATAAAGCAACAGTGAAACAGCCATTAGTAAACAGATTCTTTGTAACTACCACACTGCTGTTTAAGGATTTTGCTAAATTATTTATTAGATTTTATATCGTCCGGTTTCAACAATGCATAAGGGATGAATGATGTAATAAAATCAGCACCACACACACACACACACACACACACACACACACTCGCTCGCGCTCTCCCTCTCACCGTGTCTAGGTTCTGCATGATGTCCTGGAAGGAAGGGTGTGAGCGGAACTGCTCGAACATCTCCCTCTTGTAAAGGAGAGCGTACACCAGGTTGGGGTTGTGATGCAGTGAATTACACAGACAGGAGTTTATGATCTCCAGCAACATGCGGATCACCTCCTCGATCACACTGAGGTCCTGTGCCTGGGAGGGAGGGAGAGAGAGAGAGAGAGAGAGGGATAGAGAGAGAGAGAGAGAGAGAGAGAGAGAGAGAGAGAGAGAAGAGAAAGAGGCAGACAGAGAAAAAAAGAGAAACAAAGAGAGAGACAGACAGTGACGGTGTGACAGAGACAGACAGATAGGGAAAGAAAGTAAGACAGAGAGAGACAGACATAGAAACAGAGACAAAAAGAGAGAAAGAAGAGAAAGTGAGGGACAGAAAGAGAGAAGGAGAGAGAGAGACAGAAAGGAAAAAAGAAATACAGAAAAAGAGAAAAAAGAGAGGGACAGAAAGAAAGGAGAAAGAGAGAAACAGACACAGAGAAAGAGAGCAAGAGAGAGACAGACAGAGAGAGAAAGAAAGAGGGGAAAAAGGACAGAATAAGATAGAGAGACAGAGAAAGAAGAGAAGACAAGTTAAGGTCAAATAAAGGTTTTCTTGCCTGAAAAAAAAATCGTGTGTGTGTGTGTGTGTGTGTGTGTGTATACACTGTACAGCCTGTATAAGCCACTGTGATGAGCGTACAGTAATTTAATAGTAAATAATAGTAGTGATTTCTGCAAGGCAATACATCAGATCTCTGCATTTAGTCCGTACCATGCAGCTGATATGATGCTGTATATGGCTGCAATGCGGTTCTGCAGTGTATGGAACAGTGTCATGTCCTTTCCTATGTACTTTCCACTGTCCTTTGCTGTACTGTGTATCAGTAACGGGCTAAAATAGGTTAGCCGGGCTCCCTGACATAATTTGTCTGCGCAGACTAGGACACAGACACAAAAAGTAGCAGGGAATATTTCTAAAAATCCTCAGCTCTAGCATTCCTGCACGACTGTCTGTCTCTATTTGACAGGTCTTTCTTCCCCTCATTCCTTTTTCTCCAGTAACGCCAAGAGCATTAATAAAAGTTTGGACACACCAGAAGGGTTTTCTTCATTTTTACTACTTTCTGCTATTTTAGAATAATGGAGACATGGACACGATGAAATCATACACAAGGAATTATGGAATGTAGTGACCTAAAAGAGTGCTAAACAAATCAAAACCATTTTAGATTTGAAATTCTTAAAAGTATTCCTGATGAAGCTTTGCACACTCTTGGCATCTTCTCAAACAGCTTCATGAGGGAGCTTTTTTCACCCAGGAGGCATTTCTTAAAGTTCCCAAATATGCAGAGCTCCTCACTGCTTCTCTATGTGCTTGTGCTTGGGGAAACCATTTATTCTGAAGTAAAATCTACATATAAAATAGATTTTAATTTATAAATTTGTGAATAAATTTCACTATTTACCTGTGTCTCAAATGTGTTGAAAAGTCAGTGAAAGATATGTACTCAACTGAATGTGTCCAAACATATGATGGGTTTGGTAAATAATACTGGAGAAACAGAAAGTGGAAAATGGAAAGGGTTTCAGAGACTAGTTCCAGAGATGAGGTGTTATTCTTCAGAAGACAGGCTGTGAAGCAGTGGAAGTTGGATCGGAGGAGAGCAAACAAGCTGGAAAATGTGGCTGGATTAAGGGGAAGAAGGGCTGGGGCTGGGGCGGTGGTGAGGGTCAGACTGAGGTGCATGCCACTGGAGGAGGTTGGACAGAGGGACAATGAAGGAGGCCAGTGGAAACTAGACAAAAAGATAGAGACCAGGTCAGAGGAGGGGTAGCAAGAGGGGCAATGGAAAAGGCTGGTTAGAGGAACAGTCAGCAGATCAATTGAGGAGGCTGGATAAAGGAACAGCAAGCAGACCAACAAGGAGGGATAGTAAGCAGACCAAGAGATGAGGTTTGACAAAGATTGCAAACAGACAAGCAAAGAGGCTAGATGGTTAGATAAAGGAATAATAAGTAGACCAAAAGAAGAGTATTGCTGGAGGTCTAAAGAGCAAAACAAAAGCCCTGGCCAGTTTAAAAGGATAGTGGACAGATGAAAAGAGGAGATTTGATGGAGAGATAATGAGCAGACCTATGAGGAGGTCTTCATAGGTCTGCTCATTATCTCTCCATCAAATCTCCTCTTTTCGTCTGCCCAGTATCCCTTTAAACCAGATGAAGGAACAGTGCTCAGACCAAGAATGGATGCCTGATGGATAGTGAGCAGACCAAATGAAGTGGCTGGATGAAGGGATAGTGAGCAGACTTATAATTTGGCTAAACAAGGCCTAATGGAGGGTGATCAGACCAACAGAGAAGGCTGAATGGAGAGATGTTGAGCAGAGACAGATTTTAGCCCTGTAGAGAAGGTATTGTGAGCAGGACAGACAGAAGGAGAGGTCAGGAGATGAGAGGTAGAGATCAGGCCAGTAAAGGAAGAAGTACGCCCAAGCCAGTGAAGGAAGCTGGATGAAGATATAGCAAGCAGGTAGAACAGAGGGAGAGCTAGCAGATGAGGAAAGTATTTGGACAAAAGAAACTGTTGGCAGACTGGTGGAGGAGAAAGGATTGAGAAATTTGAGCAGAACAAGAACAAATAGTATATCTAGTGGGACAGGGAGCAGGCTGGGAGAGGAGGCTTGGTGGTGATATAACAAGCAGACCAAGATGGTAATGGGGCTAGATGGAAGGATAGTGAGCTGAACTCAGGAGAGGAGGCTGGGTGAAGCATGCATACAAGTTGGTAGGGGGTCCGTAGTGGTAGAGGGTTGTAAGCAAGTAACCTGGAGGTGGAAAGTTGGACCGAGGGATAATCAGCTGAGCAGACGGTCAGAAGGTTAATTGGATTGATATCAAGCAGGATAGTGGAAGAAGCTGGATGGAGGGAAACTGAGCAGGAAAGCAGATGAGACTGGATGGAGTGAAATCAAGCAAGACAGTGGAGGAGCCTGGATACCAAGCAGGCTGGTGTATAATTTGCCTTTTTTGTGTGTAAGGTTAGTACCATGTAAAAGCATTTTGGCCTTCACATGTGTACACTTTCAAGCCCACTCGCATTTTTGCGATGAAGTGCTGTTATTTTCCAAAAGGACCACAAGAAAAAAATTGCACCACTGACTCATGCAATACTTGAACCCCACATTTTATCTGGTTCTACAACCAGCTAACATCTCTTACAGAGGACTTCAGAAAGCTTGACTAGTATCCACGGGGAATGTTAGATCAGTCAGCTGCCTTCTTCAGAACATATTCATTATATACATCAGGTGAAAATACACGGAGAGTGCAGGAAAGTGTAGACTGTCTTACATAAAATGGGCATGGGAAGCAGTGAGACAAACAAAAGAGCAGTAATTTGTGTGGGTACACGCCTTAGGGAGTGTATTCCTCTAGGCTCTGCAACCCTTATTAACTCTGATAAAGATCGAGCAGACACTGCTTATCAGAACATGCGTTTGTCTGTTTTATGTGATGGACATGCTGATGCCAGACAGACCTATTCAGGATCATGCAAATTATTAGCATGAAAACACACATGCCACTAAAAAAAAAAAAAAAAAATACAGCTATTATACAATAGCTAAATTAAGATATTGATATCACAAAAGTTGTGATCTATGCCCCACAGAATTTGTATTGGAGAACACACTTCACCACATCAAAAGGCCTACTTTTCCTAAAACAAACACTACTGGCGGCAGAAGAAAACGAACGCTAAAATGAAAAAAAGGAGGTGGAGTGAAACTATAATAAAAGAAAAAAAAAATAATTCTTTAAGCCGTGTGACATCTGCTCGGCAACGGCAGACTGGCATGTTTAAATGGCTTTTGTATCACAACCAACCGTAAGCAGTTTACACAGAACATGTAGAGAATAGAAACGTGAACAGACATCAAAGACAGCAGATTTACTTACACGAGCGCTTTCAAAATGGTGAAGTATCCCCATCACAGACAGGAAACAAAAACACAAAGAGCCTGGAGTTGTATCTATAAAGCTACAAAGACTACAGACTCCTGATATAGGTTCAGTTCTTACATGACAAATGCAGCTCCAAATACAGATGAGCTAATTCCAGTTCAGCATTTCTTGCGTTGAAATGTTTGATCTATGAACTAGTACATAAACAGCTACTTGATTCCACACTAAAACCACAGCGCTGCTGACTTCACAAATTTCAAGAATTTTCCATAACAGCAGTTCTTAGCTGAAGAGAAAACAGCAGGATTACATTAATGTGCTTGTTTTTATACATTATCTAATACACAGAAACAAACCGTTTGTGCAGTTGTTAATATGGTGAAGTTATCTGCAAGGAGACGTTTATTTAACATTTATGGAAGGAGTCTCCAGTGCCAGCACTTTGTAACAGTCAATCAGAGGTATAGGTGTTTTCTGACACATTAAAGTCTTAAAGACTTGTTTTGTGGACATTCCACAAATGCACCTATAAATGTACCTATAAATGGATAAAAGAGTATGATGTGTTGTTTAATAAAAACAAAAAAGTTGGCAAATTTCGGCAGCATAAGAGGACTAAGACACATCAGGACGTGCTGTTACTGGAAGACAGTCAACATAACTAACTCCACTTCATTGCTAATTATTTTCCTACAACAGCACACCCCTGTCATCTTTTATTCCATACTGAACCTTCCGATAACACTCGAAGCTTTATTTAGAATTTTACAGCTAGATTTATGAGAAGTTTCCCACCTACATCATTATTAGATTTGGTTATTTAAACCCTTATATGTAGTTTGATTTGTTTGGCAGGACGTAAACTCCTCCTTCAAATTCGGATGCAGACCAAATCAACTGCACCAAGACCTAAATCAAAATCTGGGGCCGAAAAAAATGCGTGTACGTTTTGGATCAAGTGTGAAAAGCAATCCAAACATATAAAAGGAAGTGGTGAGCATTACCTGGCTGCTTGTTCGCAAGGTGTTAGATCACGAGGCTAATTGTAGCGCAGCCAAGCTAAGCAGCATGAGTTGTGGGTTGGCCTGAGGGGACAGCCATCTGTCAGTGAAGGCACGGGGAGGTAACCTGTCTTCTCCTAATCATCTGAATGATGGTCTTATTAATAGCTCATAGCCTTGCTTAGCGCTCATAGGAAATCCTTTGTGTACATAAACAAGACTTTGTGCCAGTAAAATTGGTCAGTTCTTCCTGAGCCCGTCTAAAGATTTTTTTTTTTCCTATTTCAGTAGCGTGACTCCAGTTTGTACCTTGACAGAACTGTGACTTGAAAAACTTGAGGTATGATATGAACCAAAATTTAAAAAAAAAAAAAAAAAAAAAGCCTAAAAATATCTTTCATTCCTCCTGACCCCAAAAACATGATGGGAGTTTTAAACAGATAGCTCTCTGATTGCAATTATGCAAACTGTTGTTTGGGCTAAACTAAGCACTAAATTCCATTCAGAGCTGAGGCTCTCATAACGCTGTATAAACCTCATTAGGGAAGCATCACAAAAAGGCTTAAATGGCACCTGGAAATTTTAACCATAGAACCTGCGTGCTAAGCTACTAACCAAACTAATGCCAGTCCTGATGGCTTGAACTGCTTTTATACTACACTGTATGGCCAAAAATATGTGCACAGCTGACCATCACACCCATCTGTGGTTCTTCCCCAAACTGATGCCACAATGTTGAAAACACACAACTGTGTAGACTGTCTTTGTTTTCTGTAGCATTAAGATTTCCTTTCACTGGAACTAAGAGGCCCAAACCTGTTCCAGCATGACGATGTCCCTGTGCACAAAATGAGGTCCAGGAAGAGGTGGCTTGCCAAGGTTGGTGTGAAAGAACTCAAGTGTTCAGCACAGAGCCCTGACCTCAACCCCACTGAACACCTTTGGGATGAACTGGAACACCAACTTCGTGCCAGACATCAGTGCCTGATCTCACTAATGCTCTTATGGCTGAATGAGCACAAATCCCCACAGCCGCACTCCAAAATCTAGTGGAAAGCCGTCCCAGAAGAGTGGAGCTGCTTATAACAGCAAAGGAGGACTAACTCCATATTATTGCCCATGCACTTGGAATGGGATGTTCAACGGCAAGGAGACAATAAACTTTTGGCCATACAGTGCATATTTTACATGTTTAGCTACAGAATATAACAACTGAAATCCCACCTGTGTCAACCTGTGACAAATGCAGGCTAGTTCAGCAGCCAGCTAGGACTAGCACGAGGACATGGGGACACGTCCAAAACATTTGTGTCTATTCATAGCCTGGCCTGGCATTTTAATAAAAGTAAAGATGTACACACGTTCCTAGGCCATTTTTAGTAGATTCTTGACCATACATTCTTTTTATTGTACATTGAAGCCATCATTCCCAGAGACTTGACGCTGATAAAGTAGCTAAGACCAATTCTGTACAACAGCAGTAGCATTCAAATTCAAATTACGAATACAGTGATTCAAAATGAACTACTCTTACCCCTTTTTTTGGAAAAGCTATGACAGAGGGCAAGCCATATGAATCTGAGTCAAGACGTGACAAACCCTTTATAACAAATGTGGTTACATAAAATGTACTCTGTACTGTTTTTTTTTTTGTTTTTTTTTTTAAATTAAAGTACATGTAACTGAGTACACATTTGTTATTAGGGTCCACCTCTCCAGATTCAATCTCAAGATAAGGACAGTAATGGCTTTTCGGTAAATATACATGAGTTTGGAAATTAAAGAGCATAGGCTTTACCTCTATACAATACTATACGAAAATGAGAGTCTGCTGATTGATTTATAGCATCTACAATTGTCATTTACAGCTTGACCGATTGCATTGTAACTACTTCAGACTACTTAGATTTTATCTAACCTTCTCTATTCTTCTTCTTAAAGCTACAGTATCTTGTACTTGGTAAATAACGTAATCTTCTATCCTTAACATCTGGATGCATGGATTGGATTCTATACCAAATGACGAACTGTTAATAAATAAATACATGGAATAAATGCAATACTGATGTCATCAGGGCTGTTCCAAGACCACCCAAGTCATCCAACCTGAATTATAAGATGGATCCAGTGGAACCGACCTTTAAGATTCAATCTGAAACTCTAACACCAAATCCAACTGCGGACAAACTAAACCTGACGTGAGAGCAACAGGAGTGTGTGCACTTCAGACAGTGGATTATGTGAGGGGGGGAGCCTGAAATCTAACCGCAGATGCAGTAAACGTGATTGTGAGAGCAACAGGAACGGGAACCCGCAGACTCCTGACTCCTGGAGACGTCTTGTTGCAGCTCCAGGGCGGCTTAAGGGGCTCGTGCTAATGAATTAAGCCGTGCTGGGGGAAAACTCCTGCTGCCCGTCAGTCTCCATGGCTGCCTCCTGGAAGGCTGTACAGATCTGCAGACAGGCGGCGGCCATATTAACGGCCCGGGAGACTGTCGCCAGTGTTATTAATGTTCTCACAGTGGTTATTTTATCAAAGCTTTAAACGCTGGGTACAGAACAGACTGCTGGGTCAGACCGATCCAGTCTGGCCCATGAGGCTGGCCGGGTACGTGGGAACACAGTGAATTAGGGGAGTCCTGGAAAGAGTGGCCAGTTTGCATAGTGTTTGAGAACCAAGGTAGATGGAAGCAAAGTCAGCATTCCAAGTGTTTTTGCAATTCATTTCATTTTACAAGAATTACAAAGCACACATTTTCGTTAGGTACTTTCGATTAGGCGCTTTACAGAGCCATACCTCATTTGCATAGAACAGACAATCTCCATTCAAATGTTGCTGACACTGAGGCACACGGTACTTAGAAAATGAATGGTTGTCGCTTGGTCGCTTGCTAGTGAGAACATAGGGTAAGAGTCAGAGTTAGCTTCATCTGTAATCAGACCAGGTGAAGTCTTCCATCAAGCTGTCGTGTTAATCAGTGTAAATACATTAGCGAGCCAGTCCAAGAGAGAGATGGAGGATTTTCCAGGAAAGGAGACGCGAGAGTCTGTCTGGTCTGCCATTTATGACTGCTGAGCTAATGCCAGGACTATGAATCAGGGCACCCAGTTTAATTATGAGACAGATAGAAGAGGGGTAGGGAGGGGGAGAGAGAGTGAGAGAGAGAGAGAGAGAGAGAGAGAGAGAGAGAGAGAGAGAGACACACAGAGACAGGGAGAGGGAGGGAGAGAGAGAGAGAGAGAGAGATGCTGGCACGATGTCAGAGAGAACACGATAATTAGACCAGACCAGAGAATGAGAGAACAGAAGGAAGGAGAGCCCTGAGCTGGTTTAAAGAGTAGACTCTGCACCAGACTAATGAGATTAGCCTACAAGAACACACACATGCACACAAATGCACTCTGGGGAATTCAGGTCAGATGTAAGTGGGTGACCCAGACATCTGTGTGGCTGATTGGATGAGCGGCGCTCTTGGCTCTAGGTGTGAGAAATGCAGATTTTATTCCAACGCCCCCAGCAGACGTACACAGTGTTACAAAAAATCATTCTGACTCATCTGACTGTCTCTTTCGTCTCTGAGTACAAACAACTAGAACATCTATTTAAGGAGTGGGAATCTCCAGGGAGCTCACGATTCGATCAGAGGGCCACAATGCCATGATAAACCTGTTCGTTCAAATCATGACGCATTTACATTTTTTCCCGTTTATTTCTGAAGCCAACTTCATGCTTTTTTTCCCCCATTTTTGACCACTTGCTGCTTTTAAAACATTATTATTAATCTATTGCCATGGGGAAAAAATGATTCATGTGTTTCCATTAACACTATCAGGGTAGCAATAGTTATGAATGTCAATTTCATCCACAGTTTGGACTTTTTCTAGTAAGATTTGAGGAGATTTCTTTCTTTTTTCCTTCCTAATTTGGTCATCTGCCAATTCCCATGACAGCTACCAACTGCCCTCTTCCGCATACCTGAGCTCACAGATGCACACGATCGGCTAGTGACGCTCTGACTGACAGGGGAGGGAGAGTATGCCCCTCCCACCCAAAGAGCACAGCCAGTTTTGCTTGGACTCCCGGTCACATAGCTATGGCTTCATCGGGATTTCAACTCATGATCTCCTGACAATAGCGCAAACGCTTTTCTGTTGCGTTGAGGCAGCTGAAGGAGATTTCTTAATGATTTCCTTCTCAAAGGTTGCTTTTCCCACTGATTATTTTAAACCTTTCCGTTCACAAACAACATCTAACAGATTAAATTTCTTAAGAATTTAATTAACTTCTTGACACCATCTAATGCAAAAACAGTCGTAGACTTCAGCTTAAAAAGATATGCAGACTATACTGAGTACTGATGTGAAGGTGACGAAGTGAAAGAAAAGTTCATGTACAGATCCTGAGTGACTCTGAGTCTACTCCGTGCATCCTCTGCAGAACGCCACGTCGTCTCAAAGCACCTGATATAGGAACAGTATCATGAAGACACAAAGCCAAGTCAAAGCCATGAACAGGGAGATTAGTCCCATGACATCAGAGTCTTCGACTGAGCAGACACGAGACAAAGACGAGGAGATGACGCGGTTGCTGTTTACACGAGCTTTATCATCCGCCTGTCTAATCAGACTGATTTGCATAAGAGACACAGAGCTCATGAGCTACACAGCACACAGACATGTAGATAAGCTGTCTGCTACTCAATGTGTGTGCGTGTGTGTGTGTGAGACTGTTCTAATAATGAGCTAATAGCTGATGACAACATTCTCATTCCTGTGCTTTAGCTAGACACCAGAGCCATCAAATTCCATGAGAAATTGCAATCAGACTCAATTACTGGATATTAAGAAACGTTGAACTTGTAGTGTACCAGATAGAAAAAAGTACGAGTTCATATGAGAGAAGGGAAAATTGTCACTTTCTTAAGCAATCATCACACCAATCATTTGTTGATTAGTGTCCTATAATAGCACACCTTGAACAGTTTTATTCATCTTATACTGCGGCAACGTCACAAATATTACAACTTTAATTTATTAAAGAATGACACGATACTTTTTATCCGTTTATAGTTATTTAATGTTGTGGAACCTCCACGAAGTTACACTATAGCAGGTATAAACTATATAAAGGTCTTTCCATCAACACCTTCTCTTATTTTCTCTCTCCTGAAGTTAAGGCAACAGAAAATGCAGCTTGTCATGTTACTGAGAAACCGCAAAGCGCAAACTCCTGAAGATGTTCCCTTGTGGGAAAACTTCTTACCACTGGAGACTCCTTCCTTAAACGTGAAATAAACGTTTCCTAACAGAAAACTTCACCATATCAGTGTTTATATTTTAAAATTTGTCTACATGGAGCGTCTGTTATACAAGTCTGTGTAAGTTGGGACTCTAAAAAAGGATGACGTATTAGAACGAGCGCATTGATGGAACACCTTCGCAGTGTACCCAGGATGTACATAATGCATGTTTCACTTTAATTAAAATGAAAACTTCAGTAAGGCATTGAGGCAGGACGAGAGAATCTGACAACCATAACAGTGCGTGATTAGATGCAGTTAATGCAGTTAATCATCAGTGTAATAACGTGTGTGTTAACTGCATCTCTCTCGCACACACATGCACGCACACGTACGCTAAACGATTATGGCATGTTTCCTTCTCAGCACAGCTCCAGCATGTAGCTCAATTACACACTGATGTCCGTAATTAAACGGCTTTGATTCCATCCCCTGACATTTAGGTTGCACACCCATCTCTGGCGAGAGACTCCGATCACGTGCTATAAAGGGCTTATTTAAAAATGATACATGGCTAATTATCACTTAGAAATGCTTCAAATCCATGGGTGGACCCTGTGTGATCACGAGCCTTAAAGCAATTCTTACACAATGCTAACTGAATGGAATTATTTAACGTATAAATGCAAACACCCAAGTTTTCCAAATTAGCGCTTATTTGCAGAACGGGCAGAGGACAAACACAAATGTGTGTGTGTGTGTGTGTGTGTGGAAATGAGTTCGATTCAGTTCCCATTTCACTTGGAAAGAAGAGAAATGCTAAACAGACACCAGAGAAGGTATGGAGTAGAGAAGCCTTGAAATATGAATGGGACAGCGTGTAACGTTCAACACGTAGACTGTGTTACGTAAATCCCACACTTCATCAAGCAGCAATAGTGAAAACAGAACAAGAACAAAGCACAGACTCCACCACAGAATCTACACATTACACTTTAGTTTTATTCCCAGTGCCAAAAAACAGCAGCTAATCTTCAGAACTAAACTGTAGACTCTATACGTAAGGAATAAAACACTTGCTTGGGGATGTGCTGTTGGAGGAAAATAATCAACAACAAGGCGGTGAGATGAAGCAGAGGTTACTGTTATTTTCCTAATCCTAAACATTCCAAAGTGTTTTATTCCTCTAATACTGCACCAATTTGCCTACTAGCAATTTCCTATTTATAAACAAAGACGGATATTTAAAAATATATATATTAAAAGAACACATCATATAAATGCTAAATAAATGTAACTACTTGACCATATCAAACAATTCTACACATTTTTAATCAGTTTATACGGAGCATCCCCCCTTACAAGTCCTTACAAGAATGATAACGAGGTGAGGGAGGAAAAAAACAAAACAAAACAAAAAAAAACAGCACATTTTCATATAGGGCACACTGTGTTTGGACTTGTACAATAATTTTCTAGGTAAACGTGAATAACAAAACATACAAGATGTCAGACACTTGCACAGCGCCAAAGTGGGAAAAAAACAAAAGTGCTCGGTAAATACAGATATAACAGTCAGTTCCTGTGAATGTTTCATAAGCATGGCTTTGGGTTGTACACCTTCCACGCCCAGTCTCACACACCTGACACACTCCTTCTCCCAGAGTCTCTCACACGGACCTGAGGAAAGTCCCAGTTTTCCCACTTTACATCAGACAGCTAATGTGTCTGAATTACACGGGGAAAGTTATACGCTGCAACCTCGTGCAGACCTCCATCTCCACCCTGAGGGAGCTAATGTTTCATCCCGCTGTGCCTTGGCTTCGTTAGAGCTTACGTTTGGGCCGTCCACTGGACTGCCTGCTTAGAAACGAGTCACCCAGACTGCACCTAGTATCACACATCCCTTACACACACACACACGGAACAGAGCGTACAGACGCTGCTGTGTTAGGAAAGACTCCAGACAGTTTCACAATTTCACAATGCTAGACCGAACAATATCCTTCAATCAACATGGCAGTTTCACCGACTCTAATATTACTGCTTGGTCAAATTTGCTACACAGCCAGGAAAAAAAAAAGGGTACCAAGCTGTACCATTCCTTGTTGCTCAGGTGGTGCCCTCAAGCTTACACCTTTTGTACCTTTAGTACATCTCTTTTACCTAGAAAGCTGCAGGCAGTGTACCTTCTAAAATGTAATTTCAGTCCATTTATATACCTTCAAACTTTCTTACAGGAACACTTTAAGATACATTGAAAAGGCGTACAAAACACAACGGTACAGAAAGGCACAGTTTAGTACCCTTTTTATTTTATTTTTTAAACACAGTGTGTAACTAAATTATTATTATTATTAAAACAGTGGCTTTCCCACTGCTTCTGATTAGCCTGTTGAGTGACATCACATATCCAGCTTTGCTAAACAGGTTTGGCCCAATTACACTCAATATGCAAATCAAAGGAGGACTTTAAGCTCTTAAATCTGTGCCATAAAAATAGAATCATAAAAAACATGACTGGTATGTTCAGACAGGTTTGGCTGCTGCTAAATACATAAATAAATCATTGAGAAAGTGACAGCGAATCGAGATTCAGCTAGAGAAATTTCTCAAGAGCTTTACTAAAGAGTTTGCCAGTTTAGGAGTGCTAACGTTAGGAGAAATGGAGTCATGTCCAGTTTATCCATCATGTATACTCTATATTCTAAATATATCTAAATTCTGATACAAAACCACCAAATCTCAACAAAACTGGACAGCAGTTTAGCTGTCAAACAGTGAAGGGCCTACTGACTCTAACGAGGACAATATGGTAGATGATGGGAGTTACGGCATACGTTTGAGCAGAGTTTGACCGTCAGTGGTGCCGATGGTGATGGAGAGCTGCAACGTCATCATCAGGAGGCATCTGACGCTTCTGAACAGTCGGCTTATATAACGATGCGACTTATACTTACTGATGAAGAAACCCTGATGGTGTAAAAAGACAGAATTGTGACATTCTGGAATTGCACAGCCTCAATTTGGAACAACATTCCTCATACAACCGCAAACTCGCCCAAACCCCACCCTCTTCGAAATAAACGAGTGGCAAACATTTTTTCCTCAAACAAATGATTGTTGTAAAAAGGAATAGCGTGCAGGAAAACACACTATGAACCAGGTTTGCTGCTAATGAGCTAGAGCAAGACACACCCCTGTGGGCGGGACATACATGTTCTAGAGAGCATTCAATTGGACGAACACATGACTAGTCCAGGATGAGTCATCAAAAGTTTCTGGCAGAAGTGACAATTAAATTGATATTTCCACAACCATTTTTTTTTTGTATTTTCTTCTAAATACACAATCATATTAGTGTCCATAACATACCATCATTTGGAATTACATTTTTAGTCATAATTAACAGCGACGTCTTGCTTCATGAATAAATTTTGTCCAGATTTAGGATTGCATGGTCCAATGACTTGTGTGTGACTCAAACCTGACCTCAACACACCATGTTCAGTTTTCTTCATCCGAGCTTTCCATGAAATACAATTACAATCAGCCTTGCACTTTAGTCCTGTGGTGATCATGTGGTAACGCTGGTGTTGCCTTATTCGTTCAGACAGACTGATGCAATCCAGTGTGTCAGACGTGTGGTGTAATTCCGAAAGATGTGCTTCATGGAAATGACCTCATCACCATGTTCTAATTAAAGTATAGTTAATGTGCATGAGGACAAACGCTGTTACAACACGAGACATGTTCGAGACATGACACTCTGTTCAAGATGATGCTAATAAAAATATCACTCACACTCACACACACTCACGGTGAGGTTTTGACATTCGCCTTGGATTTTGTGACTATTTCTACACACTGCAACGTTTTAAAAACCAATCGTCATTACAATTAAAAGGATTTGTAAAGTGTTCTACTGTGATTTGTTGCCTTTTCTCAGATGCTTTTCTGCTCACCATGGCTGTAAAGAGTGATTATATGAGTTACCGGAGCCTTCCTGTCAGCTGGAAGCAGCGTCATCAACAAGGAGAAAGAGGAGACAAAAACAATTACCGTGGACCACCAAGATTCATTCAACCAATCAGGACAAAGGGGCGTCTCTCTCTACTTGCCTGTCAGTCAGGTGTTCTAGTCTGGGGATGTGTTTTGGAGGGCATGGCTTTGGAAGAACATGTTTGAACTTTGAGTTTTAAAACATCAACCAAAATTGCTGACTGCACCTTTAGTCCGAAATGGAAGTACACCATATTTACATTTCCCATTAATTCAATAATAGCAGTGACAAGTAGTGACTCAGGCTCTGCCTCAACACATAGCTGTCACTTTTAGACAAAAATATTCTGTGGCACTTCCTTATTTGGTGCATCACCATGCCTGATATTTGAAAACAAGGCGAGATGTGTTCAATTTAACAGCCAGGATGAGTCACTGGTCTGAAACCCCTCCTGCACTTCCTGTTACACTGACAGGCAGCTTTGCCTGAAGTCTAAAGTTTGAGGCTAAGGCTCTCCTGAGGTTCTCTTCAGGACTTCAGGTAGCTGCAATCTTACCTGCACAACCTCACACCCCCTAAAACAGCCAGGAAACACCTCCATCTTGTAATCCTCCGCTTTCCTTCACACACCGATTGCAAAGCCACATTAAATAAACATTAGCTCCTGTACTGCTGCTCCAGCTCCTGTACTGTCTCACTGATTCTCTTTACCTCTCTCTCATCTCTCTCTCGCTCTCTCTCTCTCTCACACACACACACCTGACTCTTCCCCCAACTCTCTGTTCTATTACATAGTGCAGTGCAATGATAAAGCTGTCTTAATCCATCTGTGTTGCTTGCTCTCTCTCTCTCTCTCTCCCCCTCTTCCCATTTGTCTGTCTCTTGCTTGCGCCATTCATCTCCGTCTGTCTCTCTCTCTCTCTCTCTCTCAATCTGTCTGCTTGTCTCTCCATCTCTTTCTGTCTGTCTCTTGCTCTCTCCATTTGTCTCTGTCCGTCTGTCTCTCTCTCACTCTTTGTCTCTCTTGCTCCGTCTGTTTCTGTCCTTCTCTCTGCCTGTCTCTGTTCATCATTCTCTCTCTGGCTCCACCTGTCTGTCTTTCTATCTCGGTCTGCCGCTCATTCTGTTTGTCTGTCTCCATGTGCCTCTCTTTCACTCTGTCTCCTTCTTTCCCTCTCTCACTTCGACTGTCTCCGTCTGACTTTCTTGCTCCGTCTGTCTCTCCATCTCTCTCTCGCTCCATCTCTCTCCTGGTGTCGGTCAGTCTCTCGATCTCTGTCTGTCTCCTTCTGTCTGTCCCTCGCTCCGTCTGTCCTTCTTCATCTCTCCCTCTCTCTCACGCCGTCTGTCACCATCTGTATCTCTCTCTCGTGTGTCCCTCTCTTGCTCTGTCTGTGTGTGTCTCTCTCTCACTCCATCTGTCTGGTCTCTAGTCTATCTCTCACTCCCTCAATCTACCTCTCTAGCACCGTCTGTCATACCAGATACTCATTAAGAGCAAGTTTTGTGAAATTTGTTGGAGAAAATGTACACGATGAAAGTGAGTATGATGGTGTAACACACAAGACCACTCCCGCTGCTCTCACTCACACAGACACACACAGACACACACAGACACACACAGACACACACAGACACACACAGACACACACAGACACACAGACACACACACTTTCTCTCTCTCTCTCCTCAGTGCACATTACTGTCATGTTCTAATATACAGACTGAGGCAATGCAGCACTGCTTTAACAGGGAAAGCAGCTCAGTGTGTGTACTGCTGGAAGTGTTTATCAATTTCATGTGGGTAAAAGTGGAAGCGTGTCACAGTTTTTTTCTGTGTGTAATCACAACGTCAAGCAATTTATTATTCAATATAAAAAATTTACATTCTTCAAGGCCAAGTATTCACCCAAACAGCATTCCTTTCTTTCTAATACACCTCCCTGTCTCGCTCATTTAACCTCACTCCATATTTGGAAAACTCCCAAAGCTCCAAACCAGTGAAATGACCACAGTACAGGTTCCTTTGCCTTGTTCTAAGATTTGATATCTTCCTGTTATGTGAAGTGGAGTCGAAACAGGCTGTAATGAGAGCGATAAGGCTGTCTGGGGCTTAAATGATAGACTTGTGATCCAAAATTATTTCGGCGTGAGTGAGCCAATCAGAGCCGTGCTGCAGTCGGAGCGCAGCGTCCCGCCAGCAGTGCGCATATTTTCCTCATATTATGTCTGGGTCACTGTGTGTCCCTGGATGACTGTTTCGCATCTAAATATAACAGATTTTCGTATCTTTAGACACGATGTCTCGATTAAATAGAGGCAGAAAGTCAGTGTGTGTGTGTGTTTTTCCCACGTTCGGAACAAGGAAATCCCATCCTTGTATCAATGACACGAGACGCTCATATCAGAGCAGACAGAAAAACAGCTCTTTCTCTTTGTGTTTCGGAGAGGAAAAAAAAACTGAGGAAGGGAAAATCAGTAATATCAGTAAGCCATGGAGTGATAAGCTCTGTCTGAGAATCCAGCGTATAATATTCTTCCCACACAGAGAGAGAGAGAGCGAGAGAGAGAGAGCGCGAGAGAGAGAAGGCTGAGAACGCAGACGTCTTGTTTGGGTGGCATGAGTTTTGCACACGAGGTGTTGCGTGCATGCGTGCGTGTGTGTGTATGTATGTGGTGTGCCAGACGTAGCGCGTGTCTGGACTATGACGTGGATGTGGAGAGATGAAAGCATGAATATGGAGTGTGCTGAAAAAGAAACGGAGACAAAAGACAAAAAGAGACTGAGACATGGAAGAAAGGATGAAACAGACTAGAGGAGTGGCAAGACCCACGGAATGACAAAAGAGGGGTGCAGGGGAGTGTGTGAGGAGCATTAATGAGGGCAGCAGACAGCAGTCTGACCCACTCAGACACGCGCCAGACGTCTGAGCAGGGCTCCAGGGCGTGTGTTTGTGCATACGTACGTGTATGGAATGCAGACCTGCACGCACGCACGCGCACACACACACACACACACACGCGCACGCGCACACACACACACACACACACACACACGCGCACACACAACACACACAACACACACGAGCAAAAGAAACACCAAACAAGTCAACACATGAAGACTGTTTAAAAATCAAGCACGCCAGGCTTTGGTCATCCCTGTATGTCAAACACACACACACACACACACACACACTTTTCACTGCTTTTGTCTATGCTGAGCCCCTCCAGCTGCAGCCGTACCCCTCCTCCCATGGGTACGCTAGGTTTGAGACGAGACTTCAGCCCTGATCTTTGCCCCTCATCACTCACAAGCTTCACTACACAGCTTAGGACTCAAGGATGGAGCATGGAGCCTCTGCTGGTCACCAGCAGGAATAAAACACTTAGCAGCATGCTAATATAGGAAAATGATCAATGGCCAGGTGGTGTGATGTGGCCCTAAGAGTTTTCTTCCTCTTATACCACAGCGATTTACCATCAGTTACAATTTGCCTTTATTAAAGAGCAACCCATCATACTTTTCATCCATTTATAGTTACGTACAATGTGGAATAATGGCAATAAGCAATCATTCTATCATTTTCTTGAGATTAAAAAAAAAAAAAAAAAAAAAAAAATACATCACCCTCTGGAAGTTACAGCTTTACCTCTAACCGTTACAAAGCACTGACACTGGAGACTCCTCCCACAAATGCTAAATAAACAAAACTGATGACACCAATAACACTATCTTAAAGATGCAATAGTTGTTTTTTTATTTCTTACTACAAAAAAATTATGTGAAAAAATATGTAGAACATGATCTAAAAAAAATAATGGTTTAAACCAGAGCCTCAGCAAAAGTGTGCAACACGGCCGAGAAAACCCGTTCGTTAATCTGCCTTCCAGCCTGGGGGCTTGTTTGTGTTTACGTGGGCCTGTTGTTGGTCATTTTACAGACACGCCCCTTCACGTCACAGGGCCACAAGGTCACCTGCAGTTTGCAGGACATTCTAGAAGCCTCTAGAGCCTGGTGTCTCTGGTCGGAGAACACTGCTCAGATTTCTGATTAGACAGAGTAGCATGTTAAGGCTACTGTATAATACGCACAGTATACTGTATATATTTGCTAATACTTGATTACACCTCCTCTTGCTATAACACTACCAACCTGGTCAGGTAAAGATGCCACCAGTGTCTCGAGACACTTCCTGTCACTTTTACCCACTCTTCCACCGAGTGGGTTTGCACTTCCGCTCAAGTTCGTGGTGCGCATTTCACTCTTCTATAGGACTAATGTCCAGTGATTTAGCAATTCACTCCAACATGTCACACACAGATCTGGCCCTATGCATATTTCACCTCTATAGTTGTCATCCTGCAATGTAGGAGTGTTAGTGTTGTGTTCTGCCTGAACAAACACTAATCTCTGTGTCTTTTGTTGAAGCACAAAAAGGAAATCTCTTGTCTGGCCAACATCCAATGATCTGGTTTTAGGCTACATTGCATGTGTTCAAGTGAGTAACCTATTGCCATTGTACAATAAGTACAATAAGTACTGTGACCAATTCCTTGCCTGGGGAGTTTAACACACATCTAACTGTGTTGCATTTGTCCAAATATTTATTCTGATATGGACAGACAAATTCGCTCCTGTTATCACTTACATTATAGCCACATCACAACCTCTCTTCATTATCTTTCTCGAAGTTAATTAGATGAAATAATTAGAGTTCTCGTCTGAAGACTTTCATGTGGTGGAAAACCTACTGACTTTTACAAAGCACTGACACTGGAGACTCATTCATTAAATGTTAAATAAACGTCTCCTCATAGAAAGCTTTACCATATTAACAATACGTTTTCTACAAGTCTCTGTGAATGAGATGTTACCATAGAAACGATAACGTATTCGAATGTAATGTAATCCTTTGAATCATTTGAATTACTGTCAGAGCTGCTGTTATAGAAAATTAACCAACACCTTCTGATCTTTCAGATTCAAGAATTGTTCAGGACTGTGGTATAACATGGTAATGTGATCATGCGATCATCTGCAGTAGTGTATGACCTCACGGTGCTTTCTCGCAGAGATCTAAAAAAAAAAAAAAATGAACTAAATAGATAGCAAGTAACTAGCTAGATTAAATTAGTTAGACTGCGAGTCTCGATGCCTTGTATTCAAACAATATGGCAGGTTTCTGACATACTGTGTCATCGCAAGCAAGATCCATCATGCATTATCTGCACTGAAAACAAGTTTCTCCTCCATTTCTGTAGACAACTGTTGTGGAAAACGTCCACTTGTGCTGCCTCACCAGTTCTCAAGTGGGAACCTATAAACTCATCATGGAGCTCAGGACACAGCAGTCATACACCCACTAACACCACCTCCCTCCCACCACCTCTCACCTGCCCTCCTCTTCTACTCACATAATCCGGCAGCGCCGTGCCATCTGCTCCCAGCGGCCTCTGCAGAGACTGCGTGGCTCGCTCCAACACCTTATTGTGCTTCTTAGACAGCAGTGCAAACAGACTGAAAGACACACAGAGAAAGAAAACAAGACAAATGACAGATTAATCAGCCAGTCTGTTCAGACAATAAAAGCTCTCACAATAACACAAAACATCTAACTGTGATGCTTTGCGGCTCAAGAAGTTGTCTTGTTGCTGTCTGGATAAGGGACACAGTCATCTCGTTGTCTGCTTAGAAGACGTATTTTAAAAGAAACTTCAGCCAATGAAAGCATTAAAAATACACACGGTTGGACAAATGAGTAGCTTGAGAAAGGAAAAAAAAAAATACTCCATAGTGACTTATGCAAAACAAACGTTCTTGGTGGGTAGCTACGTTGCACTTGTTCTCTGAGGGACAGCGGGTCAAGTCACGGAAAAAAAAAAAAAAAAAAAAAAAAAAATAGTTGGTGAAGTTTTCCATTAAGTGTTGATGTTTATTTAGCATAACATTTTTATTCAGCAATATTTTCATGGAAAGAGTCACCAGTGTCAGCAACAATCGGAAGTAAAGCTGGAAATGTTACGTTTTACAGCACAGGAAAGTCTTAACTTTGCTACCAGGATGTACTGTAATTGTGCGTTTGTGTGTGTGTGTGTGTGTGTGTGTTACAGCCAGCCTCAGGCTCTCTCCATGCTTATAAACTGTTTACAGTGACCTTCAAACCTCTGCTTATGTTGTGTGTTTATGTGGATAAAGATGCCGTGTGTTTAAAGGGGTTTCAGGAGAGCAGAGTGCATTAAGGGAAAGGTCTAACACGACTCACACCGACCTTATCAATCACAATGGACACATCTAGCCTTGAGTAACGTCTCCCCTATGCAGTGTGGACATGTACACCAATACAGCGTGTGCAGTAATAACTAGCTACAGTGTACAGGAACGTTTTTCTTTATGGACTTATTAACAGATATCAACATTGTTGTTGTTACGCCAGCTTCACTGCTAACCTTTAACATTTCCACTCAGATATCAGTCGGTACTTTACTCCATTTATCAGCCCATTCAAGCAGTCGGTACAGCGCGTCCTGTTTTGTTGGCAGATCTGAGCTGAGAATAACTAATCTGCAGCCGGCCATTGTGAAACATTAATCTTGTCACCATGGAGGACAACAGATTTGTTTCCCAAGGGCTAAAACAACAAAAATATGAACGCTGCAGTTTCACTGTAATCAGCACGTGACTGATGTTTATAATTTATATATATATATATATATATATATATATATATATATATATATATACACACATACACACATACACACACACAAATAAATCACATTCAAAGGACAAGACATTCACAAACTTCATTATGAAGTAACGTGTTGTGTTGTTCCACAAGTGCCTACAAATTCATTCTTATAAAATAAAATAAAATAATAAACAAATAAATACATAAAAGAAAAAATAAATTTAATTTACGGGTGAAACTAAACTGAAATTAATGGTCAAATTTCCCTGTTCAGGGTGAACAGTTTTACTTTTGCGTTTATGTTTTTTGTTGTTGTTGTTGTTGCTGTTGTGTGCGTGTGTTTTTTTTTTTTTTTTTAAATCTGTTTATAGTTACATTTAAGGTTGTAAAACATTTGTAAAATAAGTTAGTTCCTTATGTTACAGCAGCTATAAATAGTTAGAGTTTATATATAGTTGTTCTTCAACCATCCTTGCTTTCCCCCCCTCGCCCTTAAAGTCAACAAAAAAAAAAAAACAAAAAAAAAAAAAACAAAAAAAAAAAACACAGTTTCCAAGAAACCAGAACGCTTTCCCATGTTGGAAAAGCTAACGTTACAGATTCATCTCTGACTGTTACAAAGCACACTGGAGACTCTTTCCATAAATGTTAAATAAACGTCTCCTTGACCATATTAATGATTACACACAATTTCAACTCGTTTATGTGAAGCGTTCGCAGTGCAAATCCATGTGCAGTTGTTACTATAGAAACCATAACGTACTGATATAAACCTGGGAACTACTGCCTGAGCTGCTGTTTCAGAAAATTAATCAACACCTTCTGACCAATCATCAATGCATAATGTCAGAGTGGCACGGGCTTGATTAACCTTCTGCTGAAAGCCTCTACCGGACATCTTGAGCGTTTAAAACGCACGGTTCGATTCACAGGATTCTTTTCTCCACAAAGTTCATTAGCTTTAGATATTTTATTAGAACTAGCTGATTTTACACACCACCCTCACCCCCAAGCTGCAAGTCGTCTTTTTCTTCACTTTTAGTGTCACATTTCACTCTATACCCCAGTTAACTACATTCTTTCATGCTGTCTAACTGAACATTTCACGCCGTTTCTTTTTTCACGAACAATACTAACTCTGGCTCAGGAGACGTGCACATTCACATGCATATCATGTTAAAAAAAAAAAAAAAAAAAAAGATGAAGCTATTCACTCTCTAAACTGAAGATGCTGAGGATGAACTGAAAGTATAAATCATTAAAAAAATTATTACAGCACAACGATTAATGCCAGAGAGAAGTAATTATTAGACTCTTACACAGATTGAATTTAAAGAAAGTAAACAGAAGATAAATACAGTGTGTGTGTGTGTGTGTGTGTGTTTGGTAAAGTCTGAAGATAAATGGATGAGAAGAAAGTGGCAGGTGGTCCTGTCTGGGGAGAAACAGGAAGCCGGGTGGCAGACTGCACTATTGTCCGTGAGTGTGTGTGTGATTGTGTGTGTGTATGTGTGTGTGATGTTTGGGCTAGACAGAGCGCCTGAAAGCTGTGTCATTGTGACCTGCTGAGACGACAAACGCATAGCCAGACCAGCAGCACACACACAGCCTTCAAACATTGTCTCCTCCTGGAGCTTTACTCTCTGTGTGTGTGTGTGTGTGTCATAAACATGGACATATTCCCCGAAAATCCACCGTCTCTATGCCTATATGTGCTGTCTCTGAATTCTCACTTGTATTTGTGCGTTCCCTATCCTCCACTTTCTCGCTCCGTCAACGCTTTTCTCGCACTTCTCCACCCCCTGATCTATTTTCTTATTCCGAAGTGTTCCGGCGGCAGTCGCACGCATGTGTGTGTGTGTGTGTGTGCGCGCGAGAGAGAGACAGAGAGGGAGAGAGAGATAGCGGGAGGAAAAGCGGTAGACGGTATGGTGTGCTCCCCTGATGGTCTTCACTGTTAAAAATAACCAGCTCTGTCTCTCACGTCGCCTGGGTTGAGCTCCTGCTGTTTTCTTTTTTCCACGCACGCACACACACACAAACACACACAAACACACACACACACACACACACACACACACACACACACACACACACACGAAAAAGCACGTATAACATGACGAAAACAGATTAGTGATTAGTGCACAAGCTCAATGTTTTGCGTATTTATAAATTAACTTGTAAATCAGTCTAAAAGAAACAAAAACAAGCACGTGTGGGAGCTTAACGCAAAAAATATAACGTAAGCAATTCTCCCACTTACATTTTCAGCAATACGCTTGGTTTTTTAAAATTTTGCAGTATTTAACAACAAAATGAAGAGTACAGCTACCAGTTTAACATCGCAAACTGACGTAAACGCCGATGGTCCGGCGTAGCTTTTATCATTTTTGAGCCTTCGCTACAGGCGACGCTTGAAAGCTACGCTTTTATGCTTTTTTTTTTGGCTAAAATAGAAGTCAAAATAAACACAAATTAAAAACAAATCAGATGGCAGAAAAGCCAGTTCACTGAAGGGTAGTGGTTATTTTCGCTTCACACCAACTCTATCTTAGACCTGTGAATCCACCAACCTCGATCTTGTGAGCCAACAGAAAACAAGAAATGTGGTGTCTCTGGGCAGAAAAAAAAAAAGAGGAAGAGCTAACTATTATTAAGTAGCACTCCTTGTTTTTTTTTTTTTTGTTTTTTTTTAATTTTCCATGTCCAGCAACATATTTTAGTGTTTCTGTGGTAAAAGTTTTATTTTTGCTTTCTGCCTGCTAGGATTTTCTGGTCAGTAACCTTGGCATCGTCTCTGTTGAGGCAATTTGTGTGTGCTTGTGAGAGTGTGTGTGTGTGTGTGTGTGTGTGTGTGTGTATATGTGTGTATGTGTGGTGATTTAGACATCATCTGTCTCAGTAGCAGCACTTGCATATAACAAGTTTAACAAAATAGCAACATATGTCTATTAAAAATAAAAAAAAAAAAGACATCCAAAACAGTCCTAATGTCAAACTTCCTCCTACCTGAGAGTGATGCATCACACTGAACAGCGTGCTTAGAAAGAAAGTGATTCAAGATGGACGTCACAGAGCTAAAAACAGCTAAATACAGGTCCTTTTGTCGTTAAAAAAAAAAAAAAAAAAAAAAAAAAATTAGATACCGGCGTGTCGTACAGTTTCAGAAACCACATGAGATGCTGAGGCGAGTGTGTGTTACATGCCTTGTAGCTCCAGTGCAAAACTAAAGCAACAATCCTGGCTTCATGGCTCTGCTAGGGGAATTTAGGGGAAACTGTGTAAATGTAAGTCTGCAAACTAGTACTAGAATTAATTTCATTTGTGTAGTTCTTGTATAAGTCTTCATAAAGCAGGAACAGAAATCTGGATGTCGATGTAGATTTAGATCCTAAAAGAAGAAGTGGTGAGGAAAAACTCACATGAAGAAAAAAAAAAAAAAACCCTGAAGTGGAGGCAGACTGGAACTGGAAGCCATGCTCTTCTGGGTGACAGCGGACAGTGTGATGATAAATCATTAGTGCATACAGGTGTAGAAGATAAAGACAAACTGGGTGGAAATGCTCAGTATGAGCAGACTGAATCCTGGGATGAGCAACAGGACAGTCTTTACGATCGCAGTCATTAGAGGCATTCTCAGAATACGGTAACAAAACTGTCCCTTAATGATCGGTCAGGACATAGCTTACCATTTTTCAGGTGACAGAAATCATTGTATAACTTTAAATAACTTTTTCAAACATGCAAATTAGCATAATTATATACATTTCTTTAACAACATAAATCATCTAAAAACAACATTTAGATGAACACGTGGATATGTACTTCCAGGGTCAAAGTTCAGAACAACAAGCGGCCATTTTAACCAGCACCAGTAGAATTTCCATCCAAACTCTATAATCTATTAATTTACTTGTAATTCAATTTAGATGCATCATTGGAGTTACAGCTTTCAATCTTCCTGTAAAAGAATTATTTTTATTTATATTAATTAATCAATTAATTAATTAATTACTGTCAAATGGTTTTAACAGAAAATTAAAAAGTATATGATCAATGATGTGTGCTTTGAGATGCTGTTAATGCTATCTTGGGGGAAAAAAAAATCCTTTAGTGGAAATTTGTCACTGGTGTTACTGGCACCGGTGTGACAACCTGTGCTTATGACAGCAGTGACAATTACTCCACTGACTTAAAGTAATGGCACCGTATTAATGATTAAAATGGTCAATCAGCACAAGTAGAGTTTACTTCTAAATTAAATACAAGACTAAAACAGAATTTACATCCGTCATTGGAGTTACACCTTCCAATCATCAGAAAAAAAAACTGATTTATTTAAAATAGATTTAGTAAAATATAAAAATGCATATAATTAATGAGGTGTGCTTTGTATCTCGGAAGATCCGTCTTTAAAGGAAATTTGTCCCTGGTGTAACAGACGACCACGCCACTGACTTAAAGTAATGGCACGACATTAATGATCAACAATTTTGGTTATTCATTCAATTTCCAAATAGAATAAGAAAACAATTAAGAAGAAGAAGAAGAAGAAGAAGAAGTCCCTTCTTCTTTTGAACATTTTGCTGAAAGTCACTATATTTTGAGAAAGACCCAGTAGAAAATTGCTGTGATTCTGTATGCATTGATAAACAGCATGTACAGAAAGGCCAGTCTCTCTCTCTCTCTCTCTCTCTCTCTCACACACACACTCCATTCTTGTACAGAACATGCACTGGCATTGTCAATGTCTTTTAACAGATGGTGAAAGCAAGTGAAAATGGACAAAAATGCTATGTATATATACACGTATGTATGTATGTATGTATGTATACACACACACAATATATATATATATATATGAGCCAGCTCTCGCCACAGGTTAAACCAGTCACAATCTGTAATGAAATAATTAAACAATCAAATCTGTAATAAAATGGAGCAGAATGTCAGGTAGCAATCCTCCAGCATGATCAGTCCTCACTGAAAAAAAAAAAAAATTTGGTACTAAGAATAAAGGGCCATCTTGAGGTTAAAACCGAGGTGCTGATCTGTCTCAACTGCATCGAGGAATGCAGCTGCAATCAAAATGGTCAATATCGGTTTAGGGAGAATGAGCTCCAGAACCCGTGTTCATGCCAATTAGTATGAACTGCTAGACTGACTCGCACATCACTTACAAAATCAATAAGTGCTACAGAGCTAGAAGAGGGAAAAAAAACTCTCGGCCTAACAAACAGGTCTCAGGAGAGCCGTTAAATCATTAGCACAAGCATCTTTTATCAGCTCCCCACTGAGGCCCTGTTTTTTTTCCTGGTTTTTTTTTTTAACCTAAGCTGTTGGGTGTTAAAGTGAAAGTGCCAGACATCATGGAGAGAGAAAAAAAAGCAACTGAAGATAATAATAAAAAGCAGTGCTCTGGTAAGTTCAGCGCTCAGTAGGTGTAGATTAGTTTGTAAAACAAAGATAAAATAGGAATCAGTGGGAGATCTGATCATCTTTAGAAAAAGGTTACGCTGTATTTCGTTTGTCATTATCATCACTGCGAATTTTTCATGACCGTAAAAGCCGACGGTATACAAATTAACGCTCTGACAAACTACAGCTGATTCTGTGAGCATGTTTTGTTTTATATCATGGCATTGATGTAATAAACAAGGGGGAAAAAATTGTCAAATTAATGCACAGGTTCACCAAGTTGTTTAAAAATATTGAAAGTCATATTTTCCTCAAAATATGCTAAGATTACTGAAACATGTTATTTTTGTCAATACTGTACATCTCTATTACAAAAAAAAAAAAAAAAAAAAACCTGACCATTTCAGCAGCATACACAAGAGATTACCTCATTTACTCACCATTAACTGCTTAAAAAAACCCAACTCAATAATGTTAATATTAATAAGACACTTATTAATATCTTTTAAAAATGTCATGCTGTGAACATTTCAATCAAGACACTATATTGTGCTCCGAGAAGCTCCTTGTGTCAATCATCACTTAATCACTCGCCGCTGCTTGTAGACTTGCGGAAGTGCAAGAGCCAATCAGATCGCAACTTTCAATGTGCTCAAGGTTGTAGCCAGAAAAGTGTACAAAGATATACAGAGTATCATTTGAGGTGGAGACTAAAAATTTTCATTTGAAAATCATAGAGTTATATTAATACACTCATTCCAATGCTGCATTCGACTAGAGGCTGTAACACGTAATTTCCATCGACCGACTAGGAAACAAAGAAAAACACGTTTCCTCAACTCAGAGTTCCTACTCAGGAACTCAGGATGGTCTCCTCAACCCTGAGTTTAGCCAATGACATCAAATCAACATGGCATTAATAGTAAATAAACTAGGGATTCTTAGCTTTAAATGAGTTGTTCTGTATATTGCTATTGTTAAACACTGACTATACAGTTTGCTGTTTTGAGGAGAAAAAGCTAGCTAGCTTGTTGCTAACAAAAGACGAATGTGAAGGCGTCCATGGTTTTTTTCCCCCCTCACCTTGCAGCTCAACCGCATGGAGGTTGAAAAATGAGGTTTCTACAGTAACAACTAACACTGGGATTTATATGACAGAAAAAAAAACCCTGATGTGTTGAGATGGTGAAATGTTCTGAAAGGAGACGTTTATTTAACATTTTTGGAAGGAGTCTCCAGGGTCGACACTTTGCGACAGTATGAGGTAAAGGTTTTTTTTTTGCGGTTTCTCGGTAACATGACTGCATATAGCTGCTGTAACATAAGTGATAGCAGGAACTTGTTTTATGGATGTTACACAACATTATATGTAAATATAAATGGATAAAAAAAAAGAAGTACGACGTGTTGCTGTTTAATGGGAATAAAACACTCCATCAGTTTCATCATTCCATCCTGCTGTTGATCAATTTCCTATAACATCATGTCCTTGAGGGTTTTATTCCTTAGATAAGACATTTTATTTTTAATCAAACGACACCGAGACACTCAGTAAGTGACAGCGCGGCCGCAGCCTGCAGTTCTGAAAATCAGATTTCACATCACTTCACATCAGGGCACTTATTAAGAGAAGCACGCTGACTTTGAATGTCAAACTCAACACGTCAAGTGGAAATGGAATAATAAATTCTCGCAGAAGGACCTCCAGAGTCACCGATAACACACTGCCATGTACAGCACGCCGTGTCCACAAATTCAATATGCAACATAAAGAGATTAGAAGGTCAGCTCCGTTCACACGAGAAGGAATGAGAGGGATGCGGTGCCGAGTGTGTGGTCCAGCTCAGGCTCATCCTTTATGACTAATGCAGACTTGGCCTCGCGTTTCCTCTCACTTCCTGTGCACAGAGGAAGAAGCCTCGTCCGGACAGGCTGGAGTCATTAAACCACTTTAATACTCGACCACAAGAGCAGAGCAGCAATCAGGATTTTGGCAGAGCCCAGGGCATCAAAGAGCAAGGTCTCGAACAACTTACATAAACTGCTGAATCTACTGAGGGGAAAACGGCTGAACATTACATTTCCAAATGTTACTCAGTAGCCGACAACAGCACACATTTTTGTGCTCTTTCAAATAGCAGAGCGATTTGTTCTGAACAAGCTCTGTATCCTCAGTGCAAAATAAAAAGCTAGAGTAGAGTAAAGCGTTTTTTTTGTTTTTTTGTTTTTTTTTTCCTTTTTCCTTCCCTGTTTGAAATGAAGTGATGGTCAAAGTTTAACCACATCAAGCCTAACGTATTTTCTGGACTATAAGAGAGAATTTTATTTTTGTCCTCTTGCACGTGCCCACATTTTACAGTGGCGCGTGTACAGCAGTTACGGTTGTTTGCCACCCCATGTGGCACAGCGCTGTTGAATTCCCGATTCTGATTGGTCAGAAGATGTTCATACATTTTCTATAACAGCAGCTCTGACAGTAGACCCGGCTACGAGACAAATCGCAGTGCACCGACACTGGAGACTCCTTCCAATCTACTCGCAGAAAACCTACCCACATCAACAGTCAGTACGATTTGTGCAACGGGCAAGAGTTTGTGCTTTCTGGTTTCTCGAAAACATGAGAAGGTGTGTGTTTTTTTGCCTTACTAACTTCAGGAGAAAGAAAACGAGAGGCCGGTCAGGGCATGACTGTTTATAGCTATTAAGTGATATGACTTAAGTGACTTGTTTCATGGACATTTTACAACATTACCCCTAACTATAAATGGATTAAAAGTACAACATGGTGTTCTTTAATAAATAAAAAATGTCAGTGTTGGCAAATCGTTGCGGTTTAAGAGAAATAAAACACTCCATGATGTGCTGTTACAGGAAAATAATCAACACACCACCCCATTTTCTATACAGCACTACCCCAAGTATTTCATCATATTAGGACTTAAAGAACTAAGTGTTATACTTGAGATACTGTTTAGAGGCAGGACACATATTAAGGAAAACAATGTTAATGCAACTTAATAGTGTACTACTAAACCATGTACACTATATGGTCAAAAGTATGTGCACACCTGACCATCACACCCACATGTGGTTCTTCCCCAAAATTTTGCCACAAAGCTGGAAGCACACAATTGTATAGACTGCCTTTGTATGCTGTAGAATTACAATTTCCCTTCACTGGAACTAAGAGGCTCAAACCTGCTCCAGCATGACGACGCCCCTGAGCACAAAGCGAGCTCCATGAAGCTACATGATGTACCAAAGTTGGAGTGGAAGAACTCGAGTGTCCTGCACAGAGCCCTGACCTCAACCCCACTGAACACCTTTGGGATGAACTGGAACACTGACTGCACCCCAGACCTCCTTGACATCCCAACATCAGCGTCTGACCTCACTCAGAGAGAGACCTTTCTCTCTTGTAGCTGAATGAACACAAATCCCCACAGCCACGCTCCAACATCTAGTGCAAAGCTGTTCCAGAAGAGTGCAGGCTGTTATTGCAGCTCCACTATTAATGTCCATGGTTTTGGAATGAATGGGATGAAGAAGCAAATAGGAGTGAGATGGTCAGGTGTCCACATACTTTTGGTTATATAGTGTATATATTAATTATTTTCCTCTGAGCAGTCAGAATTTATTGGAAAAAACAGTTTTGTATCCAAAAATCTAACACAGAACTAGACTGAGCCGTTTAGCAGCATTAAGTGCAAGCATACGAAGCTACCATTGCGAGCTTAAAGCATCGTAACAGCCGTGATTAAGCCAACAATAAAAAAAAATTTCCATGATCTTGAAGCAACTGGGAGCAGAGAAACAAGTGATGCACGGCCAAGCGCTCTGCCTCATAAAACTCTGGAGCTGATCAGCGCACAGGAAAGCAGAGAGTGCTTCTTGGCAAACAGCTGTAACGGGTAGTGGAAAGTGGACTACAGCCACATTACATTTATAACAGTCCTGCCATGCAGTGTGTGTGTGTGTGTGTGTGTGTGTGTGTGTGTGTGTGTGTGTGTGTGTATAGTCATCAAATGGCTGTGTTTGTCTTTCAGTATGCATCACAGTGATTTTCCTATGTTTTTCACGATGAGGGTGGTTGTGTGTTCATGTCTGTTGGAGCTGTTGATGTTTTGGGGTCTTTTGTTGGTCTGCTGATGGACATTTATTAATGAAGTCCAGCTCTCTCACACACACACACGATTAAGCTGGGGAATACAGGGAATGAAAATGCTCTTAAACTTGAGCTACACACACACTGGAGCCAAACTAAACACCAGAACAGGAAAAGCTGGGCAAAAACACAATCACTAAAGGAACAAAACACACACACACACACACACACACACACACACAGAGAGAGAGAGAAAAGGAAAGTTGAGCCTAAAGCATGAGGGGAAGAGGGAAAAAATAAATAAATAAATAAAAACACTTAGCATAGCAAAACATTTCCATTTATTAATGAGTGCCAGCAAATGTTTGCTTTTCCTAATCTGAGGAAGAAAACCTTGCTACACTTTCCTCTAATGGGTTTCTATAAAAGAGGCTGTAATGTGTGTAACATACAGCATGAAAACCTGAAACTCTTACTGAAACCCAAAATGCGTCTTTTTTTGCATCGAGCCTGAAATCTGTCACTTCGCAGACTGTGTCATGAGCTAACCGCTAGCAGCACTAATCCAAGGCTGGAATGTGTAATTAGGGCACTTGGCCCCTTGCGTCGCAGCCATCAGAGCAGTTGCTAAGGCAAATACGGCGTTGCCATCATTGCTGCACACTTCCCAATAATCGACACGTCGTTGCCGTCTTGCTAATACACCTTGGCAGTGGATGGCCGGCTCCTCGGCCAGAGATAACGAGTGATGGAAAAAGGTCAATGCTGGAAAATTAGGATGGTCAATCAAATTCAAGAACATGCTGCTTTTTCCCCCCCGTCCCCCACATTACAACCGTCCATATGCTCGACTTAATACAGACAGAACGAGGGCATACGATCAACACTCGACGCCTGCTAGCATGCTACGCTCTCATCACAGGGCTGGTTTCTTCATTCTGAATGAAGTCATGGCAAATCTGGCTAGCAAAGACGAGGAAAATAATACACATAGTAACACAGACATACCCAAAAACAAACAAACTCGGCGTGAAAGAGCTGCAAAATCTGTACAACCTACAAATCCCATGAGCACATGGAAGAACGCAGCTGCAGGGTTCCGGTTTTACAAAGTATGTCGATGTTCAACTTTCAGAAGTTCCTTAAAGCAGCAACAAAATAAATAAATAAAAAATTATTACAATTATAATCTAGTCAACAGGTTATTACATTGAGGACGAACTGTATTTGTGCTTACCTTGCCGTTGTGTACCAATACACACAACAATCAGCATCATTTAGTAACCGTTCACTAAAGTTGTGTGTAAATATTTTCAGAAAAAAAAACAAAATAAAAATAACAAAAGTTTGATAAAAATGATAAAACGATGAATAAATGGTGAAAGAGCACCTTCCAAGCACGCCATTTTCCAATAATGCAGCTCAGCCACTGCAGTGCGTCTGCTACCATATGCGAGTGTGATTTCGAAACCCCCCCCCCTTTCCATTTTATCTTCTTTCTCTGTTTCTGGTCATTTTCATATTAAGAAATCACAATATTACACCTGTATCAAAGCTAAAAAACCTAACGATAACAAACTTAAGCAAAAAAATGGCAACTTAGACACAATGACACGAATGTTCCCTTTGGTTTGGCTTCTTTGGAAAAAAAATTCCTCTTATAAATAAATATGATGTTGCACATTAAATAGCTCTCATCGTGCGCAGGCGATGCTGTTGATGAATGGCTGAATTATGCATCTTGAATTTCCGACAAATAAAATTTGACAAACATCATTGTAAGTCATTATTAGTGACGGGAACATTGTGAGCTGAAATCTTATCCGTGTGTGTACACCACTCAGCAGATAAACATGTTGATTTTCCTTGTGCGTGGTGTGAGTATATGTATGGACGTCTGTTTTGCTAGTTCCCGGTGCTGCTCTTTTCGACGAGGGTTCTGGATCGATGCAGATAAGGCCATCTGTGAAACTGGACAGTGGCCAGTTAACTAACACACACACACACACACACACACACACACACACACACCTGATGATGCGCTGGGCAGCGTACTGGTGGAGGCAGCGGAATTGGGCAGACATGTTGGCCAGAGCTGCTAAGCAGTTTGTGTGAAGGTACTTATCCTGAAAAGAAATAACAAGAACACAAACGATCAGAATGTGTGTTCACACTCAGGATTAAATCATTTTCATTCAGCTAAGAAAAATACCACGACATTACAGATTTACATCTATTAGACAAAGAAAACCATAATTCTTGCCAGATACACGACTGTAGGCTCGAACTGAAATTCAGCATGAAAAAACTAAAACTGCGCTCTATATAGAATTCAAGTACTAAGAATTTCACTTATGAGCTTTATTTTCATAAAAATCAGTACACTCAAATGTAGTGCAACCGACAACCTGAACTTTGGATGTTCAATGGCTTCAATGTGCTTTTCCCTCTTATTTCAGTCTTTTTCTTGCTTTTTTTTCTATTCCTATTGCTCCATATCGTCGGGAATAGAAATAGTTGAGGTGGTGTGTGTGGAGGAGTCTTACCCTGGTGCGGGTCATGTTGAACTGGATGGTGCGAATCACCACGAGGATTAACAGACTGCCGAGAGAAATCTCGGTTAAAGCCCGCTCTGTGTACCAGCTTATGTTCTTCAGCATCTGACACACACACACACACACACACACACACACACACACACACACACACACACACACAAAGAAAGAAAGAGAGAAGCAAAGATCTCATTTAATCACTGCTGGTCAGAATCCTTTACAGAAAAAAAATAAAACACGCAAACATAAAAGTACAAATATATAAAGCATGAATGGTGTGAATGAGAGGGAAAGAGAGGAAAGGTGAAGTGGTAGACAAAGAGATGGTGAAAGAGAGACTCACTGGGTGCTTCTGAAACATCTGATAGCCACCATACATGACAGCACACATTAACAAAGACACACACACGTTTTTACATTTTTAAAGGTTAAAGAGTCACCAGGTTGAATTGGTGGCAATATTTATGAAACCACAGCAGAGATTTTAGAAAGAGTCCTGCGAGGATGCGTTTATTTAGCAGATTTGGAAGGAGTCTCCAGTGTCAGTCTTCGGGACAGAGGAGTTTTGCACTTTGCTCTTTCTCTGCTGCGTTTTTTTTTTTGTCTTATTAACTTCAAGAGAGAGAAAAAAAAAACGAGAAGCTAATGAGGGAATATCATTTATAGCTGCTATAACATAAGTGATAACTGGAACCTACTTGTTTCACAGACACTCCACAACATTAAATGTAACTGCAAATGGATAAAATGCATGGTGTTTCATTCTTTAAATTAAATTAAATTTTTAAATTTAAAAAAAGTTAAATCTTCTTGTTGGCAAACTGTTGTATTAGAAGAGGAATAGATCTTAAGTGGATGTGCTGTTATAGGAAAATAATCAACTTATTTTCCTCGAACAATGCATCACACAGACGCTTTAGTGCGCGGTTTGTTGGTGAATTGACTGACGTGTAAAATATTTTTTAAATATTTTCCTACAGTCACAAGGCTAAATATAATTGAAAAATATGAAAGTTTTAACCCATAATCTTCTTTTGCACATTGTTCATACTGTTCAGCAATTTTAAACAGTATGACCTAAACCTTAGTTCAGTCTTTCTATACGATTTATCTTGCGCTTAAAAAAAAAAAAGAAAAAAAAGCCAAGTTATTAAATGGTGGATGAAAATGCACCAGAAAGTCTGATTCCCTTCACTGGAATTTCAAATGAAGCTGTGGACAAATGCGCTCGATCCTGTGTGCTGCTTTACAGACGTCTGAGGTCAGAAGCTCACGGCAAATGGCAGAAAAATTCACCTGTATGGATCTGCTCCTATAACATATAACATACAGCCTACATGGAACAGATTTGGGGGGAAAAAAAAATCATAATCATCATGAATATTTTAATAATCTGTTAAATAAACCATACAGCTGTGCTCGCTGTCTACAGACCAAGAAATGTGTGCATGTACACAAGATATACGGTAGCCTACATCTTTTTAAAACTGACTAATTGGTGTTGCTGTTTGGAAACTAGATGCGTTCTTTGCACTATGTTTTTTGACTAACTGGTGGGTTGAATGATGAATTGGTCTCAAGAAAGCGCCACACATCTGCGTGCTGCGTTCATACATCCTGAAGAAACGAGGCAAACCGGTGTGGGGCAGTTATACACAAATTATTGCACCCTAAACATCACAGCCGCTATGATGGATTACACACAATACCTGAAACATTCCTTACAGCCCAGGAAGTCGGGGCAGGAAATGCTTTCAAAAGGTATTGTTACATGGGTAGGGCGTCAATGGCGACAGCGGGACTGATTCAGACTAACTATTAATTAAAACGCTATAACAATGGCGTAATGTCATAAGGGAGCAGCGTGCGTGAATCTGACCGGCTTACTCTGCGTTTAGGTCGAGAACGCGTCTCTGTGCTTTGTGAGGTGGAAGAGCAAACAGATGGGACAGTTAAACCTGTGTGTGTGTGTGTGTGTGTGTGTGTGTGTGTGTGTGTGTGTGTGTGTGCGCGTGCATGTACTAACCACTTCGTGTATGGAGCGGTTGAATGTGTCGTCCTCGGTGAGGATGAGGAGGATGATGAGGGCCATGTAAACATGGTGGGAGTTTCTCTCCTCGACATGATAGAGGATCTCCAGAATTGGCATCACCTGGTGAGGACAGAGAGAGAGAGTGAATAAATGTAATATGTCAGGAATAAAAACACTCAGGGGTGTGCTTTTATAGGAAAATAATCAACGACATGAAGCCGAGTTACTGTCACCACCCTGAAGTTTATTACTTTCCAATAACACCACATCCCCGAGTGTTTTATTCCTCTTACACGACAGCACACACTTTTTTATCCATTTATAGCTGCATTTAATGTTATGGAACGTCCACAAAACAAGCTCACTTACTTTATAACAGCTAGAAAGATTTGTTCTCGCACTTTCTCTTGCAGTTAAGACAAAAGATTCTCGCTTGTTATCGAGAAAATGCAAAACACTGTCCTGTGTAAATGTGAAATAAACACGATAGAGACAATTTCCGGAATGTTATATTTATCTTTGCTGTAATTATGTGTACTATACTGTATGGTGTTATTAATATAAACCTGCTGCTGTTATAGAAAATTCAATCAACACCTTCTGACCAATCAGAATTGGGAATGCGACAGCACTCTGGTATAAGAGCATCTAGCGCATGCTGGTTTGGGTGCTCACCAGATTCTCCATGTCGGTTCTGGACAGCATGTAGGTCTTCATGTTGGGGTTCTGGTGCAGCAGCGTGTAGAGCAGAAGCGTCACCTGGTCCGACCTCTGCTGCTCACACAGCGCCGTGTACAGGCTGTTAAAGTTGATCTGAAATGTGTGCGGCTGCGGAGAGGGAATAGAGGACGTATCTGCAACACACACACACACACACACACACACACTGAATGCATGCAAAAAATAAACAAAAAAAGCAGACACATTTGCTACTGGGAAAAATTAAGTTTAGAAATCTTCAAAAAAGTTGCGACACCAAATATTAAAGTTATTTATGCACGTATGGAGCTGATGCCATTTCCAAACATAGCGCTGAGAGGCTGTGTATAATTACTACTTCCAGTAAATAACAACTTCGTTAATGGCATTTTTGTCCTTCTCTCGGAAACAAATAATCAGCCCATTGCTGATGCGCTTCAGGGCACTGAGCATTATGCTAATGTGCAGGCTTTGTCATTATCTGCTGCGCATTAGGGAGATCACAGGACAGTAAATAAACTCAGGCCATGTTCAGGACAGCTGATCGAGTATCCGTGCTGCTATCTGAGATGGGGGAGATGGAGAACCTTGTGTGTTTTTGAAGCAGGTGATCGCTTGTCTGTAAGGGTTCGGCCAGTCGGGCCCATCTGTCAGATTGGCCAGGACAAGCAGTAATAACAGGCTCTGATTGGACAGAGGTAATGGGTTGTGTTCCTGCTCCGCCCCGGGTTTGCTGCCGGCTCCTCCCAACGTAAACACGCTCCATAATCCACCTGAATAAGCGAAGAGAGGGAGAGAGAGGGAGAGAGAGAGAGAGAGAGAGAGAGAGAGAGAGAGAGAGAGAGAGAGAAAAAACAGAGTGAGAGAGAGACAGACAGCGCAGACAGCGAGAGAGAGACAGGGCAGAGAAAAAGGGAAAAAGAGACACAAAGACAGAGACAAAGACAGATTGAGAAAGCAATGATAGGGAGCAGGGAGAAAGATAAACAGAAAGATACCACAGAGAGAGAGAGACAGGCGAAGATAGAGAGACAAATAGAGAGAGAAAGCCAGAGAGAATCAGGTAGACAAAGAGAGAGAGAGAGAGAAAGAGGGAAAAAGAGACACAAAGACAGAGAGACATGAAAGTTTAATAAAAGATTCTGTATGTTCAGCATGCTTTTAGCTGGAGTAAGAGTTATAGAAATCCCACCGGATTCATTTTTTCCCTCTAACACTTTATTAAAGGCCACAGAACATTTCATTCACGTCCCCCGCACATCTAAGAAATGATCATTTCTCCAACTGCGCCCATTTCCCAGAGACAGAAAATGAAAGGACACAGACACACCTTCACTTCTGCACAGTAATCATACGGCATAATGGAAACCGTTGCTGCAGGGCACGTGATGTTTCAACAAGCTCTGGGAACAGACCGTCTCGCTGGAAGCATCACAACGCAAATTCCAGGATTTGCTCTGTTTTAATACGGGATTCCGGCTCCTTAGATCCGTCTCTGATGTCACTGGCCTCAGGGTTTTGCTCTAAAAAGCCCTGGGATGAAGGTCACTGTCAGGGTGATGGAAGCCCAAACTGCGACTCAAGAACCTCAGCACATTTATTTATTTATTTATTAACTGACAGTGACTAATAGCCAGCTCCTACATTTTGCACATAGGTCTGCTTTTCAGAAAGAGTGGGTCTATCTAAGGAAGCCAATTAATAATTTAGAACATACCCGAATACGAGACACAAAGCATGCATTTATAATTTAGAATTCTACACATAAATCATTTTTGCTTTGAACTAACTGTAATATGTACATCTGTTAGGGTTTTTACAGAACATCTGCTACTGCAACAGTTACAGTAACATGATGGGAAGGTAGATGTTCAAGTGACACACACACACACACACAGAGGGAGAGACAGAGAGAGACAGACACACACACACACACACACACACACACACACACACAGAGGGAGAGACAGAGAGAGACAGACACACACACACACACACAGAGAGACAGAGAGAGATACAGAGAGACAAAGAAAGACTTACAGAGAGACACAGAGACACACACACAAAAAGAGAAAAAGATACACAGAGAAATAAACAGAGAGACACACAAAGATACAGGGAGACACAGAGATACACACAAACACAGACAGACACAGGGACATACATACACAGACACAAACACAGGGACACACACAATCACAGACACAGAAAGACACACACACACACACACACACACAGAGAGACACAGACAGAAACACAGACAGACACAATGAGAAATATATAGACACAAGAGACTCATAGGCATAGTGAGAGAAAGACACACACAGACAGTGAGAAACACACACAGACACACACACACGTATGTATCACCTTCCAGCTAGTTGGAAAAATGATTCAAAGCCACACATCTCATTTACTAAATCTGCTGCAGAGAAAGAAGAGCTGTAGTGCGCACTTCTCTCTTTAATACAGGCCTCAGTGTATCTTTATCCCCATCTAGAGGACACAGCGTTCGCGAATGAGCATGCCGGGGTCGGAGCTGCTCTCTAGTCAGTGTCACACTCTCCTGAACCCTGCCTTGCACAGTCAGTCAGCTGGAGGTCATGTGGTCATGAGTGACACGGAGTAATCAATCAGACATCAGAAACACACTGGCTCCGAACACCATCAATCTACTAGCTGGCCTTGGAGCACGGATCGTTCATAGCATGTTGTGTGAAGCTTTAGGTGTGTGTGTTAGACAGAAAGCACTGCAAGACCGTGTGTGTGTGTGTGTGTGTGTGTGTGTGTGTGTGTGTGTGTGTGTGTGTGTGTGAGCAGCATGCTGACTTTGTTCACGGACTGCCTGACTATAAAGAATTTATTTCCCATGGTCATGTACAGCCCAATATAAAACTAAGCACTTTTGTGTGTGTGTGTGTGTGTGTGTGTGTGTGTGGCATAGCTGGGATGTCTGTCTCCACTGCTAATGACTTGTGGTTAGACATGATGGCCCCACCGGTCGGAGCCAAACCTGAGCAAAAAGATTAGCAAACAAACCCTATAAAAACATCAACAGGGAAAAAAAATCCTGAAGTGACCGTTTGCTGCCGTTTCCTGCTGACTCTGAGGTTTTAGGGTGCAAAAAAAAAAAGCCTGACATCCTATGATTAATTCTAATCGGAACTGTGAGCGCCACAAACAGGGTCCTAAATCTGGAACCCAAGATGTAATGTCTCCTTCCAATTAAAAAAAAAAAAAAAAAAAAGTCACTATTAGAAATATACCATAAGTAGTGAGCATATACAGTAAAAGGAGCCATTTTGGATTTATAATGTGGTGAAGATGGTGGATTTTTACGCATGCTGTGCACTACATACATAAAATAACATGTAGTGACATCCTAAATAGTGAGCATATATGGTAAACAGTAGCAATCTGAGATTTAGAAAGTGGCGAAGATGCCAGATATTTAAGTATTTAAAAAAAAAAAAAAAAAAAGATCTAGCTACATATTAAATACAAGAAAATATTACTGCTGGTTTTTGCCTCCGTGTGATTCGCTTTGTATAAGAAAGCAACTAGTTTCCTCTTCTGTCCTATCTCTGTGATACGAACACACAGGGCAGTGGTAGCTCAGTGGTTAAGATGTTGGCCTACTGATAGGAAGGTCACGAGTTCAATCCCCAATACCACCAAACTGTCACTGCTGGGCCCTTGAGCAAGGCCCTTAACCTTCAACCGCTCAGTTCTGTAAGTCGCTCTGGATAAGGGTGTCTGCCAAATGCCATAAATGAAAACACAGTGTAGCTCTACTTCTAACGTCCATTCAAATATGCGAATGCTACATTCAACGTTACTGAAGTTAGAATGAAAGCTTCGAATTGGATAGCTGTAGTGAAAAGCGGAAAAGGAAAATAAACAGGAGTCCGTTTTCTGAAGACAGGGCACAGGGACAAGGCTATGAAGCACTCTGACCATTCAGTTCCCAGCATCTCTGCTCCAACAGCATGAACAATGAGCAATGTGAAAATACTGTGAGATCGTAAAGGAAGTGGCTGAAGTGGCGGTGATATCGGAAGGCGATATCAGTGAAACGCTGGCTCCGTTGTTCCGCCGGCAACGTGATGGAGGACATGACGAGGTCATGCTGGATCAGAAGCAGGAGACGAGGTCACGTACGCCATGACTGTTTATGCAGTGATCGAGTGCACATAGTTCTTGCATCTTAGAGACAAATTAAAGGAGAAACCAATATAAAGTGAACAGAATATCTTCAATGCACTGTAGCATCGATTCGACAATGATGATGATGATGGAGAGCGGTCTTAAAAATATATATATTAGGTTGACATCTGGTGAGTGTGAAAGCCATAGCGTATAATTTCCATCATTTCCATCCTCATCAAACTATGCAGGAGAACAGGGGGCGGAGTCATCCTGATAGAGACCATGCCCATCCGGATAGAAATGTTTCCTCATAGCATAAAGATGATCAGGCAGAAGATCTCCAGTGATGCTTCCTTCTCAGGAGGCAAGCGAATTCAAGCAAAAGAAATAAATGCCCTCTACAGCGCAACACAGCCACCGCTTTTTCCTTTAATTTGTTGCACGTCTGTATCAACAACGGATTGAGAAATAACCTGTCTTGTGTTCGTTCATGCATTCATGCACACACACCGACACGCGGCTCCAGCTTACCTCACTGCTGTTTGTTCTGTCTGGACAGCTTCCCTTCCCCTGACACACACACACACACAGACACAGACACAATAACACAATCTGTGTGCTGCACTGACCACTCACACCATTACACAAACAACGAGGATGATGGGGGGGTGTTATGAATACAAATTTATTACATAAAGAATATCATTAAATGGTAGAGTGAGCATCACAGTGCACACTCACTCTAACTTAGCTTTAGGATAAATCAGAAAATCTGGGTGTGAAGAAATGTACACTAAAAGGACAAAAAAAAACTGGATTCGCCTCCTCACACACACACATGAAGGCTGCCCATTTACGATCGTGTATGAAGACCTTGATAGGTGTTGAAAAAACAGGGCAGAATAACATTTATACTCAAAATACGTTTCCATCCCGCAGCCTGCGACTTTCTCAGCGGTGACATCAGCATGTGTGTGACACGGACTATAAACTCCTGTAGAAGGGAAACACACAGGAGGAACAGTGTTGGTGTTTTAAGTGATGGGTGACGTGTTATCCCAGATGCTCCGTTTCTCCAGCCATCAATCACATGATGCTCGAGAAGCTCTCGCGCATGTAAACGTGTCCGTGTGGAGCTACGTGTTTACTCGGGCTAGGTGGTGGAGCCTCGCGTCGGCTTTATTTACGAGCTGCAAATAAATGACGTCGTGGCAGCCTCCAGGAGCTCGGACACACTCCGACTACAAATATTCACCAGGGCATTCCAGGTCTCTCTCTCTCTCTAAGTCAGAACCTATCTTTTCACTGACACACACACACACACACACACACACACACACACACACACACACACACTTTCACCTCAGTGACCCTGCAGTCTGGTCAAACACAGACAGATAATGACATTACAGTTCTGCTTAACATCTATGATAAAGTCTCTCTCTCCTTCTCGCACACACACACACACACACACACACACACACACACACACACACAAAACCTTATCGTATCCAGACATGGACTTTTTCCTCCATCTTCCTAGGACATCCACCCACCCACCCACTCACACAGTCCCTATCACTTTTCCTCCATGTGTATGTATTCCTATCTCCATGTCTCTCTCCTTGACACACACACACACACACACACACACACTGACCTCAGTGACCTGGTGGCTGTAGCTGGTGCCTGAGCTGTAGATTATTGATAGACAGTCTGGACCTCATTGATTCACCTCAGCACTGAGGGCAGGCAGGTCTGCTCTGCTCCGAGAGTCCAACACAGCACAGAACAATTCTTACTCTGAGAAGTGACTACAAGTTCGCACTGCACGGAAACGTCTAAAATGATCATCACGGTAATATTTTGGCAAACACTGAAAGTACAGCATGGGACATTACAGTAAGGGAGAGTGATAAGACAAGAATATCATATCACAATACTTAAAGATGTTTCGACAGGGCACGATAAGCATCACAATGTGTAGATTTGCTAACAAGCTGTCAGCAAAAAACTAAGAGTTTACTGATAATTTAATTGTGCAGACATTACAATAAATTCTGTAAAAAAAAAAAATTCTGTAAAAATTCTGTAAGAATTAAAAACAAAGACCCGTATTAAAAAAATCTCCTCTATCACATCAGCTGCTTCCAGTCTGAGATTGTTTTTTTAAATTATAAAAGAGATCGCGATACCCACGATATCTCACAAAAGCGTACTGCGACATAAGTTACCACAAGCTCAATATTATTGCCCAGCCTTTCATTACATTACAGCCATTCCACGAATTTACAAACAAACAGAAAACAGTTTTTCCTTACACATTATAAATTATTATATTTCTTCAAATATCTAACGTTTTGGCATGCTAATCATTTTATAGAAAATAATACAGAATAGGTGTTCATAGGAGAAAAAAAAAAACAGCATTAAGTAAGGTGAGAAATTCTACAGTGCAAAACTGTCACCTAGAACAACACAGAAATACTCCGAAGTCACAATAAAACACACGATTCATCTCTGCTAAGGAATCATTCTGGGCCTCAGCAGAATCACAGATCTTGTCTTAGTGATCTGGTGATTAGCTTGCGTGATCACAAGCGTGTATCCTGATTTATTCACGAAAAAAATTAACCACATGTGCTTGTGGTGTGAGAGCAACGTAAATAATGATGGCAATACAGCGCTTTATGATGTGACAAACTAATGTCCCTAATTTCATACTTCTGTACTACTCTAGACCGTTATTGAGGATTATCACTAACTATTTCCATTACAATTATGGTTTGAATTAAAAAAAAAAAAAAAAAAAAAAAAAAAAAACACAATTGTGTGCCAATCCTCTGAATCATGTAGATTAGTAATTACTTTTAAATGTAACATCAAAGTTTTCGTTCCGTGACGCAGCCCATGACTAATCACCACAACACGGGAATGTTTTAAAGATAAACTAACAGACAAGTGAGAAATGTGCCCCAGAACAGCACAGATGTAAACCTTTGCTTCCTATATACCCACATGCGAGATTGCTCATGTAAGTATGAATTTCTGAATCGCTCACATCTTGAGAGCATCTGAAAAGGAAACACAAAGACAAACAAGGCACTGTAGAGAAAGAATGTCTACAGATCTGAAATCAATACCTCAGTGGGTGAATGTGGGACGGAGGAATTGACCAGGAAGAGCAAACGGCTCCATTGACCAGCCGAGCGCTGGCCCCATACGAGCGGGGTATAGATTAGTCACGGTCATCGAAGACTCGTGCTTCAGAGCGGTTTGCAAGTCGAGCACAGACAAATCATTAGCAAGGCAGGACGCTGTGCGCTTAACGTGAGCTTAAAAAACTCCAGTTCTGCAAACAATGTGGACCTTGACAAATTTAAAAATTTTTAAAAAAAAAGTACTTATGGGGGAGAGAGAGAGGGGAGGGAGAGAGAGAGAGAGAGAGTGAGAGAGAGAGAGTCCACCTGCTAACATGAAAAAAGCTGAATGCAACCATATTAGTCACATTTTGGTGATTTAGCTTCTCCTAAAAAAAGTGGTGTAAGAAAGTTTTACGGTGAGTAAATTTGAAACACAGCCGAGCTGTCCTTGCTGTTTATTTCCTAAGAAGCAAGATTTTTCCTTACAAGAACAGTGCACATGAAGGACAGTAGGGCACTTAGTCATGCATTACCATCTGCCAGAGAAGAGGGAAAGAAAAAAAAAAAAAAAAAAAAAAAAAAAAAAAATTTACAGGTGTACATCAGCACCTTCTGTCTGGTTTCTTAAAAGTAACATTCTCCTGCATAGTATCCATATTAATCTTTATAATTAAATGTGCGCATCCAAGATTTTATTTTGTAATGAAGTTCTGAGTGTCTTAGTTTCAAATTCTCTCTTCATGCTTCTTTTTCATCACTTTGGCTAGTGGTTTAACCAGAATGTTAATGGTGATGCAGTGGGATTTAGCCCTCGCGTCATATCTACCTAAAGAGCGTGATGCGGCGGCACTTTAATTTATCCAGCTCTCTCACCTCCTCATATACTGTTTCTAAATCGAAAAGCATAGAACTCATACACTGGAAACTTTTTCCTCAGAGTGATGGAGAATCAGAGTACAGACACCAATGCTGCTAGAAAGTCAACTTCAGCATGTTAAAAAGAAGAGAATTTTCTGTCAAGCTGTCTCACTTGTGAGACACACACTCCATAACCTCCTCCGTTCTTTATCATCACCCGTGACCTTCCTCCAGCTCCACAACCTCCTTGTTCCTCGCCCTCATGCAGGCTGACAGGACAGTGATGGAGTCAGCACTAATCCGGAGGACAGACGCCGAGTCAGCCTCGAGACAGCAGTGCAGCGGGTCGGCACACACGCCAGCGCACATCTGGAGCTCGGAGAGATGAGGAGTGATTCATTACAAGAATGTGTAATGAATACGGTTCTCTTTAACTCTGAACGCAGAAAAACAAGCCTGCATGCTCTTCATCCATTCGGAGGTGTATCACACTTGTCTTATACCCGTCACACATCATGAACAAGTCCTCTTTATACAATACACAGCACTTCTACATTATAATGCTGCACTGTGGGTCTGGAGGCCGCAGAAAATATTCATTAAAACCAAGCAACCAGTGTATGTTTTTAAATTTCCAGACTTATCCCACATATAATTTGCCTATATATATATATATATATATATATATATATATATATATATATATATATATATATATACACACAGACACACACACACACACACGTAAATATATATTTATATGTTGATTCATTTTCTGTGACAGCAGTTTAAACTGTAATCTAATCACAGGGTTGTATTAAAGTGCTCGTAAACAATAATATACGGGATAAAAACGTGTACAACTCGAATACTGGTTAATATGGTGAAGCTTTCGGTAAGGAGATGTTTATTTAACATTTATGGAAGGAGTCTCCAGTGTCAGAGCTTTGAAACACTAAGTTTCCCCACCACTGGGAAGTCTTCAGGACAGGGGACTTTGTGCTCGCCTAGGTTTCTCTGTAAGATGATAAGACAAGATTATTTGTCTTCCTAACTTCAAGAGAAGAAAAAAAAAAAAAAGAGAGAGAGAGAGGATTGAGACGGAACGACTGCGAAACGTAAGTGATAACAGGAACTAGTTTCGCAGACATTAAATGCAACTATACATGATTAGCTGCGTTCACGCCGTATCGTCATTACCGTAATTACCAGGCTCCGACTTGTAAAAAGCATTCACGTTCTCGTAGAACTCGTAATTACAGCTTGCAGACTAGGAATTTTCCGAGCGCTCCGAGTTGTACCACATGACCGCTGCAACGTCACGTGGAAACGCTCAAAATGGCAGCGGCTTCAGCTGTAAAACGTAGTCAAGTAGTTATCTTGTAATATTTCTGTGTAATAATTAAAATTTAATCCATCATAATAGAATTTTATATTTTAAAAAAAATATTGTTTAATTGTTCATACTGCTATGATGTGTTATTTTATTACTGTTTTTTTTGTTTAGGTTTCTGACAACACATTACCAACATTACCTGAGTTATTACTAAACATGTTGTTACTTGATGCACTTTTTGTGTTCTTTTACTTTTAGCAGTAGCATAAAACTGTGATTTAATTCTGTAATTAAGTATTTTGCATTTGACATCATCATCATCATCATCATCATCATCTCCTCACACAGATCCATAGAAACGCATAACTCTGAGTAGAAAGTCCAGGTTCTCTTCCAGTAATTACGGTAATTCCGTTTAATCACACCACCAGGTCATTGATTAGTTTTCTATAACATCATGCCACGCTGAGTTTTATTCCTGGTTCGAATGGATACATGTCAGTACCTTTTAAACTAGCAAGTTAGAACGATATAGAAATAAAATGTATTTAAAATACAAGTCAGATTTTTATAGAAATATAATGTTTATGATTTTCAGTGTCGCCTGGTGCAGCATGCTAGCTTTACAGACACAGAACCTGCACAATAAAAAGCCTGAAATAACACACAGCTAATCAATAACACGCCTATAAAGACCAGAAAACGTAACTTTATTTGCAATATACTGAATAATATGCAACCATGACATGAAAAAAAAGATAAAAGTGGATAAAATATGAAAGCTAAACAGCTCATGACTAGTGCTATGCTAAGCTACGTGCTTACGTGTACTTCAGGTCTTTGCTAATCTCTGCATAGCACCGATTCAGGAGCAATTTTCCCTCATATTACTGTAACAAATCTTAAACATTATACAAAACCGTGTTCACAAACATATACTAGTTAAAACTTTGCATTAGATTTGGCATGGATATAAAGCTTTGCATATTAAATCAGTAAGCTACTGTACCTTCCTTCTTTCAGTTCCCTGGTCGGCGAGTTTGTGAAGGCTGGGCGGCGCATGCGCAGTCGTATTCATGCGCTCACAGACATGACGTGTCTTTATTTTTATTATTATGGCGCAGTAAAAGGGCGCATTGCCATCTAGTGTTTCGGGGTATAACGTGAGGCACCACCACCACCAGCACAACACAACACCAACAACAACAATACTAGTGAAGTGAAGTTGGATACTACAACATCCATCTATTTTCTGTACCGCTTATCCTATACAGTATCGCAGGGAGCCTTGAGCCTATCCCAGGGCACAAGGCGGGGGACACCATGGACAGGGTGCCAACCTATCGCAGGGCACTATCACACACCCATTCACACACTACAGACAATTTGGAAATGCCAGTCAGCCTACAACGCATGTCTTTGGACTCTGGGGAGGAAACCGCCGAAGAACATGCAACCTCCAGGCACACAGTGCAGGGGTGTGAATCGAGCCCTCAACCGCAGAGATGCGAGGCAAATAGGCTAACCACTAAGCCACCATGACCCCCAGTACTACAACATGCAACCAGAAAAGAGTACCAACTGTGAATGAAGCGCCCACCACCACCACCATAAACAACAACAACAACAACAGGCGCAGATCCGGGGTCTCTCAATCCTGAATTCGGGTTCTGTCTGTGTTGTGTTTCTACACATGCTCCCCACTCATCACTGTGGGTTTCTTCTGGGTTCCCTGGTTTCCTCCTTCCTCCAAAAAATTTGCCAGTAGGTCGATTGGCTAAATAAATTGTGAATGTGCATGTGTGTGATGGACTGGTGTCCCATCCAGGGTGTATTCATGCCTAGGACAAACTCCAAATAAAATTACAAATAAAATAAAAAAACCCAATAACCTCAGTGTATCTCTCAAACAGGCTGTTTTCTCTTATTGCACATTGCTGACGATCATTTGCATACTAAATATAATAATACAAATAAAGCATTATGTTTAAGGATGAAAACATTCATTTGCATTGTTAACTTATATTAAGTAATAATAATGATACATTTAAGCATGGTATGCAACCCAGTTACTGAAAGCCATTAACCCGGCTAAAGGAAGAGTAAAAACATATGGTCACATGACAAACAGGAAGTTTCATCATCAAAACCCTTTCTAGCAGCATGGCCCAGAGTCTTCTCAACTATTTGCCATATTTTGCCAATAATGTCAACATTGCACGACCAATTTGTCCAGCTCAACATCTCAACTCTGTTGCTAAGAATATTAATTTAAATAATTTCTTTATTTCTTGAATCTGTTCTGTTTCAGTGTCTGTTTATCTTATCTTCATCTTATTTCCCTTATTGCGCAACCTATTCCAATTTCACATTGGGAGATTAAAATTACACACAAACACCATTTGTATCTCTAGGCTGTGTTTTTATTTCTTTAAAGTGGCAGCTAGCAGGTTTAAAATATGTAACGCACAGGGAAGTGCATTTGAAAGCATGTTTTTATACGCAGGGATAAAAGGACTCCTGAAATAATGCAATAAGCCATGAGAGGACATGCGTTACAGTGATTTTAACATGGGTAAGGGTGTTCTTAGGCATGACTCAAAGTGGAGTGAAAGGCCTATTTTTCTTTAGATTAAAGGTAAAATATCAATGGGTAGTTCTTTAACTAATTTCTAGCAGCTGTTTGTGACCATAGATTCTGGTGGGGTAGGACAAAATTAATAACGACATTGCCTCATACATTTAAAACAATACATTTAAACTGAGACAATACAGACATTACCCATTCCAGAACCCCCCATTCCCTCTCCCAATCTTTGCAATATATCTTACAATAGAAATTGCTTCTGTACATAATAGACACACTCTATGGACTTACTTATACTTTGCCTTTGTTTGCAGAAATATATTAGATTTATTTTAGGGTAGTCTAATGGTTAGAGAGTCGGACTTGTAACCCGAAGGTGAACCTGAAGGTCGTGGGTCTCAGGACCAGCAGAGATTGTAGGTGGGGGGAGTGAATGACCAGCGCTCTCTGCCACCCTCAATACCACGACTGAGGTGAGTCCCCTGAGCAAGGCACCGAACCCCCAACTGCTCCCTGGGCACAGCAGCAAAAAAAAAAAAACCTGTGTGTTCACGGTGTGTGTGTGTGTGTACTTGGCTACACTTCACTTCAATTTCCTCTGAACTGCATCCAGGTGCTATTCTGCCTCCACTGTGATAGTGCAATATTTAGACATTATTATGGTGCTGTCTGAGCTGTGTTGTAAACTGTGTTGAATGTATGGTGTTGTGAGCAAACACCAATAAAAAAAAAAGATGTATACATGATTTGTAAATGTACAGAATATGGCGAATAAAATGATTCTGCAAACACAAGATGGCGCCGTGTTGATAAAAATGCTTTCATAATCGCACTAATACCTCGAAGGAATATGGGAAATATTTAGATATGTATAACTTTTTTAATATCTACCCGTGCTATTATAGCCTAAATTGAACCCAAGATATGTTTTAAATTGACCAAGGAGAGCTTGGTGTTTGAGTGTAAAGGACTGAGGGCTGGTTGTGTTGAGAGAGACTACAGGGTGTGGTGTGTTTGTGTTAACTGACGCCATGAAGGTGAGGAAGCCAGGTGGCCATTTTACTTCCGCAAAGCAGCAAGAACTAACGTCTATCGTCATGTAAGTCGAAGTCTAAGCTCCTTATCTTTCTGTTTTTTTTGCTCATTTGCTGGTAAAAGATGTTTCTTTGTGTGTCCTTTTTCATTTAATTAAGTTTGTTGTGGAATTTGATTGTTTAAAGTTTGATAAATGATTTCATGGAACATTTGGAAATATGGAAATAAGCTTTTGGCTCTGTGCCAATCTGCTCGTGTTTTGAAGCTTAATTTGGAGAAAAATTAATTTAAAAAAAAACTGTAACTTTGACACTTTTCACATAAATTATGATATGTTTCAGTCTTAAAGTGTTTTTTTTTTAACGTTTGAAAAATTTCTTTTCTTTTTCTTTCTCTTTTTGCCCATTTTATCAACTAGGCTACAGTGTTTGTTATATTAATATCAGATTAAGTAAGAATGTTCTAGAGAACAGCAATATTTATGCTAATATTCTGTAAAAGTTTTGCTTTCGATATTAACACTACAGTCAAGTCACTTCGTATTGTTGTCATGTAAAATTGCCTTGATGAAAAAAAAAAAAAAAACAATAGAAACCATTACCGAAATTCTAATGGTTTCCACTACAGTTACCTTTACAAACCATCAGCTAACCATTAAAACCATCATCATTATCATTATTGGTCCTTAAGTAGTAATGGTATCCACTAGATATAAAATGCCACCAATAGAAGGCAAGAAATAACCAGCAGAGACCCACTCGGACCATTACAGTTTCCATTAAAACCGATACATTTCCCAATATAACCATTAAAACCATTACAGATTCTATGAGGGTTTCTGTAGGGTTTTTTTTTTCAGCAGGGTATACTCAGATTTTTTTTTTTTCGTTGGAAAGCAGATTTATGTTTCGTTTGGTTCCTTCTTATCAAAGCGCTGTTCATTTTTACGTGTGGTTTAAACAGTCTCTTTTCTCTCTTCTTCTCTCTTAACAGCCCTGGTTCATCTGTTGTGCATTCATCAAAGTAAGAGTGTGAGAAAAACTGCAACAGAAAAAGACCTGGACTGCAAAGTTTCTCATACTTTTACTTTGCTGACTGCACAGCTAGATGATCTGGTCAGGATGAAGTTCATAAATATCCCCCCAAACGTAAAAAATGAGTAAGTACAGACCTAATGTAATTTGCTTACACTAAAGTAATATAAGGTAACATTAATATTGATTCTGATACATATTTATTGATTACTTTTAGTATAATCTTTAAACACAGTTTGAATTAAATTGTATTTATTTGTGTAGCACTTTTAACAACAGACATTGTCAAAGCTAAGGCTTATAAATGTTTTCGCTAACTATTCTGAATTAGTTGATCATTTTTGTATTATTATTATTATTATTATTATTATTATTATTAGTGTTGTCAGTGTATTATTATTTGTGTTATTATGTGTAGATGTCACCAAGTTAAATGCGAATTAGCTGGGCCCTACACTGAAGGTAACTGAAACTCTCAATATTTTTTGTAGAAAGCTGACATACAAAGAATGTTCATTTTTTTATGTTTCGATATTCATATATTCTTGTACTAACAGACTTTCTAAAATGTATTTTTGTAATTTCATGTATTTCATAGTAATAAATGTATTTCACTAACTGCCATGTGGTAATTTATGGGTTATTTTTTTCTCTATGCTGATTTGATGTTCATTTTTGCATTATTCGGGCTTTAATTCAATATCTTTTAATTTAATCTCTTTTTGTAGCCGGTTGTGTGGATCTTGATAAAGCTGCCAGTGTTGTTAAAAGTTACTCCGGTACACTGATTCCCCTCATAAAACCAAAGAGCTACAGTGTGAGAGTGTGTGGGCAGGATGGCACAGTCTACGCAGGAAATGAGGATCAGCTAGAAGCCTGGAAAGATTTCTACCTTCCAGAGAGAATGGAGATGGTGGTGATTGGTGCGATTGACGATTTCCCATGTGACGCGTTTGGTCTGCAGTTAGTCCTCTTGCTGGGTGAAGACGGGAACATCTATGCCTATGAAGATGAAGTTCTGCACCTTGTAGCCAGAAGTGTAAAGGAGCTGTTTGAAACTGGCTTGACCTTTCCCGGATTAGAAAGCTACAAGCTAGGGGAATGTTTCGAGGATTGCGTAAGTATTTACAGTTTTGTATTAAATGTTAATGATCTGCATTGGTGATGAACCTTTTCCATGTGGACACTTACTGTGGCCCGTTACGTTTTTCAGACAGAGGAAGAATACAACGAAATCATGGAATCTGATGACATCAAGGAAATGAAAGAGGCACACAACATGTTCCGTGAATCTTTGGAGCTTGAACTACTGGAAAGTCTAAAGGAATTCGAAAGCAGTCAATTTAAGGTGAGTTTCAATACAAGTAAGAATGAAATAAATTATCTAGTTTCTTTCATCAGCGTAGCCCTTTCCAATGTCCATTGCGTTTTCTGAGTAATTTTCGGATTTTCAAACGCTCCTTGTTTTGATTTAATTTTTTTCAGGGTGTGGAGGAGGGCGTGATCCAGCCCAAGAAGAATTCGGACACAATGAAAGAGTGTTGGGAGATTGTTGTTTGGAACCATATGCAAATACCTTCATACTAGAAATTACAGAGCATTAAATAAAGTACAGTATATGTCCAGTACTGTGCAAATGACCACCATTTTGTTTCGAATCAAATGGCCTTTCAGTACTTATTTTTAATTATTTGGTGGCAAACAATAATGATGGGAAAGTGTATATTATTTTCATTTTCAATCAAACAGCCATGCAGTACTTATTTATGCAGGTCAATAATAAAGTTAAATATTACAAAAAATATTAAACATTTCATACTGTTTATGATTTATAAACAATAACAGTAATGAACAATGATGGGAAAAGGTGTTTAACAGAAAACCACATCATTATTATTTGACACCAAATAATTATTCTAACAATAAGTACTAAATGGCCATTTGATGCAAAACAAAAGGGTTGTCTCAGACCTTTGTACAGTACTGTATGTATATGTACAGTGCATTGCATAAGTATTCACCCCCCACCCTTGAACTTTTCTCCATTTTCACCCCTGTTGTTGTAAAAACCCTAAATTATTTGAATGGTGTTTACCTGTGTGCAATCAAAGTGTCATGTGATAAATATACCTGCTCCTGGAAGGTCCTAGAGTTTGATAGAGAGCATACCTCATCATGAAAACCAAAGAGCTATCGAAACAAGTCGGGGACATAGTTCTGCAAATGTATCAATCAGGGTTTGGTGATTTTAACAAATATCCCAAATGGAGCACCATTAAATCCATTATTACAAATTGAATTATTTAAGTATGAATTATTTAACTCTGTTCTCTAACAAACTCTGGGGTCTTCCAGGAGCAGGTGTATTTTTTTTATACTGATCACATGACACTTTACTTGCACACAAGTGTAACTATTCAGCTAATTATGTGACTTCTGATGGCACCTGATTTAGGGATTTCACATCAGTGGGGGTGAATTCTTATTCACTCAACTCTTATGTTTTTATCGGTAACAATTTTGCAAACTACACTCACTGTCCACTTTAATAGGAACACCTGTACACCAGCACATTCATGCAGTTATCTAATCAGCCGATCATGTGGCAGCAGAGCAATGCAAAAAAATGCAGATAAAGGTCGAGAGCTTCCGGTAATGTTCACATGAAACATCAGAATAAGGAAAACGTGTGATCTCTGTGACTTTAATTATGGCATAGGTGAGGCTACCAGATGGGCTGGTTTGAGTATTTCAGAAACTGCAGGTCTCCTGGGAATTTCACACACAGCAGTCTCTAGAGTTTACACAGAATGGTGCGAATCTGGCAGGAAGGCTATTGTAACTCACGTAAGCACTCTACAACCGTGGTGAGCAGTAAAGCATCTCAGAATGCACAAAAAATCGAACTAGTTGAAGATTAGAAAAAAAAACACTGTCTTTTTTCAGTCTTCAGCTGTCCAGTTTGGGTGAGTCTGTGCCCATTATAGCCTCAGATTCTTGTTCTTGGCTGACAAGAGTGGAAGCAGATGTGGTCTTCTACTGTTGTAGCCTATCCACTTCAAGGTTTGATGTGTTGTGCTTTCTGAGATGCTTCTCTACTCATGGCGGTTGTAAAGAGTGCTTATTTGAGGTACTATAGACTTCCTGTCAGCTCAGAACAGTCTGGTCATTCTTTAATCTCTCTCATCAGCAAGGTGTTTCAGCCTGCAGACCTTCCATACACAGGATGCTTCTTGTTTTTCGCACCAAACTCTAGAAGAAATCCCAGGAGGTGAGCAGTTTTTGGAATACTCAAACCAGCCCATCTGGGACCAACAACCATGCCACACTTAAATCACATTTTTCCTCATTCTGACATTTGATGTGAACATTAACTGAAGCTCTACGTGTATCTGCATGATTTTATGCATTGTGCTACTGCCACTTTATTGGCTGATGGATAAATGCATGAATGAGCAGGAGTACAGGTGTTCCTATTAAAGTGACTGGTGAGTGTATATTGAGTATTATAAGTATTATGGGGTATTATATGTAGATTCATAACATACTATGTGATCTCAATTCCATTTCAGTTCCAAGCTGAAAAATTACAAACAATTTGAAAAGTTCAAAGGGGTTGGGGGGGTGAGTACTTATGTCCCTGTGTGTAATCTTTTCTCCATTTTTTTTTCTTTTATGTCCAAATGTATATGATGCTTTTATGTACAGTTGATTGTTTATAGATCCTTGTGCAATTCAGTGTAGCCAATTCACCTACTGGCCTGTGTTTGCTGTGTTTGGGAGGTGGGAGGAAACTGGAGAACCCGGAGGAAACCCATACTGAAGGGAAATGATCTCTGCTTATTTTCACACATTTGAGTCCCTTTTTCAGGGCATGTAATCATCAACACTCTTTCTTTTACAAGGTTAATATGTAGAGACTTGAATCTATAATTTGTAAATCTTTAGTAAATGACTTTACATGCTCTACCATATAGTGATCGACCTTGTATACACTCACGATGGGCACAAGATCACTGAAAGCTGGCAGTTGAAGATTGGGGAAAAAAAAAAAAAGCAGGTAATGTTTTTCCAATCTAAAACTACCCAGTTTCGGTGATCCTGTGATTGTAAAGTAGCCTCACACTCCTGTTCTTGGCTGATAGGAGTGGAACCCGATGCCATCTGCCTCGAGGTTTGACGTGCTGTGTGTTATGAGATGCTTTTCTGCTCACCTTGGTTGTAAAGAGTGCTTATTAGAGTTATCACAGCATTCCTGTCAGCTCGAAACAATCTGGCCACAGAACCGAATGTTTTTTTGTTTTTTTTGTACCACTGTGTAAACTGTAGAGACTGCCGTGATGTTTAATGGGAACGTTAATTCAATTAAACTTCCCATTAACGTTGTTTAATGGGAAGCTTAATTGAAGCTAGTGACGTGTATCCACTTGATTTTATGCATTGTGTTGCTGCTACATGATTGGCTGATTGGGACAATTCCATGAATGAGTGTGTTTCTAATAAAGTGGTCAGTGAGTGGATGCAAAATCAGCATTAATATATTTGTTAATGCCATTTTATATAGATTTAATGTTGATTTGGCATATATAGAACTTAATGCATTATATTAACGATCTACATCTACTTGTCTGTATAACAAACTCTGAAATACCACTCATGTATATTCTGTATTGAGTGTAGATATTTGTAATTCATTGTAGGGATTTTGAGAGCACGGTCTTTGTTTGTTTCAGTTTTACAGTGATACCTCAATAAAGATGTTTTAAATCTTAATAGAGAAACCTGTTAAGTTGACAGAATACTTACTTTGAAATGATTTAACTTTAAATGTTTATTTCCTTCAATATCAGCTAATAAAATGATCAATGAGTATATATGTATGCACTACCTGGACATTTATTTCCACTTTATTTTAAAGACCTTATTTTTTATTTTTTTTTTTTTTAGGTCTTTTGCTATATTTTTCTGATAATCCTGCACTTTTTTCTGGTCAGTTAGAGGAAGCATTTTGTCAAATAAATAAAATAAACAGTAAGTTTATATATAAAATAGTATATAATAATCTGCCACTATACTGCAAGGTACTACACTATTATTTCCATATCTGTACTGAGTTTCCTGTTTATTTGTTTGTTTACTCACTCACTCTCGCTTACTTACCTACTTATTTATTTAGCTCCTGAGGCCAACCTCTTTCTTTGGAGAACCATTGAGACTTAATGTTAGTGTTATACCTCAGATTGTATAAAGAGGGAGGACACACACTAACACAAACGTCAAAATTCTAACACCTAAAACACTAACAACAACAAAAAAAGATTAAGTGCTACAAAAAAAAAAAGACACTATAAAAAAAAAAAAGAAGGACAAATGTAGTAACAATAATGGCAAAGTATTAGTAATGCTAGTAGTTACAATAATAAGCAGGTCTTTAGTAGGTGTATAAGGAAATGAAACACTTCCTGGAAAACGAAACATAAAGGTGAGTAAAGGTGTGGAGTATCATGGGTGTGGTGCACATAGTGAACTATCGTCGGACTGCTCAAACACGGAGATCAGTGCTTTAGAAGGTTTTCTTGAGTTTGTTGTTGAATCATGGAAACTGGAGCTATCAGTGTATCGGTAAATGTCTTATTTTCCTTTTTCTTTTTAAAAAAAAAAAATTAAGTGAGTTAAAGCAAGTAAAATTATTGCTCTGATATAAAACCTACTAACTTGTATGTAATGCTTTTTTTTTTTTTTCAGTATAAGAACACGCAAAACAAAGCTTTCAAAAAGAGGTAAGTAAATGAGTTTTGTAGAAATGTTACTGCTAACCAAATGTGAAATGAATCACGGCTCAGTCATGTTGCCTCGAACTTTAACTACGTTCCTAACACAATCTTTAGAAGAACTGAGTTATTTCGCTCTTCAGTGTGTCATTTGCAGTACCGAAATCTGTTTCTCTCTGAAAACATTTTAGGATTGTTTAATATAACACATGATATCACAGTAAATAAAAAAAAAAAAAAAAACTATCATTAAAGTTTTTAACTACATATCTGACGACTTCTTTTTTCAGGAGACCCAGTCCAAATTTCTTGAAAAGTCAAGAAAGTAATAAGGAAAGCTTAATATCATGCAGTTACTCATTAATCTACCACGCACTGTTGATGACAATAGAGAATGAGAAAAAGGGAAATGACAAACTCTGTGTTTACATGGATGAGGTAGGTGGGAAAAATATATTGTGTTTTTTTTATTTTTTATTTTTAAGTTATTGGTAAATGCTGTAAAAACCTTTGTTAATTTTAGCACTGAGTAGATTACTAAGGTAATTAGTAAGGTAATTTCACCATTACGTTAAAAAAGCAACTTTACATTCTAAAAACAACATCAAGAACTATTGCACAAACATTTACTTAAACAATTATTAGTAATTAGATGTCTTACTCTTACCCTGTGCTGATAAAATCTATTTTATGTGGTTCACTTTTCATTAGTTGGCCGTCCTGTATCTACCCTGTGCCCATATTTAGTAATAGATTTTGTATTACACCAAAGCTAACTAACACTAAGATTATATATATATATATATATATATATATATATATATAAAAATAAAAATGATCATAACACTACTGTAAACGCAATTTCATATTTCCTCATTTATAGCAGGCATATTGTCAGTAAATAGTTCACATAGTAGCATTGTTACCGGGTTAAAACTGTTTAAGGAAGATTGCACAACTACAGTATGTCAGTCACAATGGGCTATATTCAGGGTTGAGTTACACTGACGTAATTCTGGACTTAAGTGCTACTCTAAGAGTATTCATGTACATGGTGATGAGTTTGCCTAAAACATAAGCATATCTAAGTTACATGCAATTCTGACCTTTGACTTCAACCAATTTTCTTGCCCGATATTGGCTCGAGTGAGCAACAGAATTTAGTCCAATGCCACTGTCAGGCAGCTTGATGTAACCACAATATTTCACCTTGAAATTTATGTTTTTAGGCTTGGTCAGCTTATCCTTCAAACTGTGGTCATGACAAACCCACCAACATTACTTTATTAATTTAATAACTCAACATAGCAAATTTTAAAACTAATTTTGTAAAAATATATTGAGTTTCCTCCCCACTTCAATATTATGTGATATTTTGTGAAAATGGCATAAAATCCCAATTATGTCATTTCAGTTCAAGGCTGTAACATTACAAAATGTTAAAAAGTTCAATGGGGTGAATATTTATGCAAGGCACTATGTATTGGCAATATACCAGACTACTATTAGATGTTTATTTCAATACTGACGTAACGTTTCGACTTAAGTTGGCAACTCTGAATATGGCCCACTATGCATAAGTCAAATTGCTGTCATTTTACATTTATATATTATATAAATAAGTATATATTCAATCTAATATTAATATATTTGCAATATGTTTGTTTGTCTTAGATGCTTCATAGCATTTTCTTCCTTGGGTACATTTATGACTCATCCCGCTTGACTCCCAGTGAGTTCTTCAGAAATCCTACAATACGTGAATTTGCAATGAAAAAGTTTCCTGAGCCATTTGAGAAGTACAGAAGTCATCTGCCAACTCGCACTCCCTTTTCCATTCTGCTAAACATGGTGAGTCAAAAGGGCAAAGATCTTCCTGAGTGCCATGTGTCAAAAGAAAATGACGACATTCAAAATTTTAAGATCTGACAGTAAATTAAAATTAATAAACACACCTTAAATTATCTTTGAGGCTGTCATGTTGTTAAATAGAATCTAAGCTGCAGATTTTCATTACTTTTAGTTGTGTGTAAATTAACTCTTTTGCATTAATTCAAATAGAAAAATTACAATCATGGTGAATGCTGTAAAAACGAAACGTTTTCTATGTTAATTTTAACACCAAGTAATACTGTGTAGATTACTAAGGTAATATTACCATTACACTATAAAGGCAACTTTACATCCTGAAAACAACATTGCATTCATGGCTTTTTTCAGACACCCTTATCCAGAGCAATTTACATTAATCTCATTTATACATTTAATTGCTTAAGGGCCCAGCTGTGGTAGCTTGGCAGTGCTGGGATTTGAACTCATAACCTTCTGGTTAGAAGGTTAGACCACCTCAACACTTTAATATTATGGAATATTTTGTGTAGATTCATGGCACATAATCCCCAATATGTCATCTGAAGTATTGCACAAACATTATATTAAAAAAAAACCAAAACCAGAAACATTAAAGCTACAGTGCTTAGATTCTAAAACTGAGAAAACAGCATTTTAAAACAATCATTTTCTACCTCAGTTCCCCCTGAAAAGCTTGTAATTGTATTTCATCATAATTGTCAGGCACAGGAGCAGATGCAGTTGCAAAAATATGCTTTTATTAAAAAGAGCAGACTATTAAACAAGATGAAAATGTCAGGCAAAAGCAGACTAAGTTCAGGCAAACAGCAAACAGAGTGGACATCACAAAGACAGGATCAAACCCAGAATAGCAGTAACAATGAAAGGCTTGGCACATCGGGAGAAAGGTTTGGCACATCGGGAGAAAGGTTCACTGAACAATAATTCACAGTTTGTGTGAGTTGGAGTCTGTTTTTATAGCGTCTGGTGGTGACTGGAATCAGGTGCGTTCAATCAGGAGTCAGGGGAGCTGGAACATGACAACTGGGAGCTGTAGTCCTGAGAAGCCAAGTTTGTAGGCCACAAGTCTACACACCCCTTTGGCCCAGTCAGTGCCCAGAACTAAATCCTATCAAAAACCTGTGGAATGACTGGAAAAGTGCTGTGCACAGGAGATCCCCTCGCAATTCAATAGATCAGGGCTTCTTACAAGGAAGAGTGGAATAAAATTGCCAAATCAAGATGTGCTAAGTTGGTAGACTCTTACCCAAAATGACCGAGTGCTGTATTACAAGCAAAAGGTTCTTTAACAAAGTATTAGTTAAGGGGTGTGCACACTTGTGCAACCAGGTTATTGTAAGTTTTTTCTTTTTTCCCCCCTAAATGTTTCTATTTGGTTTTCATTTGAATTTTGTTGGTTGCTATATCACATTAAGGGACGAAAATGATCTGACACGATTTATCTTGGTTTCATTTATACGTCACAAAATCATGCAATTTTAAGTGTGTAGACTTTTTATATTCACTGTACATCAAACATCACACTCCAGCTTTAGCCATGAAAGAAATTAGATTACACAGTGACAAATTTCAATAAAAAAAATATACAAAGGCTTTCATTCTAATGAAGACTCTTTGTCATTTGGTTATTATGTACCGTAGGATTATTCAGTAACAGGCCCTTCACAATAAAGGGTAGCAATTTGAATTTTAAATGGTGTCACACCCTAAATATTCACTTTTAATCATAGAACTATTTGATGTTTAGTTAGTTAATGTTCTATGTTTTAATATATTTTCAACTGATTATTGTTGTTGTTTGCTTTTATGTTTAGATGGAGATACTTTATTGCACTGAAGAGGAAATAATTGAAGAGCTTCTGCTTCTGCTGAAGACACTTGGATTCCCAAACCCTCTTCACAAACCAGGCAGCAAATACGAGCAATATTACACACTGGAGTCAACAGTAATCTGTGTGTGTTACTCAGGTTCTGATTCACAGAGGTATTACGGGGCATCTCTTTCCTGCAGAAAAGGAAATGCAAAGGAAATTCTGATTGACCTGTCTTGTCTTGAAACATGGCATGAGTTTGTATCTCACGCAGTCATGTCATTTTATCCAGGATCTTCTGGTGATGGTATAACGTTCCCCGAGTCAGTGAAATGTCAGGCATACTTTAGAGACTGGAACGAAAATGTTTATAGAAAAAGACGTCCATGTTTAAACTGTAAAGAGCTGTTTAATCTAAAAGACGCAGATCCAGATAAAGTGCATCATCCCTATGGGAACTGTGCTGAAACAGAGGGCTTGAGCAAACTACTTTTCAATAATCAATACATACGAGAGAACACATGGATGGAAAATCATACAGAGACAAACTTAGAGACACTCAGAGGTTTAACAAAAAAACGTTTGATAAAGGACCTTGATAATGTTGGCATTAAAATTAATAATGAGAACTTTCTGTTCTACAGCCCGATGCAAATGAAGTGTAATAAAGAATGAAATTTGTGTTTATTTTAAGGAACAGCTTATAATATATGCGTATATAATGTGTTGTTTAAGGTAAACATATATGCATTATGCACACACACACACACAGGAACACCTGTACACATGCTCATTCATGCAATTATCCAATTCGCTAATGCTCAAGAGATGAACATTGGAAAAAGACCAGGTAATGCAAAAAGTTTCACTGCACCTGATGTGGTCTTTTGCCATTGCAGCCCATCTGACTGTCGTGCATTCTGAGATGCTTTTCTGTTCACCACGGTTGTAAAGAGTGATTATTTGAGATACTGCAGCCTTCCTGTCATCTCAAACCACTCTGGCTGTTCTCCTTCAAACTCTCTTATGAACAAGGTGTTTCCGCCTATAGAACTGTCGCTTACTGGATGTTTTATGTTTTTCACACAATTCTGTGTAAACTCTAAAGGCTGTTGTGTGTAAAAATCATCAGTAGCAGATTAGCAGTTTTTGAAAAAAATAATAAAATCAGTCCATGGTCAGAGTCACTTTGATCATAATTTTATTCCAGTCTGATGTTTGATGCGAACATTAACTGAAGCGCTTGACCTGTATCTGCACGATTTTATGTGTTTCGCTGCTGCCAGATGATTGGCTGATTGGAAAATTGACTGAGCAGGGGCACAGGTGTTTCTATTAAAATGACCAGTGAGTGTATATAAAAATTATGCATATTTTTATATTTGTCTTTCTGTTTGTTAATGTGAATGTCTTATCTTAATTAAACAAATGCTTTCCTTTTGTCCTAAAGCAATGTTTTTTTTTGTTTTTTTTTAAAACACATCTTTCGTTTGTGAAATAGAGTGGCTTGCAAAAGTATTCAACCCCCTGGAATTTATCAGATTTGTCTGAAAAACAAATGATTTCATGTCAGTATGTTTATTGCAAACCCAAGTTCTTTTACAGTGAGTTTTCAAAGTCAAAATAAATGATTTTGGTTACAAAATAATTAATTTTGGTCAGAAATGTTAATTCTGGAGGCTCTGGAGGTTCTGGAGGCTCCAGTTGACAGATACTGTTTTAACGAGGACATAATTGACCTATAATTGGTTTTCACCCATTAAATATTGAAATGCCTCTCATTTTCTGAACAAAAACCACCTCAGTTGAACCATCATTGAAGAGAGTCCATCTGAAGGAGGAAAAACGAAGGCTAAGGAGCATTTTAAGTTAAAGATACGTAATTGAATTTCAGAATTTAGGAATAGAGTGTGAAATTATGTCTAAGAGGTAGGACATCCCAGTAAGCACTGTTGGATCAGTAGTGAGGAAGTGCAGCTGCGTCACACCACACTAGCACTACCTAGACAAAGCCGTTCCTCAAAACTCTGCGTTCGTTAAAAACTCAGTACTTCCTTTATTTTATTTTCATTCATTCAGCTTCACTAACTGCTTTTTCCTGGTCAGGGCTGCAGTGGCTCCAGAGCGAATCCCACTGGGTGCAAGGCGGGAGTATTTACCCAGACTGGAATGCCGGTCCATTGCAGGACACCATGCGCACATACACTCACACATATGGGCAATTTAGTGTAGCCAACCCACCTAACTACATGTTTTGGACAGTAGGAGGAAACCCATGTGAACACATGCAAAACTCCACAAAGACAGTAACCAAAGCACAGGATCAAACCCAGGACCCTGGAAACAGGAGGCTGTAGTGCTACCCACTGTACCACTGTGCCATCCTCTTCTCTTGTCTTTTCTATTTATTTATTCTACAAACTTGCCCAAGTTGTGCTCTCTATGAACACATTGCTGTTTCACTCTGAATGTCTTCTGGCTGGGTGTGCCAAATGTTTACTAAGACAAAGCTCGCAGGTCCTGTCCTACCCAGTCACATCTTACGTCAAATCATGAAAATAAAAACACTCCCTGAAACTACATGACTAAACTTGCAAGTCAAATTCCATGTCACAGTGAATGCCTATCTGCTTAGCCATGACACACAGGACTACACTCTTCTGCAAGTGCTCTTTAGATAGGCAAGGGTTTGAACCTTCCTAAAGGGGTTCTGCTTGGAAATCTCTCAGCTGTATTGTTGGACATAGAACCCTACAAGTAGTGTACCCCAAAAGGACAAAGTGAACCCTTTAAGCTTCTAGAATGAATTGGTTTTGCTAACAGCATAGAGCATGGACACAAAGGCTAGTTCCCAATTTTAAGATTTGACCATAAAACAAGCAGCTAGTTTTTGTTTCTTGCTTGGCCCACCAGATACTAACTATTTGGCAGTGTCAGTTCAAATTTTGTTAGCAGTCTGTACAATTATCACAGCATTTATTATTGTTACATTTACTATTCCTCACAATATCTCACACTGAATTTCACGCCTTCCGTTAAATATAGATTTTTCTTGTTTGTGTAAATCAGAGGGTTTTTTGGCCATTCCACAAGTCATCAAAACTGCTGATCCACTCACATACATAATATCCAAAATAAATCATTCATCTTCAGGTTGAAGTGGCTCTGGAGGCCATCTCGAGGATACTGGGTTCGAGGCGGGAGCAATACCCGCTGTGCCACAGTGCTGCTGAAGCTTAGTAAGGCTCTTTTTAATTTTACTGAGTAATTTCTGAAGCTGATAGTGTTGTTACTTTAGATTTTTTCCCACAGTTTAACATGCTGATTCACCCAGACTGTTTAACTGGTTCAGCCTTAAATTTAGGTTTCAGTGTTTTTTGGTGTCAGATTACTAAGATGAAGCTGGCACTTTTTTATATCATAGTTTACTGTTGTTCATGAATCATAGGTCATCTGGAATTAAAGAAAATGGTATTATAAAAATGACTCTTAAATGTTTTTGAGCCTTCATAGCTGTTTTTTTTTTTTTTTTTGTCCCAAGTGGAAGTAAAAGTAGGAGGAATGTAGGAGATTGTTTTGGGGCCAGTATCTTAGAACAGAAATAGGAAAGGAACTACTTGTACTTGGAGACCATTATGGCATGTATTTGTTCACCACAATACATGCCAAGTAAAATTACATTATCTTTATTTTGTGAATTTGAACTTCAGACCATTGACTTGCAAGGGCACTTTGAAGACTATGTCAATATGGCATGCTGAAGAGAGAAACTGAGATTGTTTAAGCATTTGCCCAACAGTGGCCTCTCCTGGTTCCTCCCTTTACATTACTGTCCCAAATGGTGAACTTAGAATTGCAAGCTTCAATTTGGATGAGGAACCATTTTGAGACATTAAAATTTTAACATTCCAGCTCGCAAAACTCTAAAGTATAGAAATTTACATTTACAGCTCACCAAGATCTACACTTTAAGGTTACTTAAAATTTACAATACAGACATTCTGAGACAAATAGAAAATTATTTTTTTGAACAATGGCCTAACACAGATACAATCTTGTTATGTATGATCAAACACTATTTGGGTTTATTAGATTCTGTCTGACTATTTCTTATTAAGCAATTGCTTAATCTCATTTTAAAAAACCTAATAAATGGTAATACACTCAGCAGAGGACATACTGGGCCTATTAAGACCACATTATGATCATACTGTATATGCTTTTATATATATTTTTCTGAGGCCTAAGGTCTTCTCTAAGATCTAAGATAAAAGATATTTCAGGTTTTAAAAATTTGAGGTTGTTCCTAAACAAGATATTTTACTTTTCATTGTAAAAATATTTTAATGTTGTTATTAACAAATGTTAGGACATACAGTACATGTTTCTGTGCAGCCACATAAACTTGTCTTACTAGTCTGCTAGTTGACCTTCGTAACTGTATATAAGGGCTGACGTCGTAACAGGAATTCAAAGGTGAAGCCCAAATGTCTGTGAGGCCCTCTAGTGGCTGGTCGCAGTAAACTTTTTAACCCCGCCCATTCCCATGTTAGTGAATGGGAATGGACCCAAATTTACATTTGAAGTTACACTGCCAAAAATTTTCAGCAATAGTGTTCTGTCGTTTTCACTGGTTCAGCTGAACCTGATATCTCCCCTAATATTTTTCCTCACGATAAATGCATTCTATATGAGTTGTTTAATGACAAATAAAAGGGCCTGGTTTTATGAGGTGATTGAAAGTTTTCCAACATGCACCTGAAGCTCTTGACAGTTCTGTCACAAAGCCATGTCCTGTTCTGCTGTAAACTGTTCATCAGTACAACACCCTAGCTTAGACATCAAAATGAGCAACATACCAGAAAAACTGCAAAGAATTACTCAATGAGGGTCTGTTAGAATAACTAGCAAACCAACTTGAGTTGAACAAAGTGATGGCACAAACCAAGGCAGCTAACTCTAGCTGAATTTCATAACAAGTATGTCGTTAGCTAACACTCGAAGTAGCTTGGTAAAGTTAACCAGTCACAGACTGCACTGACAGAACGAGGACTTCTCCAATATAGGTTGTGTTGAGTGTAAACGTTGACTTTAACAGTTTACCTGTATATTTTCAGTTGGTACCTTAGAATAGCAATTTATACTAACATTTATACTTTGATTAAAATGATGGATAATGTCAGTTAGTTAGCAAAAGCTCAGTCAGCCATTACCCAAAGTTCTAAAATCTTTTCCTGACAATGGTAAAATCAATATATTTGTGAAAAGTTTATGACTATAATTTAGCGATTTACATATCCATTAATAATGCAGTCTTTATTTGAGTCACTTTGATTCATCCACTGTGCAATCTTAAGTGGTACTTCAGGTATCTCACAGTGTGCATGCTCCTGGCCTGAACAAGTACCGTGTCCATCATTAATGTGGGTGGGTTTTGACAAAAAAAAAGGCTTCAAAATCACTCAATGGGAGTAAATGGGCATATACAGTCATTGTACACAGTAAAAAAATAACAGTTTGGATAGAAAAGTATAATTCTGAGCCCATAATGAGTATGAAGGTGTAGTTTGATGGGTTATGACTAGTTTTCCATCTAGTGCTTGGACATGAATGGGTTCCTTAAGTGGATGCACAGGAATCCTGAAATGTTGAGTGGTGTTGGCATCTATGAAGCCTCCAGCCATCCCAGTGTCGATGAGTGCTACGAAAGAAAAAGGAGTGTCTGAATATTACACCAAAAACAAATAAACCAAAAACATAATAAATAACTAGAATATAACACCGAAGGAAATAAAGTAGCCCACAGTGATGTATTTTTGTGGTTAATTTTGTTTGGTCATTTGGACCAAAATGCTAGATAGACCCAGTACTGATCAATCAATTCAGATGATATCGGTGAAAATCAGATCGGAAAATCAGAGACCCTCCTCTCTGTCCACCAGCCACTTTACACATAGACCATCTCTCGTTGGGCTCTGCAGTATTGCTCTCCTCAACAGCAGATGGTGCCATGGGTCCATTTACAAACCCCTAGTCTCCCAGTTGCTCTCTGGTTCTACTTAAAGGAAATCTCAACCCTGAACCACAATACATATGTTTATGAAATATCTGTAATGTGCTTAGTATTTCTGGTGCCAAATTATCAGTTGATGCTGTATTTTCGTTATTCAATTTTATTCAGTTATTCCTGTGCCAGGCCGATATTATAAGGTGACAATGCTAGCACAGTTACGATGGTGATTACTAGGAACAAAAAACAAAACAAAACAAAATCAGCATATCTTGTCATAATCAGCAGATAATGCACAGAATGAACTAGCAATGTTAGCTAGTTAGCTAAATTTTGCACTCTCAATGGAGGGAAAAGGGTTGCCCCTCTAACTCTGACTAGCTAGCTAGCTAAAATATAGTGTAGAGAACAAAACAATGGTCATTTCTCACCTGGTCATTTCAGATGTGTTTTTTCATAGTCTTTGTCCTCTTTGTATTTTGTTCTCGGTATCACTCAACTGTAGCGCTGATTGTTTGATGGTACCCTCAAGGCTACATTTTTTGTACCTTTAATATGTAACTTTCACTTGGAAAAATTGATATAGCATACCTTTAAAAATGATTTCAGGTACATAACTGAACTATAATTCATTTTTTCGAATAACACTACATGCAAATTTGTAGGTAAAAGATACATACGAAAGACCCGAGCAACAAGAAAAGATACAGTTTAGTACCATTTTTCTGAGTAACAGAAAAGAACTGACACAGCTTGGATGGAGTTAGGACACTCCCTATATCTCTATCTGTCTGTTTGTCCATCTGTCTACCTATAGATTCCACTAACAAAGATAGATTTTTATTCTGAAGTTATTATTCGCTCCATTGTCAGTACACACTTGTGTTTACTGAAGGAGATCTGTGGCCACATCATTCTTTGTCTTCACTCCAAATGTATGTATCCTGGGTGTATGCCCCAAAACAAAAGGAGGAAGCATTTGACTTAAAGAATGACATCCTCTAACCAGAGTTCATTGGGTGCCATCCAACAAACAGCCCATCCTACCTTTTCACTAACAACAATCATCGCCATGGCTACAGCACAGTGTTCGTCATTGCGCAACATAAAAAAAAAGAAAAACCACAGAACCAAAGGAAGGATAATACAGCCAGACTGTAATGAGTAGAAAAGATTTGTATTAATTTATTATTTATATAAATACTTATATTTCATTTATATAAATTGATAAATATTTTCATAATATACATATATATATATATATATATATATATATATATGTATAAATACATATATAATTTATGAAAAATATTTATATATGTATATATATATATATATTCCATATAAATATGGACTGATATAGAATGTCAAAAATATATAAACAGAAAAACTTACCAGCTTTCTTTATTAGGGGGCCAAGCACAAATGGTACGTAGGCACCCTTTAGTGACTGTATGTTTTCTTCTTCTTATTATTATTATTCGAATTGTTCCACTATTATTTCGAACATTGCGTTTAAAAGCAGAATAACTTTGACATGTCCACTGATAAGCTTCAAGTCACATCCAGACCTACAGTATGTGCTGTTTTCTACCAACTGCATGATACACCTTCCTAAAAATTAAGCACAGCAGCTTTAATTGATTATTTGCTACATTATCACATTTGCTTGAGCTCCTTTCATCTTCACATATAGGGTAAAATTATGTGGTTCAAATCACACACTGTAGGACTCGTATGGGAAACAAAGTTGATTACACATAATGGCATTCTTAGGTTTATTTTGGTCACTGTTTGTGAATGACGCAGACACCAACACACCAGCGACAGATAGGCTCTCATACATTTCCTGCTAGTTAAGAGGGGACAGTGTAATTGTCTGTGCCGCCTATATTTGTGTGGGAGCACAGATACGGTTGCTAAGAGGGAAGTAAGAGGGATATCCTGCTTGGCCTTTCACTTGCTACACTTCCCATAAAAACACTTTTGCCACATCCCTGTTCAGTTCAACTTCTCAGAGAACACATGGATTATTCAATGTCATACAATGAGTCATAAACGTCTCATGACATTTTCCAACATCAACACAGTGCTAAATACCACACATACTTATACACACTCTCTTGCCATAACAGACACAGGAGGAAACAGAAGGAAAATCCTTCTGCAGAGGCGTTTATTACAAAAAACAGACATACATTTGAACCCAAAACTGAAAACAATGTAGCAGGCAATACTTACATCAGTAAGACATGAAGTGATTCAGAAGAAAGGTAATCCATAAATGTAGCTAAAAACTGCAGCAAGCAGTATAGACATGGCAAAGGCAATAAGAAATAAACATAGGCTCAGAAATCACACAATTGTTAAGATTGGCAAGACTTCGCACTGGTTTGAATGGAAGAAATGCATGAGGGATTTTTTTTTATTCAGCTCAGGAAAGGTAGCAGTTCCAATCCTGTTCCTTCAGTATGATCTGAGAAATCATCCTCCTTTAATAGTTCAGGCATCCCACCTTCTTGTTCTTGGCCCCTGGTATGCACACAGGTAAATCAAAGACTGCAGTAAGCTTGATGGGAGTTTAGTCTCTTTGTTAATTTGACATCCTCAAGCTTTCTATGGTCAGTGAGGATTAGAGAAGGGTGTTCATCACCCTCCAGTTAGTGTCTCCACTCTTCAAGGACTGCTTTCATGGCTAACAGCTCCCAAATTCATATGCCATACTTGCATCCACCTCTGTTGTGAAAAAGACTGAATGATCAAGGTGATGAAGGAGGGGGCGCTTGAGAAGCAAAACTTTAGAGTTTGAAAGGCCTCTGATGATGAATCAGCTCACTTTAGTACTCTTAGCTTATCCTTGAGTAGTGAGGAAAAGCCATGGAGCTGAAGCCTCAAATGAATCTCTGGTAGAAATTCACAAATCCCAAGAATCCTTGCAGATCTTGGATGTTTCCGGGTTGGGCCATGAGGTCACTGCCTACTTCTTGGTCTTGTCGATCTTAACACATTTTGCATCTAGAATGTTTACAAGGAATGCTACTAAGGGCATTTCCAGGTTTTTCTAACTTGATGAATTATTGGTTCTTGCAGGGCTTCGTAAGGACCTGACTTACAATGATTCACATGTTACTGTACTCAGGACAAAACGATGAGAATTTATTCAATGTGCACATTTGCAGCACCATTCAAGAATTTGTGGAGTGCCTTGTTCACAAAGGCCTGGAAAACTGATGGGACAATGACCAGTCCATTAGTTATCACCATATATTCATAGTACATTTAGACCCATGTAATTGATACAGTGATTGATACCTGTCTTTTTTCTTCATGAAGAAGCCTTCCTGCAGGAAAATTGGATGGATGAATGCACTCCAGTGCCAGTGCCTGGGACGAACAAAGAGTAAACTCTGCAACATCAGGGCAAGAACTCAGAGAGGAAGTCAATGGAACAATCCCATGAATGATGTGGAGCTAAGTTTGAGGTTTTTGCCTTGTTAAAAAACTCAGCAGGATCTATAAAAAGAGCAGAACATCCTTCTCAATCTCAGGACTCTCTCTTTATGAGTTGTATGACATGGAAGGAGACACATTTATTATCACTGTGGCTCCATGATATAGATAGGATTATGGTCTGCTAACCAAGGAATGTCCAACACTATTAGATTATGAAGGAATTTGTTGATGAGGAAAGAAAGTAATGGTAGTGCTGCTTTTGTCCACAATATATGCAGAGACCTTCCCGTCTCTGGTGTAATTTTTCCTCTGATGACAACGTAGTGAAACCTATCTCCATCTTGTTGGTTTCAGGTTTACAATCAACAGTAAGTGGTGAGAGATTTCAGTTGAGCTGAAAACGTCTGGCCCTTAAAAGGTTTATCTGTTCAGGTAGTAAGCTGAATGAACTGGTTGTCCTTGAGCTGCTAGTAATTCCTTTTTTTTAAAAAAAATTTTTTACTAGAGACTTAAATGTATAATGGGGCCAGGATAAATGTGATAAATGTCATGTGAAGGTCATTGTTATTAGGAGGAATCAGCTCCCAAGTATGTCAGCAATGGGGACCAAGTTTTTAAATATGATTGGTTCCTGTTTTCAATGGCTGCTGTAATTTTTCATAATGTTGGGTGTTCTGTTATGAGGTTAAGCCAGTACAAGGAGGATATTTTAGTTCTGTCTTTCCAGTAACATGTAATATGAAAAATGGGCAATTGTTAATGATGTTATTATAAATGGTTGGTATTCCTGGGGTATTTGAAGTGATGATAGATCACCCAGTATTGTGATGGAGGGGCAGTGTGGGATGCTGATGCTGAGGATCTCAGACAGTCTATTCAGGACCTCCGACCAGAAAGACTGGATCTTTGGACATGAAAGTAAATATCTACAGAATTAGGGCAGTGTTTACATTTGTTGCCATTACTAAAACCCATGTAGTATAATTTATGTGCACTTAGTGGTTAGCATGTTTGCCTCTCACCTTCAGGGGTGGTGGTTTGAATCCCATCTCTGCTATGCGTGTACGGAGTTTGCATGTTCACCCTGTACTTCGGGGTTTCCTGCGAGCCCTCCGGTTTCCTCCCCCAGTCCAACAACATTGTTGGCTGATTGGCATTTCCAACTTGTCCTTAGTGTGTGCGTGTGTGTGCAATTGTGCCTTGCGAAGGGTTGGCACTCTGTCCAGGGTACCCCCACCTTGTTGCCTGGGATAGGCTCCAGGCTCCCCCATTACCCTGTGTAGGATAAGCAGTATGGAAAATGGATGGATGGAGTCTTAGTATTGTAGGACATAGAGAATGTATTTCTGGATATAGTGTGCCAATTTATTACTGTGTGCTCCAGGTTGAGATTACATAACCATTTTTGTATTTGAAGGATGTTAAGTTACCTTTGCCAGGAGGTTAAAACTATATATAAATCTTTCAACCAGATCTTTCAACACGATCCCATTTCCATCCAAATCAAAACAGAAATTGTTTCGGGACACAAAATTGTTTTGCAATACTATTTTCTGTTTCTGGATTTAAACCTGATTGAAAACATGTGGTCTAAAATGAAGTGAACAGTCAACAAGCAAAGCTAAGAATATAAAGGAGATGTAAAAGAAGTGAAGGAAGGTCCAAGATCCATTTACAAGTGTCTCCAAACTTGTTATAGAAAAAAGGCTTTTGGGCTTCATTGAATATTAACTGTGGAGGTACGTAATAATTTTAGATTTTGCTCTAGTTAAAATACGATAAAAATATTTTAGTAAAATAAAGCTTGTATATGGTAAAGCTTAAAATACTATTCATCACATTTGTTTTTTATATTGTGCAATTTTGGAGGATTTTTCTGAAGGATGACAATCATTCTGGTCTGTACACATTTTACCATTTAAAATTCCAGAACAACTTTCCAAATGATTCTGTTAGCCTTGAAGATTTTTTTTTCCTGAAAAATGACCTGACATTTCTTTGTAAGGAGAGCGCTGAATCCCAGGTCAAAAGTTCAGTTTAGATCTTGTCATTCAAGCACTGGAGCTCTGGCTTTAGACCAATGTATTTTAATGATTTGTTTTGCTCTCTGCATTTGTACAACATGTTCAAGGTCAGACATTGTTGACACTTTGCTCTAGTACTGACCTGAGAGTTGTGCATCTGGCAACGAGGCCATCGAGGGAACTGGCGTAATGAGAACACTCAAGGTGACAACAATCCCAGGTATCCCAGAATAACACTGGATGATTTGCTTACTTGCATACTAATATGTTTGTGTGGGCAAAGTGGAGGGACTTTGGAGACACAAGGGAAGAAAGGGTCATGCATCTCTCAGCTAGGGGCTCAGGAAGAAAAAAGTCTGGGTCAAGAGTCAGTTTCTGGAAAATGTCTGGAGAGTGTGTCATCACCAGAGTCTGTTAACTTTGCTTGACTGATTTGCATAACGTTACGTGTTTCAGTACTTAACACATCATCCGCACTTAACTAGAGTGGCACTACATAGGTGGAACTACAACAGATTTTCTATTCTCTTTAACAGCTTGAATGGCAGTATGATGTGATTTATTCTTACAAACTCTTACAAACTCACACAACATTGTTGTTTTGTTAAGTTATAAATAGATGTTGCAGCTTTTTTGATACACAACCTAAAAGAAAACTGTGTCAATGTCAAGAAAGTTAACATTACATAATGGGTAATTATGTTTGACAGTTTAATACACAATATCTTTGTTTTGCCTTACTTCCTTTGCTAACTGTCTAACTTTTTTGAAATTATCAGTCATTCATAATAATATATCGTTAGCTAGATACTCAACACAAGCTAATTCATATGAAAAACGATGAATAGTTAAGGATAGGGAAGTGGTGAGGTTAGTTAACATACAGTATGTTAGCTAAAATTATTGTTCGTCATGTGGCCAAGATAATGTTAGTCTTATATAGTGCTGACGCAAATTCAGCCGGTCGCCCAGCGTTTAGAGTTTAGATAGAGCAGTAGTAGAGCCTCTGCTGCCTAAGACAGTTTGTGTTGGATTATTATACAGTATTTTATGTGAGCATGGTGTATTCCTGTCTGTCTGTCACCCAGGATCACCCAGGATAGGCTCCAGTTTCACCTTGACCCTAAGCAGGATAAAGTGACTGAATGAAAATGATTGAATGAATGGATGAATGAAGACTTTCATTTAAGAACGTCAAAGACCTTCATCTGGGATGTATTCCCGCCTTACACTGCAACCCTGGCCAGGACCAGTTACGCAAATTGAAGGAGTGAAGTCTGTAGAAGTTATTTCGACTTTGACACTATTTCGACATTAGTTGACTAATGGTGATTATTATATATATATATATATACAAACTCTAGCTACAGTAATATCCAGAAAATCAGTAAAGCCTAAAGAACATACATTTGTGGAATCAACATTGTGGAATCCTGACAAAGAAAATAATCCTGGCAGTCTCAGTGAAATTAGTCACGGAGCCTGAAAACCTCCGGAAGAATTCCTTTTTGTCTGAAAATGAAATTCTTGGTCATTGTACAAATATTTTTAATGGAGTTTTCTTTTCTGGTGGTGCAGCGAAATAAATCACAGGTGCAAGAGAGAAAACAGCTTAGTGTTTTCTCAGTATTTAGCTTATCCTTAAAGTTCATGCCTAGCCAGATGGCAGGCAGGGTGGTGTGGCAACTCTCAATCATGGGCCAAATCAAATAGCATGGGCTGTAGCTTTCCGCTTCCATGGGCTTTGTGCTTTCCCCAACAGAAACAATGCTGGTTTAAAGGCTCCTGAGATTCCTTCCACCACTTCCCAGCAGGAATGACAGGAATTCTGAGTGATTAGAAAGAACAATATTATGTTTTATGGGTAAGAAAGAAAAAACAGATAGACTTCGAGTGACTTTCTCAGAGGAAGTTGTATATGCCAGACAATTCAAACACATAAACTTTAGTAACAATAGTGCACGAGGTGGACCAGTTTATAATGTTCAGAAGTGCAGTACACATATTTGTGTTGTCAGCCTCCTGAACATTATTGTATTTTTACAAGGAAAGTAAAGATGGTGGTTCTGTCCTGTGGTCAGATCTTAAGGCTGACTAAATGTTCTCTTCTGTTTATAGGGAAAAAAAAGACAAGCCAACTCCACAAAACATCTGGGCCCTTCAAACACTTCCTCCGGAGGAAGCAGTGGGATTTTTACGTAACAGTGTAGGAAACAACTGTGTACTAATGTGGTTACCCGATGTTTATTTGAGATTTCAAATGAAAGTGGGAAATTTCAGTTCTGAGAACCACCAGTGGCCTTGAGCACTGTTTCATCTCTCGGATATAGCAAAGGCATTTCAAGTACTAAATTGGTAAACATTCTGAATCAACTCTCCTTCTAACATCCACCTACTGTACAAGCATTAGAGTTGTCTCCGGCAGACTATGATGCTCTGTTGACAAGTATGGTGCCAATATCAGTTCATTTGTCTCAGATAGTTGCATGGCTCTCTAGGTTTGGTTCGTGTCAAGTATCCGTGGCTCTTGGAACTGCTAACCCAGAAACTGCGAAGGAATTCATCCAGTGTGAGACGTCCAATCCAACATGTAACACTTTAGATTTCTGGTAGAGACGAGCAACTGATTCACTGTTTGAGACAGATGTTTAGATCATTTAAGTATATTTAACTATTTGGGTCAGCATTATAATTTTATGTTACATGTATAAGAGAAAGTGGGGCCCATTTAGGGTGAATAGGGAGGATTATCACAATAATCCTAAAATGCACAACAGCTCATGGTGAAACATTTCTTTCTGGTAATACATGCAAAAAAAACAAACAAAAAAAACCTGACATAACCCTTTCATGCATAAATTATTTTAAAACACATTCGTATTCTTTATATTTAATGTACTTATTTCTATTGCTTAAATCGCATGTTATATGAATTTTTACCTTAAACACTTGCAAAAATAAATGTATTACAGGAATAGCAAAAGAGTATGCTTGAGATTTAAAAACAACAACAACAACAACAAAAATCATTCAGTGGGTTTATAAATAAAACCTGTTAACATTCAGATCTAAAATAGTTAAGCTTCGTGGCCAAAATGTAGAAATTATTATTTGTTAATAAATTCTATAATTAAATTATAGCAATATTCTTGACATTTAAACATTGTAGGTCTAGGACTATGATGCAACTGATTTCTCAATTTCTATTTTCAATTTTAAAAAAGTAGTAAAAAGGAGTAAAAAAAAAAATCTTTTTTTTCATTCATTTTGAATACTAGACTTACAAACTTTTGTTTGTAAACGTATACCAAACTGCATCTAGAATAGAAAATGATCTAGGGGGAGAAACATTTTTAAATTGTTTGTCCAAGTGCATATGCATGAAAGGGTTAAGATAAATAAGCGCATGTAAACAATCACAACATAATCCAACTCTGCACAGTACTCTCGTAGAGTACAAATAGAAAAATAAAAGTTATTTAGCTCTTAGCTTCTCTTGATGCAAAATTGTGACTTGTTGCCGGAAAGCAGAGCTGGTGACCCTTTAATCAGAGCTCCCTTCGAACCTACAGTATGAGTATGAGTAATAAAAAGAAAAAGATTGATCACAGTGCCCTTTTCACTCACAATAAACCTCCATTCACTTCCACAACAGTTACACACAGTAGTTTAGAAAAACAGATATAAATATGTAGTTCCTATTCACTCAAAGGCTATGTCATGCCAGTGTGACCTAATGGAAAAACTGACTAGTTTTTGAAGTTTGTGAAAATAATCTACCAGCAGTTAAGAGCCAGCAGAATTTTATGTGGCCCTGCACATCTGGCCTAGCAGAGGAGTGCATCAGGCACATCATTCTGCAAACGTCATCCATCACTTCATCCAAGCGTCATCAAATGTCATTCAAGATTTGACATATAACAAACCAACAGACCATAAGCTGTCACTGAGCCTGTAAAATAATAGATTCAGACGTAGAGGTGTGTTTCAAAAAAATCATTTCCAATATCCCCAGTGTTCCAGTGCATTTTCTTTTTAAAATATAAGGCTGTGGTGTTACAGTCAAACACACTCATTTTGATTTTTAATTGAAGTGTCAATTTTTGTGACTGTAGTTTGTAATAATACTTGTGCACACATACTTGAATGACATGTATGTCATGATAGTGAACATTTTTTCTTCTCAGGATTTTATACTTCAGAAAAAGAACTTTCAGTCTCTTGAGGTCAACAAGTCATTCAAAAGTGGAGTCAAAATACTACAGAGATAAGCATAAACCGTCTGGGCAAAGATGCGGAAATATTCATTCAGGAAAATCTAAATTTACTGTGTTGCCCTGAACAGGGCTGATAAAATGCATGTTTTTTTAAAAAAAATGTTTCTTAATAAGACACTGTATAAGTGTAAGTGCAACTTACTAGTGGCAATATATTACAAAATATGTCTGTTTTAGGTTGGGGGGTTAGCGCTGTTGCCTCGCACCTCCAGGGTTGGTGGTTCGAATCCCATCTCTGCTATGCGTGTGCGGCGTTTGCATGTTCTCCCTTTGCTTCTGGGGTTTCCTCCGGGTACTCCGGTTTCTTCCCCCAGTCCAAAGACATGCATTGTAAGCTGATTGGCATTTCCAAATTGTCTGTAGTGTGTGAGTGTGTGTGATTGTGCCCTGTGATGGGTTGGCACTCTGTCCAGGGTGTCCCTTGCCTTGTGCCCCGAGCCCCTGGGATAGGCTCCAGGTTACCCCGTGACCTACAGAGAATGGATGGATAGATAGATGAGCATAGCACATTTAAAAAAAAAAAGTCCTTCATCAGCTATGCAAGCAAAGGACTATAGCTATTCATAGCTCATCTGTTTCACTATTTCACTATTCCAGCCCAGACTTCTCTATCTCCAGCCACAGATTCCAGCTTCTCCTGGGAGATCCTCAGACTTTCCTGAGCCAATTGTGAAATATAATCTCTCCATCAGATCCTTGGTCTGCCCAGGGTCTCCGATTGGTGGGACATGCCTGATGTATTACATTATTATGATATTATTATACAATAACAATACATTATTAGTGTGTCTATAATTATTAGCAGGGCTAATTCTTCAAAGATAAAATACATCAATTTAAAGCTTCATTTTTAACATCTACATCAGATTATTTGCCATAGACAAATGTCTTAAAGAGGATTATTTTGGATTTTTGTGGAAGCAACAGCACCACCATTGGTTATAGAATATACAGGTAAAAATACACAGAGTGGTATGAAGAAGTGATGCTGATTTCTTTCTAGCCCAGACTGTAGATTCACGCAGCCAATCAGTGACAGCCGTGTCAGCTGATTACACAGAGTGAAAGATTTAAACTCCATTTGGGCTGATATTTTTATCATACACAACACATCATCAGCAGTCAGTGAATGCAAACGAAAAGGATTATTTACTCCATCATTCTTTTTCTTCACAAAATGATGTGAAGTGAAGTGACCAAGTATGGTGACCCATACTCGGAATTTGTGCTCTGCATTTAACCCATCCAAGTGCACACACACACACACACACACACAGAGAACACACACCCGGAGCAGTGGGCAGCCTTTTTTTTGGCTGCTGCGCCCGGGGAGCAGTTGGGGGATCGGTGCCTTGCTCAAGGGTCTCACCTCAGTCGTGGTATGAGTTGAGGGTGGAAGAGAGCACTGGTCATTCACTCCCCCCACCTACAATCCCTGCCAGACCTGAGACTCGAACCCACGACCTTCAGGTTCACCTTCGCGTTACAAGTCCGAGACTCTAACCGGTTTGCCCCACATCATTCTTATCATGTCACTAATGAAACCTTGTAATATATTTCATGAGATATATGATATATTTCATTGTTAGGTTTTAGCCGTTCCTTCTAATATCACCACCAGCCATCACTGATCATTATCATAACTATCATTAGCAGATCATACACTACATGGCCAAAAGTTTGTGGACACCTGTCCATAACACCTGTATGTCCTTGTTGAGCATCCTGTCGGAACTCAGAGTCCCTCCCTGAGTGGACACATTCGCAGGTGGACTGAACAATATGCCAATTACGTATATGTCTCTTATTGTACTCACTCAGAAAATTCACCACAATGAAGAATTGCCAGTCGTTGGATGA
>CM075017.1:21395591-21485645 GCA_037576675.1 Pangasius sanitwongsei | reverse complement strand
ATTACCAGTTTTTGCTTCCCAGCCTCTTGAACTCTGTTCTGCCACTCAGGAACCCACTGAGTGAATATTTGTTGATTTACGATATGGTGACAAATTGACCCTATGGAGGGGCATACTTTCTCTGACCTGACCGTAGGCATCTGTGAGCTCACGTATGTGGAAGAGGGCTAGTGCTTTCGGTCAAGTGTGTCGTTATGCTACCCTGTGATGCAGCATGAGCAGCAGTTCAAAAAGATGCAGTTGGCCGGGTTCAAGTGTCTCAGAGGAAGCACGCTGGTAGCTGGGTGGTAGCTGTCATGTAATAGCTGAGTGCTGGCCGGTGGGTGGGAATTTGCAGGTGACCAATTTAGGAGAGAAAATGAGGGGAAAAAAATAAAAATAAAAATCTATCAGCCCCCAACATGTGACCTGGCTGGTCAAGAAGTAAAAAATAAAAAACACAACGCATGATGAAATGCATCAATTTTCTGAAAACTTTTTTTTTTTTTTTTTTTTTAAAAAAGTGGCTGCATTCTGCCCCCTTGTCACCACTTCTCATGTGTTTTGGTGGTTAGAAAGAAGAAGAAAAAAAAAAAAGTCAAAGAATCGTACATCCTATATAAATACACTCTCATTTAGACTTGTTGTCTGGTCTAATACAATTCCCTCACCACCTCCTGTCCCCAATAACAACTCAATAACACAATCTCTTTCTACAGAACAAGCGGAAGCTGCGTAGCAACCTGCGCCAGAACGGAGAACGAAAGCATCTCGCGTTCAGAGCATTTAGGACCTTTGAACGTGGCCCAAGATTCTTTTGACGAGCACGTAGCTAGGAAATCAGCAAAATGTCAACAAAGAGGGACCGAAAATAATAACATTCTGCGTGCTTTAACAATGGAGCTGCTCGCTGTAGCCGAGTTCCATAAGCAGGAGCCAGAGTAAATAAAACACATTCCACTCATGTCTGCCTGGACTGAGCAATAAAAATGTGTTTCATTTTTAAAGGCTCTAACAGCCTGAACCACCCCACTCCCTGTCCCCAAATCTCATCTTTTAGTCCTTCTCTTTAATTTTAATAAAAACACAGCAGAGGCGCTGACAGGATCTTTAAAAAACACTCCGTTTCACGCCACCATGTGCAATGTTTACTGACAAATCTGCTCCGTATTAGTCTGTGTAGAGTCTACAAAAAAGCACTGCTCTAGCTTTGTTACAAGAGAGGGAAAAAATCTATTCCTTCAACACACACACACACACACACACACACAGAATCACAGACAAAGAGATACACACACAGACAAAGAAAGACACGCATACAGAGACTAAGAGACACAGAGAGAGAGGGAGCGAGAGAGAGACACACAGAGAGGAAGAGAGACACAAACACAAACACAAAGAGAGAGACACAAAGACACACACACACACAAACAGACACACACAAAGACAGACAAAGAGGCGCGCACACACACACGCACGCGCGCACACACACACACACACGACATTCACGCTTGAACAGCAGACCACAGTCATCATGATCATCATTAAGGACCTCATCTTGCTGTAATGTAGTAGATATGATGAAGGGGAGACAGGACAAGGACATTCTGGAACATTCCACGGACACGCAGAAGATTAGAGACAGTTTCAATTCATGAAGGAGAGGGACGGAAGCAGGACATATACTACACACGTCCTCATACACAATGCTGAACAAGTGGTTCAGTTTCATTCCCTCAACACTAATAATATTAACATTAATATATATATATATATAAAAAATAAACACACACACACAGTCCCCCTGGGAGCAGATGCCTGGATGATGAAGCTCTCAGGGCTGGTAAGGAGTGGTGAATCCACTCAGGCGTGTGAGAGACACCGCATCAGCAGAGGGTCAGCGTGATGTACGACAGCCTTCATGCGAGCCGTGTGCAGAGAGTGTGTGGAAAAACACTTCACAGGTGTCAGGGAAAGGTTCGGTGAATAAACACAACTGCTCGGCTACATCTACCGCAGCCATCAGTCAGAGGGCCGTGCTCTCTGGGTGGGAGGGGCCTACTCTCTCTCCCCTGTCCATCACAGAGACACTAGCCAGTTGTGAGCCTCTGTGAGCTAATGTGTGTGTAAGAGGGCAGATAGTGCTTTCCTGAGGGTGTGTTACGCTGCCCTGTGACGCAGTATGTTCCTGACGAGCTTCACCTGTCTCAGAGAGAGCATGTTTTCCACTTTATCCTCAAAATGATCAAATTAACAGAAAATGCGGAGAGAAAAAAAATGGTATGAAGGCACCAATTACTGAGTATCTGCATTGGAGCCAGTATTAGTATTTTTTTTTTTAATGGAAAAATGGGATTTCCTGCTTTTAAATAAATAATAATTTTTACTTATGTTACTGAAAATGACAGTCTTTATTAAAAAAAAACAAAAAAAAAAACATTAAATTCATTTAAAAAAAAAAAAAAAATGTAATACCAAATTAAAAAAATAAATAAATAAAATCGGACTTAAACCAGCTTCCAGACTTTTTAGTGAACTTGTCTGTCTACTGGCACAATTTTAGTGGAATACAAGTTAAAAATGAAACTTTTAACTAACAGCTAAAAAATTTTTTTAATAAATAAAAAATTTAAAAAAAAAAAAAAAAACAATGTCCAGGGCAGGCTGACAGTGTGACTCAGTGTACACTTATTCACCGACCTTCACACACGAGTGTGAGACAGTGTGTGTACCCGGAATGCCACAAACTGCCACCATACACATTACTCATTAGGTGATAAAACCTCATGACATATCACGACACACACACACACACACACAAATTCAAATTCAAATGTCTAAAAAAAGTAAATAAATAAAAGCTCAAAGCCGTCACTCACAGGAGAGGCACCTCCACGATGAGATGAATCAAGTTACAGATCAGTTCCTCCATTAGATCTTCACTGCTCATGTCTGAAAAAACACAGACGCATAATTAAATGCACATCGTGTCCTCGCCAAAAAACAAACAAACAAAAAAAAACCCCAAATTATTTTTATACCATCGATGCTGCACATTGACGCTGCTTATTTCTTTCTTGATATGTAATCCTTCAAATGTTTAGAGCACAATATATATAAAGTATGTAAAGAACAGAACACTTGGGGGTGTGCGGTTAGAGAAAAATAATCAACGACGGGGTGGGGAGACACACCCTGGAAGTGATCATATTCCTATAAAAGGAAAGTGTTTTATTCCTCTTATACCACAGGAATTTGCCAACACTAATAAGTTTGCATTTATTAAAGAATGACGTCTTTATCCATTTATAGTAACATTTCAACATTGTGGAAAGTCTGTGAAACAAGCTAGCTCCTTCCATGCATTTTAAATAAACGTCTCTTCACAGAAACAATGATATATTCAAATGAGTATGTTAATAGAAACCGGTTAAAGAAAATTAAATCAACACCTTCTGACCAATCAGCTTGGAGAATTCAACAGCACTGAGGTAACTATACACACAGCACATGTGTGTGAGAGACAGGGCTGGGCAATACAATGACATAATGTCGCTTTAACGAGAAAAGATGTCGCAGTATGCTTTTCTGAGATTGAGACTGTTTAATAAAAATTGTTATTTTATAATTTCTTTTGTGTTTTTTTTTTTTTTTTAAAATGGAATTACAAATTGATTTGAAATTAATGGAATTACAGATTTAAATTAAAATTTTGTTAACATTTGGCACTTAATCTTCACAATTATAAAATGTTACCATTTTTATAGATTTTTAATCTTTAAACATTTTTTAATAAATAAAATATTTTTATAAACAAATATAAAACTGCAATAAATAAAAAAAAAAAAAATAGTGTATTCCCCTATATAAATCTTTGAACAGTTTTTTCCCAACACTACTGCACTGCAGGTTTTTGAGTATCGTGGTGCATACTGTGTATCACAGAAATGCCTTTGAGAACCATCATATAAAGTTTGTCACACTGCGCAGCTCTAGAACACGAGAGAGAAATTTGTATCTTGTTTAACGCTTAATGTTAAAAATATACACAGTGCTATAACCTACAACACGTCTACATGAACTAGGCCATAAATACCTTATGACTCTTTCAATATTTATGTTAAAATATATGTTTATATGCTGAAGCTGTCTATAAATGCACTTGATGATCTTAAGTTGTGTGTGCGCGCGTGCGCGCGCGCGCGTGTGTTACCGCAGGATCCTGGCGCCCTCGTGTGGTAGCTGAACTGTAAGTGCAGCTCTTCCTCACTCATGTCTCTGATGAAGACTTTGAGTAAGCAGCGCACCAGGAACAGGGCATTATGGGCCTGCCAGATGAACAGCTGACTGCGGAGAGACAGGAGGAGTTCTCAGGAAGTACTGAGCATGACGTATGTATATGTATGTACGTACATACACACACACACACACGAAGTTGTTGCTAGTTTATGGTTTAATTACTACTTTAAGCATTATGTTCATGGACACAATTATTCTCTCCTGAAAACGAATCAACGAAACTGCATCTGTATCTGCATCTGTACTCACTCTTGGCATTCAGTGGAGATCTTCAGCTCCTTGGTTCTTCCCAGGAACACTCTCACCAAGGCGCCGAAGTTCCCCGATCTAGGATTGTTCTTGACTAAAAGAAACAGGATTAAAAAAATTAATATATAAGCCCAAGTATTTGATTAAAATAATCAGAAATGTTAACTGCGTGTTAAGCTCAGCACTTATTCTTCTGAACCTGAAAATAACACAGAACATTCCGGATATTCATTCGACAGTGATATACTTGTGTGCTGTTGTGAAGCTGGGCGATATGACAAAAAAAAAAAAATCATAAGTCTATGATACATGATATATCTTTCACTCGCAAGCTGTAGTATATAATCTACACAACATTACATTTTATATATTTCAAAAAATATTTTTATTTATGAAAAGAAAAAAAAAAAAAAAAAACACAACACTGAAATAGAGAGAAAAAATAAAAATTAAATTGTAATTAAATGTATTTTATAAAAACTTGTTTAAAAAAAAAAAAAAATCTCAGAACAGTGTTTGTTGACATAATTAATCGCAATATTGATATTCCATAGTCATATCGCCCAGCTCTATGCTGTTGTATGAGGTTCCTCAATGTGTAAAGAACAAGCTGGCGAATAAAACAATATGGGACATACTTAAAGTTTTGGCGAGGGGGATGACCGCCTCCTCCAAGAGCTTAGCATCGGCACTGAAACAGCAAGCAGACAAGATAAATGAGGTGAATTCAGAATTCAGGATATTCTACACATCCATCTCTCAGACATTTACGGCTATGATCACACGGAGAGAACATGATTCAAACGTCCGTTTTGATTGGAGACGTGAAACGGGTTGAGCCAGAACTAATTCAGGGGTTTCGCAGCAACGAGGGGGTGAATACTTATGCAATCAAGCTTTTTATGTAAATAATTGTGCAAACTATTGACTTTAACCCTCACTTCAATATTATGCGCTATTCTGTGTAGATTTGTGACACAATCTGAATTAAATCAATTTCAGTCCTGGGTAGACTAAACGTGGAAAAGTTCAAGGGGGTAAATACTTATGCAACACACTGTAAACCAGAGGGAGAGTGTTGAATGCGTTTCTACATTCAGGACCTGATTTAGGTGGAGAAAATGTAGAAACATGCTGATTTACGAACAGTGCCTACTGAGAACTGCGTGGTTTGTTTTAAGCAATAATTCTTTAGCGTTTACACCATAATCATTATGCAGTTTGCTGCATTTCTACCTGAAGGCGTAAAACGCAGGGTGGTGTCGATGCAAGTAAACTCATTTAACACCCGCTGTGTGGTTTACTGGAGCCTGAACGTCACTTTGGATCAGCGACTGCATGCAAATGAATAACGCTGAAGGGCAGGTATTAAATTAGTGTAAGGCGTTTTCTGCCTCAAGAAGACAAATAAAAAACAAAAACAAAAAAAAAGGCAAATAAGATCATATCAACAGTTTCAGTCCTGAGCTCAGGATACTGTCTGTGTCCGTTTGGGTTTCCTCCCACCTTTTCAATAGGTGGACTGGCTATGATAAATCGCCCCTAGGTATGAATGAGTGTGTTAATAGTGACCTGCGATCAAATCCATGGTTCCATCCAGGGTGTATTCCCGCCTTGGAGCTAGGTCTGGGATAGACTCTGGAACAGCCGACGAGTATGAAGTGGTTACTGAAGCATGCATACTTGATAAACTGCTGAGTTCCAGGTTGTGAATCGCAGAATTCCATGATGCACAGTCACGTTTGTGTCCCGAAGTACTGTTACACGGCGAATTTCTAGATCACTTGCGACACGCCCACTAACTGTGTGTGCAATTTTTCAGTTTGTGCACACACACACACACAAACTGAGATCAGAGCTTCTGAATCTTCTGATGAAAAGCAAGGTTCCACTTTTGTCACCTGAGATTCAGAAAAGCCTTGCCATCGCGTCTCCAGTTCAGCCTGTGATGTAATAACAGCGGTCTTGCAGCTCGTGCCTGTGCGCCATGTGCTCACCGGCCTCGGCGGCTCCTGCCAGATGAGGTCAGCTGGAACTGTCGTAGTCAATTCTAAACCCTGTCACACGGTGAGCAAGGATGTTTAACAGGGAAATTTTCCCTTGTCTGTTTAGCGTTCGTATGCGCAATAAAGTTTGCTAAGTCACAACCCAGATGTGTGCGTTCGCAAATCCGGAAAGCGGCTTGGCAGGAATTTGGGCGCGTATGGTAAATAACAGCTGCTATAGCAGAGGGTTCGGCTCTTTTTCTGTGACAGCTGTGACAGCTACACAGGGTACGCTGACCTCCTCTGACCTGCGTCTCGCTCCTGAGTGAAAGACTGTCAACCAGGAGGGGGGAGAGAGAGAGAGAGAGAGAGAGAGAGAGAGAAACTACTGCAGGCGCACACACCGGGCTCAGCGAGCGAGGAAATGACGCGATGTGTCCTCCCGCTGAGAGCCAGACGGAGGCTAAGAAAACGTTATTGAAGGGAAAATGTGCTTCGTCTCAACTTCAGAAACATTTAAACATGCCATGTTTTATTTTCAGGTCATCTGTAGGACATGAATTTATATGAAACAAAAATGACAAGTGAGAAAACTTTCTTTGATGAGGAAAGAGCTAAAATTAGGGGGGAAAAAACAGCCATATATAGTTTCGTAATGTGTTTTTTGGGTGGAGTTCCAAAGAGGCTGACTTTTTTTCATTCCTAAGAATTAGCTTATACATGTGATTTCACAAACTTCCTGAAGAAAATGATTTTCTCCGACATGTACTCCAGACGTTACGACACCTTTTTTTCTTCTTTGCTGGGATATATAGATATACAGATATACAGATATATATATATAAAAATTTTGAAAGCTGTGTGCTAAAACTGACGAGCGTGTAAGTGTGTGTGTGTGTGTGTGTGTGTGTGTGCTCACCTGCAGGAGGGGCTGGTGAAGGTGAAAGAGATGAGCTGGTTCCAGAAGGGCTCGTTCTCCGAAATGGACTCAGGACCAATCAGAGTGCGGATGCTCTGACTCTCCGCCAGGTCGCTGACCTGGCTGGTGTTGGCACCCATCACCCCAAACACACACACACACTCACTCGCTCACTCACACACTTCTTCAGAGCCACATCACCTCACACTGCAAACCCTGCAGAAACAAAGCACTCAATTGTAGGAAGTACTACATTGCACTAACTTACACTTAACATATCAAACTTAACCCTGCAAAATGTAAGGAATAAAACACTCGGGGGTGTGCTGCTACAGGAAAATAATCAATGATGGTGGTGTAATGAAGCGGAGTTAGCGTTACCACCCTGAAGTTAGACTATTATTTTCTTTTAACAGAACATCATGATGTGGTCTACTCCTCTTACACCACATCAATTTGCCCATAATTTTATATATATATTTTTAGTTATTAAAGAATTACATTACATTTTACATTTTTATTACATTTTTATCCATTTATAGTTACATTTCATGTTGTGGAACATCCACAAAACAGCAAACACACACACAGAACGAGTATTAGAACGAGTGTGTTTACATAAACCTGCGATTTGCCTCGTCAGAGCTGCTGTTATAGAAAATTAATCATCAGCTTCTGACCAATCAGATTTGAGAATTCAGCAGCACTGTAGTTTAGCGTTTATAGATTTACAAAATAAATAGGGAGGGAGGGAGGAAAGAAAAAAAAAAAAAAAAAAAAAAAGAAAAAAAAAACCTGACTCTGGAACAGGAAGTTTATATAGAGGCAAACTGTTTAATCCTGTCTATTCAACGTATTGACGACACGCCTGATGCGGACGCTCGATAATTACGGGTGTGTGTCCTTTTGAGATGAACAAAAATCTGCTGTAAGAGAGATACAGCTCAATCAGCCGAGGAAGCAGGAAGAAACCATTCGGATCAGTTTCAGTGTGACAAAACGTGATTTGATATTATGCAAGAAGACTAATTTAGTTGAGGCCATGCCTATTTAATTTAGGATTGATGGAAACAGAGAGAGAGAGAGAGAGACAGAGAGCAATAGAGAGAAAGCAATAGAGAGAGTAAGAGCTATACCACTTTACAACATTTCTAACTAATAGTATACAAATCTTTTCTTTTTTTAAACGTGCATGTGGTATCAGACTTTTTTTTTCAAGCTAATTAAAAGTTAAGTACGTGTGCTATTCACTCATGATAATGATCATCACTGCAGACGTGTGCGTGGCTCAGTGGTCAGTCCTACTGTTCTTTCCTTCTACTGTTCGTGTGTCTTTTCATGATGAAAACTGACAGTGGGCGTCAATCAGCTCCCTAGTGCAGTAGTCAGGGCACTGATCAGGGAGTCGGCCATTTTAAGGGCTGTCTCAATTGCAAAAACCTTCCAGGGCACTGGAATGTTTGCTCCCTAAAAACAACCCACAATGCACCGCAAAAACCTGGGAGCATCGATGCTCACTGTGTTCCCTTACTGGAAATTATGTCATATTTTCTGAAGCCTCTCAGCTCGAAAAAAAAAAGGCAGACAAACTTTCAACCAGCTTCGTCTACAAATGTAAGCAGCTCGTTATCGTTGTTGTAGCTCTCAAATGATTACTTATGTTAGCGATTTTTAACTTTATTTGATGTTCTATATACGGTTTGTTTGACTCTAACGACTTTTAAGTGTTTAATCATTTTAAAAGATCCACTAGCTAGCCTACGATTTTGCTTGAAGTACCATGACAGAAACGCTTATTTATATATGACATACTGTCTACCATCAGAAAGATATGGGTCCTGCCTGTTGTTGATAAATGTCAGTGGCGAGGTTTTAAAACGCGAGTACGTACTCACTGGAAACTGAGTCATCAGTGTCCCAACTTTTAGTGAGCCAGGGTCTTTAACAGTGCTCGAACTCGTGGCCACGATATACTGATTCATGTGATAACTGTCCAGCGTTCCTGACAATGCCACAGTCAACCTCCGCAATTAACTCTTCTGTCTGCATGAGTAGAAAGAGAAACTGTGTATTTTATTTATTTATTTATTTATTTTTAAACATGCCAACTTGTGCCGAGATCCTCGCAAGTGACAGCGACTCCCACCCTATACCTGGCAGGAACAGAAACAGGTCATGATTATTGAGTTATGAAAAGGCTGTATTGACAACTGCTTACAAAACACACTCACACACACACACTTAACTGAAATTAGCAACACTCCTCTTGAAGACAGGTGCGTCTCACAAAGGGGTTTAACTGCTAACCTGGTTTAACTTACTAAGCGCTAGCATCAATGCTTCACAGAGTTCGGCGTCGGGTCATTAAAACTCCGACACGTAGGAATCGTCCATCAGAAGCTCTGTGAGGATGACAGACATGTTAGAGCCGTCTTAAACGTCACAGCAAGCAGGCTGTAATAGAGCTGCACACTTACTCGCGTTTTACAGGCGTTCGGTTTTTTTGACTTCATCACAAACATAATTAAAAGGTGCTGAAAATCAGCTCACACTGTAAGACGCTCGCACCGTAACCATAGCAACGCCCTTATGCCAATGTCCTAGCTAATACCAGCTAACAAGCTCAACAGCAACGCAGATGAAAGAAAGAACGATTGGTGATACTGCAACAACGGCTAAAGTGAGACGTTACATCACGTACTGAAAACTGACACGTCGTTATTTTTAGTCATATTGACACGTCGGAAAATTGACAATGAATCAATTTCAATTCAGCACGTCATAAATCTCTTTATATTCGCTCACTAAGCACACTAATTTGTCCTCCATATTGTTTTTTTCCCTCGCTTCCCCACCAACTTGTGACCTGATTGGTCGAAAAGTGCTTGGTGTTATTCAGGACTTTTTCTGAAAAGTTGAAAACTTTGAAAGTGCTGCTTTTCAGCTGCGCTTTTTAAAAGCGCTTGAAGACGCTTTCCAGAAGACTGCGCGTAAAACGCTGCATCAGCTGATTAGTTAAGGAAGGAATAAAACAGCTGGGGGTGTGCTGTTAAAGGAAAATGATCAGCGACGAGGTGATGTGAGCCGAAGTGGATTATTTTCCAGTAACAGCACAGTCTGAAGTCTTTTATTTCTTTATTGTTTTATTCCTTTATTATTCCTTTTTTCATTTATTAAAGAAGGACATCATACTTTTTATCTATTTATTGTTATATTTATAGTACATTTACTGATTCTCTGGACCTAAAAAAAAGCATAAACTCTGTCCTGAAGACTTCCCCTGTTTCTGAAAACCTTACAAAGCACTGACACTGGAGACTCCTTCCATAAATGTTAAATAAACATCTCCTTACAAAAACCTTGTACAGAATGAGTCGGGACTACTGAAACGAGAATGTGTTGGAACAAGAGCATTAATTTGAACCTGTGTCAGGTCTGCTGTTACAGAAAATTAATCAACACCTTCAGTGCTGTCCAATCAGATCTGAGAACTCGACAGCGCTGTGGTGTAGACAGACAGACAGACAGACAGACAGATAGATAGAACAATGATCATGATTTCAGTATTAAGTAAAACAGCTGATTATCCTTTTAGTCTAAGCTGTAACGTAATCTGCTCATCACATGATTTCACGTGTGTTTACAGGCTACTGCCATGTGACATCCTGCTGAAAGCGCTACACACCTGATCAGATCATAAAAGAAAAAGCTACTACACCGTCATTCCTCTCAAATTATATAATAAAGTCATTAAGAACTCATCGTGACATTACGCAGTGAGATCTACACCACATACTGACTCCTTTAAACCTAAACACTGCCATCCTAGGAGTTATTCTTTAACTTTAACCGAGACGTGTGAGCATCTCAGCACGCACCCATTAAACACACACACAATCCAAGAACGGTTTGGCTGGAGAGGAGGAAAAAAAAAAAAAAAAAAAAAAAAAGGCGTAACAGGAGCGAGTGTTTGTTCAGCACGTCCGCACCTTGCATCCTGGTCTGATTAAACAGACGAGCTGCGTATTTGACCAGGCTAGCTAACAAAAGACCAACACTCAAGCATGTTTTTTTTTTTTTTACACACTTTGTAGCTCGATTGCACAGAATTTTTAAAAAATGACATAATTCCAAGTTTCCAAGAAACTTCCTTCTTCTGAGCTAAGTGGAATGCAGCATTAGCTTTTTCTCTATATCTAAAGTAAGAAGTTCAGATGCACTCACACCATTCCAGTTTGTATCTTCCATTTCGACTCCGCTTAACCCTGCTCCACGTCTCTTCACTTTAGTGTGGCGGACGAATGTGATCGTCTTTGGCCTAATTTCCATCAAAACTCTATTTCTGAGATTTGATCGTGTTTTGTTTAAACCTCAAAACCGTAACTAACTTATGTTTTGTACATTTTTAAAGGCAAATGTTACTCTTAGCAAGTTCATAAGAAAGAAAAAAAAAGAAAAAAAAAAAAAACACACACGGGCAAAAATGGAACTTTTTTAAACACACCAGAGGTAGATTATATAATGTGATGTGTATATAACTCAAAAATATACGAAATTCACATTCTAATGCTGTTGTGAGCAGGGGCGGCACGGAGGCTTTGTGGTTAGCACGGTTGCCTCGCACCTCCGGGGTTAGGGGTTCGAATGCCGTCTCTGCCCTGTGTGTGTGTGGAGTTTGCATTTTCTCCCTGTGCTTCGGGGGTTTCCTCCCCCAGGCCAAAGACATGCGTCGTAGTCTGATTGGCATCTCGAAATTGTCTGTATTGTGTGTATGTGCGAGTGCACGTGTGTGTGTGATTGTATCCAGGGTGTTCCCCGCCTTGTGTCCCGAGCGCCCTGGGATAGACTCCAGGCTCCCCGTGACCCTGTGTAGGATAAACGGTACAGAAAATGGATGGATGGATGCTTCTGTGAGCTTCCAAGCTTCGCATGAACGCCTCGTGCCGAGTTTTATGTTTAAGATAAAGTCTGTTTTGATGTGATTGCCATCACTGATCATGTCGTCTACGCTTACTTCACGTGGGATCGTTTCTTGTGGGATCAGAGTAAGTAGGAGGAAACGAGCGCGGGATCGGACTGATACACGATACCAGTCTCCGTATCGATGCAACCCTGACATTAACCCTGGTGTTCTTCATTGGGAATGAAAATGATATCTAGATGCATAACGTATATAATAATTTTATTATAAACGGATGCTGAATTGAAATCAAATCTAATCATAATCAGTCAAGCTCCCTAAACATCTCCACACCTAACAGACAGAAAGATAAACAGATGGCTGTAGTTTATTGAGTCGCAGGATTCTGATACGCCTGTAAATAACTCATTAATAACCAAAAGACTGAAGCAGAATGGACAGATAAGCCGGGGTGTGTTGTCATTTTCTCAATAAAGCTCTAAATATCATGGCTTTCTGTCACGCTGCTGTTTACAGTCATATATAGACAACTTTTTAAGAGGAATCAACCAATGAGAAGCGAGAACGCAATAGTGTTGTAATGACATAATAACTATTTAATAACTGAAGCTGACTAGCTCTAAAATGTCTTCTGTCATGATGCTGCACTATTAAACACCAGCTACTGTTTCTAAGCAGATATTAAAGACTAACTTTAGCCAAATGATGCAAAACATGTTCTTGTGTTTCAGCTTAAATAAAACAAAGTGATACTTTTCAACCAGGAAGTATTTTTAGTTTGAAAACTTACTTGCAAGCCAAGTATTGACAGTGACAGTGACAGCTAGCTCGTTACCCTAAAGCTAGTTAGCTTTAAAAGAAAATAAAAATAAATGAATAAAATAGACAATATGAGGCATATTATTCTCTTTTTATGTATATATATTCCAAACTGCCCTATGTGAAAGGATGCTGTGCTATCGCAGATAGCTAGCATAGCTAAACCTAGCACCAGCTAGCCTGGACACCATCTACGCAGATTCAAAGTTAGCATAGCCCCCTAGCAAGCCGGCTAAATGAGTTTTTACGCGTTAATTCAGCGTTAACTCACCTACAAAATGGCGGCTATGACAGCTCTTGTTACAAATATCCGTCCTGCAGCTCTTTGTGTCGAATTACGGAATATCAAAGGGACCAGGAAAGCGTCTTCACAGGAATATCCACTAGCCTGCTTAGCTTGTTAGCTTGCTAGCTACCATTCCCAGCTAACAGCTTGACGTGCCGTCCACGTCGCCCAGCGACCATACACCTGGACGTGAAGCGTTATTATTTTTATTTCGATTGCACCCGCCTCGCGCACTGTGATTGGCTAAGACTAGTTCACTAACCAATCAGAAGTCGGCTTATGAGTTATAAGCCAATCAAAGCGCTGAAGGCGGGACTTGTTAGACGACCAATAAGGAAGCATCGACTGCGTAATTGTAACGTGACACTACACGCCTTTTGCGCATGTGTGGATGTTATTCTTCAAATATGACAGATGCTCTTAGCTATTACTTTACAGTTAACAGTATACCTTTTTAAAATGTTCTGGGAATGTAATAAAAGAAGTAAAATAACAGTAAAAAGTCTACATGGCTGATTTCATGAATGGGGTGCCCTTAAAAATGAAAGCCTGTCTATTTTTTAAATCATTTTTCATCATTAAATCTAAGTAAACTTGTCTATCTAAGAAAAATTGTTAACCCATCTCAGGAAACAGTCTTTTTTTTCTTTGTTTCTTTGTTGAAAATGGCTATATTTCGCTCTAAATTGCGTAGCAGGTTTTTTTTTAAAGCATAGAATTAGCAAATAACATCAGTGTTAATGGCATGAGAACATTAAAGACATTCTTATAATGAATAATTCATGTTCAGTATATAATCTGGTAACAGGGTTGTATGTTCAAGTGATCTCATCTGTCATTGATCACAATATCACTGAAAATATAGCAAAAAGAACAACAGAGACTTTACTTTTCTTCTTTGTGTGATGTTCAGGATATTCGGATGATGCAACTTTCTCTCGAACATGTGCCTCGTACCATCTTTAGTATGAATGTTTTACCTAGGAAGGTTCATGTGGTGCACCTTTAATTACCTTTTAGATTAAAGCTTTAAAGGTAAATCAGTGCACCTTAAGGCCCAAATATGTGTCTTCAATTATTTTTAAAGGTATACTACACTCACTGACCAATTTATTAGGAACCCCTGTACATCTGTTCATTCATACAATTATCTAATAAGCCTATCATGAGGCGGCAGCTCAGAGCGTCAGTTCATTTTAAGATCGAACATCAGAGTGGGGGAAAAGTGATCTCAGTGACTTTGGCTGCTGGTGACGGACAGGCCGGATTGAGTGTTTCAGAAACTGCTGATCTCCTGGGATTTTCACAGATAACTGTCTCTAGGATATACACTACAGAATGTTGTGGGGGGAAAACCCCCCCACAAAAACTACAAAAAAAAAAGGAAAGGAAAAACAACCAGTAAGCAGTAGTTCTCTCAGTGGACACACCTGGTTAATGAGAGAGGTCAAAGGAGAAAGGACAGATTTATTGAAACACACAGGAAGGGTACAGTATCTCAAATAATCACTCTTTACATCAGTTGTGAACAGAAAAGCATCTCCGAATGCACAGTGTTACCCAGTTTTAGAATGCGGTTCCTAATAATTTGGTCATTGAGTGTATATTCACATTTCCAGATGTACAAGGTTCAAAGATACAAAAGATGTACCCATGATGGTACTCCAGTGCAAGGAAAAGTACAGTATGGTAACTTTTTATTCTCATTATGGGATGCAACACAAACCTCAAACAAATTAACAGTTATTTGTACACCTTTATTTATAGTTATTTGTACAAAGTATATTACAAGACATTAAAAACAACATTCTGTAAAATGTAGTCTTCTTTTTTCCTTTTAAGCATACGGTACTGGCATTGCTGGCCATTCAGGCACCTGCTCCCGTCCAGAAAACAGCAGTGTTAAAAAGACACAACAAATAATCATCCGTTATGGCAGACTGAGTTTAAATATGTAACAGTTCTTTTTTTTTTTTTTTTTTTTTGTTAAAAATAGACACTTTCCTCAACTAACGAATTCCATTACCAATGTATTGATATTCCTACCTGGATCTGAATAAATTGTTGTTCATAAAGAGAATTGTGGGCTCTAAAGTATGGGAAATGTTTGACACAAAACAAACATGAAGGAAAGAAAAAGACAAACACTAGTCATAGTGTGCAAAGAAAATGATACCATTCTGATCAGAGCTGATTTTCTCAACTAGAGGAGACGGAAGTGCAAAAGTAGTAATATTAGTGTAAACATGATCAGAAGTTCTCCACCTGGAAGGCATCCCACATACACCCAGTCATCCCTTAATGCAAAAATAAAGTGTGCTTGAGCATAAACCATCATGCAGAGCGAAGTCATTAACGTGGTAAAGATTCAAGCCTTACAGTCGAGAGTCATGTGATAGACGAAGAATATTCACAAATGTATATAAATTAAGAGACATCATATCATGAGCTCCTTGTCTGCCCGATGAAGCTGCAGGTCATTACGTTACAGCTGAGAAAGAAACCGAACATGACCTTGGCTAAGATGTACGAGGCTGAGATCAGGGCATTAAATAAGCTTTCAAAGGTGCATTATGTAGAAACATTTCCACAGTACAAAATTTTATCCTATAGTCTGTGTGTTAGTGGATTTTGTAACAATATATAATTATATTCGTGGAACAAGGATAATGGCTCTTTTCATATATAATGTGTTTGAATTTTACATCAATATTTACAATTCTGGCATAAATATGTGGAGTAAATTCATTCTGCTGCGTGAAGTCGGGAAATATGAAGCTGCGTTTTAGTGATAACGAAATGAGCAGACTGATTTTTTGCATTTTAATCCTATTCAATGTACCAACTGAATAGTTACCCTTGTGTGTTTAAGCAATTATCTTTTTTATCTTTTATATTTTTTAATGAATGAAGTTCCTATATAATGCACCTTCTAAAATAGTGGAAAGATAAAATCCTGAGATATCTAATTTGTCTTGAACAGTGTACTCTTTTTAAAACCAGTGCTGGTTTTTTTTGGGGGAGTGGGAGAAAGTCTCGCTCACTACCCTTTGTGTAAACGTTCTCATTGGCTCATTCTGCTCTTTTATAGCTATTTCAAATCATGCTGTAAGCTCTAGAGCTCTAAAGTCCCAAAGTGACCTTCCCTACTCCCTTTCCCCTGGGCTCGGTTTCATTTTCAACAGAAAGAAGGGAGCAGATGAAGTGGTACTGGGACCAGCAGTTTAAGAACCAAAATGGAAAACAACCTGGAATCTCTTCAGATAGCAGGTGACAAAACGTGCCATGCATCACGCCCATTTAGCTTTCGAATTTAAAACCAAGCTGAACGAGTGTTTCCTTAAACATTTTGATTCCACAATCAGGCTGCATATATAAAATAGGGAGAAATATTTCGTTGTTCCTGCCTGTCCAAATATCTCAAGGTCAAATGTCTCAGATGGTTTCGGCTATGGGTTCCTCCCGGATGCTCTCCCTAATATCCGGGCGCCTCCGTGGCTTCTGGCGGATACTCCGGCCTGAAGAGATGAGGTCGGCGTAACCTCGGGAGTGAGAGAAGGCATACGCAGAGCGGCGTGAGCGGGCACCACGTTGCAAAGTAGGAACCCTCTTCTTCTCTTCCTCCATCTCGTACTTCTTCCTGTTTCTAAGAACCTACAGGTTGAAACGCAGATACGGAGAGAACGGGATGAAGTGCAACCAACTAAATGAAGCATAAACTGAATACAGAATAATGAATATAGAAAATCTCGTGTTAACAAGAAGCACTACCTGAGAAATACTCCAAGATTTTTCAATCTCCATCTCCCACGTATGAGCAACTGAATAATTGTAAAATTTTTGACTGAATAATTTCCTGCGTTAATTTAAAATTCACTGGTAATAAGATTCTAATAAGCAGTTTTTGAATTACATTGAATGTCCACCTGAAACACGCTTTCACGAGTCAGTAACTAAGTAATGAATGAACACAACAGGATGTGTTGTTATAGGAATGTACGCTCCAATGTATGGAAATCCAATGACTGCTGTTGTGCTTTTATCAAACAAATTTTGGACAAACAGGTTTTCCACTGATTTGTCAGTACAGGAAATGTGTCACAATGTTTGTGTGCTACAGATGTGGTGGATGAAGATTAGACTGAGAACAAACTAGAGTGTTCCTTTAACTATGCAGAACTGAAAAGACATACAGAATAGGATTTATCGCTACAATCTTTTCAGTTCAGTATCCTGAAGCTGTGTACTTCAACAGGTTAATCCTGTACCTTGTCTCCAACAGTGGGCCAGATGGTCTTGCAGAGGAACTGGGTACAGATGGCTGGCAGGAGGCTGATTCCCACCGTTAGAATGATGGTGAGCCACAGGTACGGCTGGCGAAGTGCATTAGCGGCAACACCTGTGGGGGAAAAAAAGCACAGTTTATAATGTGGTCTAACCAAGCCTTATATTTTATGCAAACTGTGCAGTTAATAAATACAGTCCACACAATTTATACTGAGTGCTTTGAAATGTACAAATGTACCACATATACCGAGACCTGGATGTTTGTGGAATACAAGCTGCCACTATATTATTATACTTTATACCACAGCACTAGTGAATTCATCCAGTTGATCAGAAGGTGGTCACCTTTGACATTAGTTCAAGTTTTATATTAATATGCTCATTCTAATACATTATCGTATTCTATAGTAGCAACAAATTGACAGGATTTGTATGGCAGACGTGCCACATAATTTAAGATTAGTACCACCATGTTGTTGATTAGTTTCCAATGACAGCATGCCTTGTGATGTTTTTTATTCCTTACTTTTGATAAGACACCGATGTTGAGTCCAAGTCAACCATTCTGTATCCATCCTACAGCCAGTGAACATTTTATACACATTTATACTTATGGCATTACAGGGAGCGTTACACACCAGTGAATTTGAAGTATGATGGGAAGATGACGTGTATTCCTGCACTCTGTATATCGAACATGATGCCGAAGTAAATGGCTATACTGCCCAGCACGGCAAAGCAGTTCACAAACGTCCAGTACGAGGTGTCCAAGGAGATCTGGTTGAAGACAGGAAATGACTTCGGGTTATGAACAAACAAAAAACCAATATGCGATCACCGCCATTAACATTTTTGAACTGCCTCTGGCACTGCTATTCACCAAACTGTTCAGTAAATTTCATTTCAGGATCAGATACCTGCAGGTTGACTATCATGATAAGCGAGGATGCAGTGACCACAGCGAAGGACTGGTAGTCAGACGGCGCCTCTCCGTCCTGACCCATCGTCTGCAGAAAAGCTCCATATGGGATGAAGAAGATGATGAGGGACGTGAAGATGCCATGAAAGAGGCTGGTGAAGAAGTTCTTGTAATTAAACAGCGTCCCTTGCTGACCCGGAAGATACAACCTCGGAAAGCGCAAACTCAATTTGTCGTTCACGTCCTACGTACGAGACATAAAAGATATAAGTATTCGAGTCGGAATGCAGATCCCCCTTTATGGTGGAGGTATTTGTAGGATAAAGCAGGTGGTCAACAAAATGTCACCTGATCCAGCAACCCAACAAGGAGGACGGGTAAACTGCTATACAACACGTTGTAAAGGGTGATGAACCAGTCTTCATAGGCAATCTAGCAAAATAACATAATGACAGTCAACCACAATGTCATAAAGTATGATGCAAAAGTCTGTAAAGATTAAAAAAGCACAATGAATAGAATTAAACATTTCTACACAAAAACTGACTATACAGAACAGTAAGTAAGGGAAAAACACACTTGGTGTACTGTTATAGGAAAACAATCAATGTAGGGTTGGTGTATTGATTTAATGATGTATACACACCTGCTAGACCTGATAATTAACTTAATGAGGCGCATTTGAATCACCAAACTGTGCTCATCTCTCATCTTTCAATGCTAGGACTGGAATTCAAAACGCCTGATCGGTCCTAGGAAGCCCTCTGCTAATGGTGAAATTTACATTTTGTCCCTCACCTGTGCAGAGTATCCACTGAAGAAGGAGTACCAGAAGTGAACCAGGGTGAAGGCGAAGTTCTTGTAGAAGAAGAAGCGCAAGAACTTGCACATGCGGATGTAGGACCAGCGGCCGTGCACCAGCAGGAGGCGCTGGAGGTAGCGGAACTGAGCGAGAGCATAGTCGCTGGACATCACTGCCTGCATGCCTTCCTGCCCGCTGATGCCCACGCCAATGTCTGCAGCTGCACGGCGGAAAACAGAAAAGAATAGTAGTGTTATATGATATCATTCCTTTGGCACTGCTCTGACCTGGCACTGACATTTCGATTTCAAGTGTTCCTTTAGCTACTCACTCTTTATCATGTTGACGTCGTTGGCTCCGTCGCCGATGGACAGCGTGACGGCCTTCTTGTAGCGCTTCACCAGGCTCACCACGTTGGCCTTCTGTTTGGGGGTGACACGGCAGCAGATGACGGCGCTGCACTCACAGGCCATGTCCACAAAGTCACGCTGCCTCATCTCCTTCTCCCAGTCGTTGATGGGTTGGCCGTCCTGAGGGTTGGTGGGGGGGACGCGCTTCCCGAGACGGCGCAGACGCAGACGACGGCGCTTCTTCTTCTTCTCATACAGAATCTCGTTCTGCAGATAAAGGCAAAGGAGAGAGAGAGAAAGAGAAAGTGAGTGGTGATCAGTACTGATGTTGCTGCTTGTTTGGCCTCCCAGCAAAATGCAAACGTTTTTTTTTTAGGAAACAGTTTCCACACTTTGAGAGATGAATTATTACATAACTACTTCTGGGTTGTAACACGTGAGGTGTAGTTTAGTCTGGGTCTGTACTCTCTGTCCATCTCTGTCTATCTGCTTCCCTCTATTCTTTTCTCTCTGTCTGTCTATCTCTGTCTCTTCTCTGTCTCTGTTTCTCTCTGTCCATGTCTAATTCTCTCTCTTTATCTGTCTATCTATCTGTCTGTCTCCCACTCTTTCGCTCTCTCACTCTCCTCCTGTCTCTCTCTGCCTTGTCTGTCACTCTCTGTCCATCTGTGTGTCTCCATTTCAGTCTCTTTCCCTCTCTGTCTCTGTTAATGCAAAAGTTGCTTCGTCTCCGTCTCTTGCTCTCCGTCTCTCTGACTCGGTGTCTCTCTTCTCTCTCTCTGTCTGTAAATCTCTCTCCCACCCAATCATTTAGCTTCAATTATGTAGAGTTTTTAATGTTTTTGTGCATTCATGTAGCTGCATGGAAAGACATCATGAATGAAGACCAGTTCTTTTTAAACTGTATTGAGAAAATGACAGTCAATGTCCAGAGCTGTAGAAACATTGTGACATGCTGAACGAAATTTCTCCTCTTACCAGCCAACCTCCTGTGATGATGAGAGCATTCTTGCCAGGTGCGGGAAAAAATGGCTCCTGTGTCTTGTTCTTGCGCACCGCTCCTGCCTCGTTCCTCCGGTTTGCCTGTCTGTCTGACAACTTCTGACTACACACAGGAAAAGACAGAAATGGCAATATAGGCAAGACACTTCTCTCTCTTCCTCTCTCTCTCTTTCACACACACACACACACACACACACACACACACACACACACACACACACGCAGGGAGCAACAAAAAGATGTGTATAGACCATCAGGAAGCTTACTTTACGTCCTCTCCATAGTGAATAGTCATGTCATCTGTCAGCAGCTCACAAGAGAATCCAATGTTCTCAGCAGTCTCTGTTAAACCAAGAAACATTAATTACTCATGCTAAACTAAAAACACTTTCCACAAAGTTTCTCTTAGCTTGCCACCAACCTTTCTTGTCCCCAGTAAGAACCCAAATTTTGATCTCAGCCTTGGCCAGGTTGGCGATGGTCTCAGGAACTCCATCTTGAAGCTTGTCTTCAATGGCTGTCGCTCCAATCAGCTACACAAATGAAGAAACAAAATCAAGTTATCTAAATTACATCCTACTGGAGGAAATTAAATCAATATGAAGCACACAACCGGTAACAAATGTGTTGTGTTGTAGAGCGGAATGAAAAATGTGCCATTTCAAGCTGAACTGAAATTTTGGCATTTGTAAGTGAAGGATTACGTCAGAACTGAAACTGCATTCCATGGCTTCCGTGTGCAAGGTTTAAAACTCAATGTCATAATCAGGTGTAGAAAATTCAATTTTCGAAATACAAAATGTGAAATTAGGCAGCCTCTTTACATTCCACAATGCCATAATGCCTCATGATCAATGCAAACAAACAAGCACAAAGCATCAATGGAAATATGTGGTTGAAAAGTATGTGATACACAAAATATAGAAATTCAAAGCAACTTTTACCATCAGGTTTGTCTCGATGAGTTCATAGACGGCATCCAGAGCCTCGTCCCGGTTGTTCATGGCCACGCTGGCCTCCTTGTGTTTACAAGCCCACAAGTCAAACTCATCATTGCTGATGTCTTTATAACACAGACACAATGTGCGCAGAGTCTCATTGGCAAAAATCTACAAAATATATGAAACCGGGTCAAATTTTACAGGTTAAGCTTCAATACTGATCTGCATAAGACAGAATTCTTCCCCGCTTTTTCCCCTGTAGTTGACATTAGTCACTCTTTAGGGTGATTATCCTATTTTAGACATTACTGATTTGCTACTATCATCATCGCTGACTTGAAATGTCAACTATATATTATCTTATATATTATATATAATGAATATGATATAACACTTACACCCAGGGCCTCCTCTGTGCTTTCTCTGTGTTGGGAGTTAGGACTGAGGCGCTGGTAGATCACCGTGTCGGCTCCCTTACAATACAGACGAATACGTCCATCTGGAAACCTCACTGTACAGAAAAAAACAAACAAAAAAACAACAGAGTTATTCTAGAGTATTAACATGTTTATTCACAAAATTAGTGATATTTTCACACATATCTGCACAATATCATATCTTAACTATAAAAGTAATGATATTTATAATCAATTCCCACAGTTCTGATTCTATCCTATTTGTTCTTTTAACGGACAATCATTTATACACAGCAGAAGCCCCGCCTCCTCTCAATAAACCAGTGGTTCAACAAACAACAAAAAAAAAAAGAAAGTGAGTAGAGTTTTAGCACAATCAAGAAATTCAGATCTATGAATATGTAAACAGGAAACACCCCCCACGCCACATGCCCCCCCTGCTTACTGATAAACTGGCGTAATAACAACAGATTTGCATACTGGTATATGCATTTTATGTTTTATGTACAAAATAAAACACTTGGAGGTATGCTGTTATAGAAAAATGATCAACAACTGGGTGATGCGATGAAGCGGAGGTTGAAGTTAAAGTGCTTTATTCCACAGCAATCTGCCAAAACTAAGAATTCTTATTTATTAAAAAAACGACACATTGTACTTTTAATCCATTTGTAGTTAAATTTATTGTTGTGGAACAGCCACAGAACAAGTTACTTCCTGTTACAACTTTTGTCATAGCAGCTATAAACAGTCACTCCCTCACCAGCCTCTCTTTTTTTCCTCGCTATTGGAGTTGACAAGACAAAAAAAAAAAAAAATGCAGCTTGTCATGTGACCGAGAAACCGCAAAGCACAAGAGTCGAAACCTTTCCCATGGTGCAAATCTTACAGCTTTACCTCTGACCGTCACAAAGTGCTGACACTGGAGACTCCTTCCACACATGATAAATAAGCATCTTCTCACAGAAAACTTCACCTTATTTAGTGTGTTTCTGTGCAGCGTCCACCATAAAAGTCTCTCTGCAAGCTGTTACCATAGAAACAACAGGCAGAACTAATATCAGTGCTGCTGTTACAGAAACATATTCTGACCCACCAGAATTGAGAATTCATAAGCGCTGTGGCATAAGACGCAATAACATTTTATTGTTACATGTTTGTCTAAGTCAGATTTTGCAATGAGAGCTCCAGCTCCCCTTACTTCTTAAGATGCAGGAAAAGCATGACATGACTCCTAAAACAGCCGCTTTATCAGGTTTACAGTGATTTTAACCTATGAGCTTTGAATACAGCAAACTCTCTGTGTTTGTGGCTGGTGTGGGTTGATAAGGGCAACAGCACAAGTGCTGTGGAAATACTTTGGCTTTAAAGCAAATAATTCAGGCAAGCCAAATCAGGCCAGTATGCAAAGGATTCTCGAGAGCAGAACCAACACTGGGTGCTTAAAAAAAAAAAAAACAACAACTTTTACAGAGCACCTAAAGGACTGATGTGTTAAAGTTGTCATTGAAGATGTCAAAAATTACACAAGCAGCGTCAGAAACGCAATGCTGTTGGTTGTAGTGATTAACAACAGAGCAAATGAGTGCGAAAAGAAGCAGATAAAGAAGTTACGAAGGGAAGAAGTAGTAATGATTGAGCAAGGAGCATAGAGTGGAAAAAGAAGAGAGAAAAGTAGAAATACTATTTAGGCGTGGAGCACTCACAGATGACAGACATGCGCTTTCGGTCGCTGTTGAAGTCGAGGAGAGCGAGCATCTCGTACGAGTTCTCCGTTCCCATCTCACTGATCGTGATGGTGTCCTGCGTGCGCGACAGGAACACAAAGCCAAAACAGCGAGCCGCTGTGACCAAAGCACCTTCATCTGGAGACGCAGCCTGGTACACCAGATCACCTTGAGAAAGAACATCATCATCATTACAATCAGATGCATCACATCATCATTTTCACAATAATTTGAGCTGAAGGAAATAGAGCAGAGCATTCTCACGCAAAAACAATTACTGCAGCCCTGGAACCCTTGCACTGTCTCCAGCGCTCTAGCATAGTGTCTCTACAGAACAGCGCAAAATCATTTTGACAGATGAATGTTAGACTTTCTCACCATCCTTCTGCTCCGCCATAACAGTGTGGCAGAGTGAGAGCAGCTTGAAGAACTCCAGCATGTCCGAGTCGTTTTTCGAGCGGATGAGGGAAACGAGCTGATGGTCGGAGAACTGGAATTTTCTGTCGGCGTGCTTGTTCCAGCTGAAGTCAACGAGCTGCATAGTAAAGAACAGGGAGGATTCAAATAATCATGAGACTCCAAATGGCTTTTCCAAACAAAGTACAGGGCACTAACAAGCTACAATCACTTTGTGAAGACTTTTAAACTGTAGTAAGAAAGTAATGAGATGCTCAGTACATTTGCGCGGTCCACGGTCATCCCTTCTTTATTTGTCGGATTTCCTATGGATCAGACAAAAAAGAGCCATGTTATTGCATAACACTCAGCTGATAAACATTATCAAGAGCAAAGGTAAGAAAAAACATCAAATTAGTTAGCACAATGCAACACAAACTACATCCAACATGCCAATCCATGTTGTTGTATTTCTGTCTCAAGTATTGCTGTGATTGTGGTTTTTTTGTATTTTTTTTTAAATGTCTGTTCTTGCAAAAAAAAATTAAACAATGTGTAATTGTGGTTTGATAACCAAGCCATAAAGGAAGGAATAAAACACCTGGGGGGTGTGCTCCTATAGAAAAATAATCAACAACGAGTTACTGTGAAGTTACTGTTACCACCTCATATTATTTTGCAATAACAGCATGAACTTTACTCCTTTACTTTATTCCTCTTATACCACAGAACATGCTCTGACACCGGAGACTCCTTCCAAAAATGCTAAATAAACTTCTCCGCTAATCTAGTTATGTGGTGGGTCCACCTATGTAAGCTGTTTCGATAGTAAAAAAAAAAATCACATTAGAACTAGTGCATTAATAAAAACCTGTGATTACTTAGAGCCGAAACAACTGGCAGAGCTGCTGTTATAGAACATTAATAAACACCTTCTGACCAATCAGAATCGAGAATTCAATAGCTCTGTGGTATACGACTGTTTGACCCCTGTGACTACGTGACTCAACCCGTGGTAATTGAATTACTCTGAAACTTAAACCTGACAAACTGTCGTGCAAAATACAAAGACACACACACACACAGCCAAACGTACTAGCGTGCAACAGTATCTCAAATACCCATCCCTCTAAAGATATTATGACAAATTGTCCAGGGTCCAAACAAACACACCTGACCCGAGATCCAGGGATCGAGTGTCTTATTAAGCTCAAACTCGAGTTAAGCCTTGCAAACTGACCTTCATTTACTGTAAACACTGTGCAGCTTTGATCAAGCTGAGGACGAGGTACAGCGTACACACTGCCCTATGCTTAACATTTACTGCAATGTCAAACAGCAGAGTCTTACTCCTTTGAATAATTCATACTTAGCAAATAAAAGGATCCTGTTTGACGTTTCAGAAGCTCTTGCACTGTTTCACAGCTCACACGGCAGTATGCAAAGGATTCAAGAAGAAATTCAAGAGGAATTATCTCTCAGCTGCGTGACCAACAGTGCTTATCAAATAGCTCACGTTTAACCACACAAGCATTAAGCATTTAATCCCTCGGTGATGCTGCAATACTCTTACCGTATGTGCGCCCGCTGATGGAGCACTTCTTGAAGGCCATGATGTTTTGCGTGAGAGTGCCCGTCTTGTCTGAGAAGATGTACTCGATCTGGCCGAGCTGCTCGTTCAAGGTGGTGGTTCGAGCCTTGGCTGGAGTGTCCTTCTCAGCGTAGTACATCTGCAGATCCCAGTTTATGAACTTACTCTGACCCAGACGAATCACCTCCACACTGAGTGTGAGAGAGACGGGGACAGGGGAACAGATAGGGAGAATATTGGAGGTTAGGGCTCAGCAATGTGTATGTAATAAATTGCTTGGGGGTTTGATGTTAAAGGAAAATAATCAATAACGGAGGGGTGTGACAAAGCGGAGATACTGCTACTCTGAAGTTGATTATTTGTGCACAACAACATGTCCTGAAGTGTTTTATTCCTCTTATACGACATCAGATTGCCAACCTGAATTACTTCTATTTACTGATGAACAACCCATCATACTTTTTATCCATTTATTGTTGCGTTTAATGTTGTGCTAGCTATCCTGTTAGGTTAGCATCCATGGGCCTCCTTTACTAAGCACCATGGCTTTTAAAAGGGGAAAAGGAAAACATCCATCTACTATACAAGTTATCTTCATAAAAGTCGAATTTAAAAAATTGTTAGAAATGAAATGTCGCTGCTTCCTGAACATCATTCCAAAAACTGGTAAAACCAACCAGAAAATATTCTGATAAAAATTTTCCTTGACCTCCAGATCATATTTGAAGAAGGTAGTGAAGAATTCATGAGTGTCTACATTCAGCATTTACAAAAGCAATATTTATATCAATATTGATATATTTACACACGTAAAATAAAAATATAAATATAAATATATCTACCTAACGTAGAGTGAGATGGGCACCATAGTGTTGAGAACGATGATGTAGCCCCAGAAGGTGAGGAAGCCTCTGTAGGACGACGTCTGGTTTTGGCCATCGTACAGATACCAGGCCTTACTGCCGATGTCCTCGTACCAGAACGTGTGTCCGATCGCCAGGCCGGCACAGATCAGGATCAGCATCACAAAGATCTACACGCCACCAAGACAACAGCCACTTTACTCTCTTATTATTAATGACATGCAATAAACATACAGAGAAAAGGGTTTGGTGAAGGCGAGTGAAAGTATAAACCCATCCATGGTTCCGTGAAGTTTAGGAGGATAACGAAAAATTTGAGGAAACCTGATTTCTGCTTTATGTAGTAAACTGAAAAGCTTACGGCATTATTTCAAAAAGTAATACGACAGAAATATCCTCCATACACTATATGGCCAAAAGTCTGTGGACACCTGAACACCTCACACCCCAATCTGTCCTTGAATATCCCATTCCAAAACCATGGGCATTAATATGGACTTGTTTCCCCCTTTGCTTCTATAACAGCCTCAACTCTTCTGGGAAGGCATTCCACTAGATTTTGTAATGTGGCTGTGGGGATTGATGGCCATTCACCCACAAGAGCATTACTTAGAGAAGGCTGTGATCTTGGGTGGAAAGGCTTGGTGCGCAGTCAGTTTCAATTCAAACCAAAGGTGTCAGTGCGGTTGAGGTCAGGGCTCTGTACAGGCCACTCGAGGTCTTCTGCACCAAACTTGGCAAACCATGTCTCCAGGAACTCGCTTTGTGCTCAGGGGCATTGTCATGCCGGAGCAGGTTTGGACCTCTTAGTTCCAGTGAAGGGAAAATGTAATGCTACAGCATGCAAAGACATTCTGTACAATTGTGTGCTTCCAACTTTATGGCAAAAGTTTGGGGAAGAACCACATCTGGGTGTGATGGAGAGGTGTCCACATACTTTTGGTCATATAGTCTAGTTATTTACCAGTTACTTACAGAACAGTTCTTAGTTGTTCTAGGTCATCATACATTGCATTCACAGCATTGCTGTTATGATGTCTTACCGTGTACACCATGTAATTCATAAGGTAATCTATCTTGGTGCGTTTGAACCTGGTCTTTCCACCATTCCTCATAACCTTAGTGTCCGCTCCTGCAGAAGGAATAAGAAATTAAGTTTGTAATAGCCTGCTTAGCCTTATAATTTAAATGAAAGTGTGTGGGCTGAATGTATTTGCCACACCATTTAACGTAGTCAAATGTAGTTTACATGACTTGAATACATGATGCCGGTTAATCTGCCTTGATATCTAGTCAATAAACTACAAGTTGGCTGTTGAGATATTAAGACAGAACAAGAAGTCATATTTCTGAGTTTTCACTTATTTATGTGTCAGTATGAGTAATCCAAACCTGCAAATATAACGAGTCCGCGGCACTCCTCCGTGTTGCGGACCTTGCAGCCTCTGAGCAGCATGTTGTCCAGTTCTAGTGGGTATGCATCCTTCTGCCACTTCATAGTGCCTGTGAACTTATCCAAGCGGTTGTTTGGTTCCTCGCAAATGATCATGGCTGCAAAACAGATGCAAAGGAGAGAACAGAGATATGAGACATACAAGACAGTTTGGGACAGAGGCGTGTGCTGAACAGGATACAAACAACTATTTTAGGACAAAACATAGTGCTCTAACCCATCCTTTCCAACCTAGCAAACAAATCAGCTGATTTGGTCATACACTGTCACAATAAGGTTTTAACTGTCATGTACACAAAATCTCACATTAAAGTGCACAGGCACTTCAGACCACTTACTGACTCACGTGTCAGCAAAACAAGCATATCTGGAGCTATGCTTACCATCATAATTCGCCAACTGACTCTCCTCCTGCAGCCTCTCATGGGTCACCTTCAAACCCATCTTAAACTTCAGATTAGTCTCTCTGGGGAAAAAAAATATATACAAAAGCAGTACCAATCAGCTTTCATTGCCACGGAGCAGTAAAATAAATTAGTTTTACTGAATTTCCAATTGTTTCCAAAAAAAAAAAAAAAAAAAGCCATGGTCCATTGAACAGGATCAGTATTGCGTGGCAGAATCGTCTTTGTTCACTTCCGCGTCATTTTTGTTTTTGATGCGTGACGAATCTGAACTGCTGCTGTCCATTCCGTCAATTAACGGTTATGAATACTGAATTGAGGTTCTGTCTCATCAATGAAACCAAAGATGGACGAAGCAAAGAAAGCCAATATTGACTGTTCAGGATCACATGCAGTAGAAAGGAATAGTGAAATACTACACTAAAAACACTGCACTGCACTTTAAAAGGCAGGCAAAAAAAAAAAAAAAAACAGGGGTGTGCGTCATGTACTTCTGGCTTTGTTGAGTTTTTAAAAACACCCTCAAATCAAACATTTGTCCATTTAGCCAAGATCAGTATGAGCTTACATGTGTTTTGTTTAAGCGGCATGATGCAAAAATATGTGAAATAAAACATCATGCAATATACTCTTCCCTACACAGCTGCTATCATTAAAATAAAAATAAGTATATCTTTCATTAATATACCAGGTTTAAGAGCTAGATTTATATATTTAAAAAAAAAATCACCTTTCTTTTCTAAGTGTCCTTATTTTGTCCCATCTCAAATGATAAGATTCACTTTTCACAAATCTTTTATTATACAGCCTCATGACCTCAATTCATACTAATGTTCTATTGTTTTAAATTTACATTTAAACATTGCATTTAAAAAGCATAGAAAAAGAGCAGTGATGTGTGTGTCATGTAGTTTTCCACTTTGTTGAGGGTTTAACACACCCTTAAACCACACATTTGTCAATTTTGCTAACATCTGGACAGATCTTCATGCAAGCACGTAAGTGTTTTGCTCAAGCAACATGATGCATAAATTTGTGAAATAACGCATCATGTAATATACTCTTCTCTACATAGGTGTCAGCAATAACATTAAAATAATTGTCTAATGTACATTTTTTTAAGTGTATACCATTTTCAGTGTAACACCATTCTTAACACCATTCACCTTTTTTTTTTTTTTTTTTTATCAGAGTCTGAGTCAACAGAATCTGAGCTGTACTTAACGGAGTCAGAGTCAGTCTTAACGGAATCACTCTTAACGGAGCCCGGGTCACTCTTAACGGAGCCCGGGTCACTCTTAACGGAGCCCGGGTCACTCTTAACGGAGCCGAAGTCACTCTTAACGGAGCCCGGGTCACTCTTAACGGAGCCGAAGTCACTCTTAACGGAGCCCGGGTCACTCTTAACGGAGCCGAAGTCACTCTTAACGGAGCCGAAGTCACTCTTAACGGAGCCCGGGTCACTCTTAACGGAGTCTGAGTTGTTCTTAATGGACTTGCAGTCTTTCTTAACAGAGTGATTATTAACAGAGTCGCTCTTAATGGTGTCGAAGTCATTCTTAACAGAGTTGTTCTTAAAGAAGATATTCTTAATGAATTTTTAAGAAGTCATTCTTAACAGAGTCAGTCATTCTTAATGGAGTTGTCCTTAACAGAGTCATTCGGATGACCAAGAATGTAAATTTGTGAAATGCCATCAGACTTTGCAGATCCAGACTTTGGGCTTGCTGACAGCACATGTGGATTTACGCAGTGTGTTCTTTTGGGATGAACAAATAAAGCAGATTTGCAAACAAAGGGAAAAAGATGGATTTGCAAACAGAAATGAACATAAGCAGGAGATTCTTACCCATCCAGTTCTGCTGTCTCTACATAACACAGGCTGTTTGGATCAGAGCTGGACAATAACAAAATGTCGGCCTACGTGAGGTAAATGAAATGAAATTAAAATGAAACCATAGATGAAATAAGCAAGCAGATGTAGAAACAAAGAAAATGTGGACTGAAAAAAAACCCACAATCAAATAGTGTTGGACTTTAGATTAAAATAAAAAAAGGCTGCAGCAGATCCTACAACTCGTTTATTCTAAGTGAATGAAGAGTCTTACAGGAATGAAGTCGTTTTTCTTTAATCGGACCACATCACCAACTTGAATGTCCATCCACTTGGCTTCCTGAAATCTAGAGTGAAATCATACAGCTTAAATGGATGGATGCAGAGTTGCAAACAAACTCATTTACAGATTGCACAGAAAGGTTGTTACGGTTAGTTGCAAAATTTTTGGCACCCTGTGTAAAGGTGGGTGAAAAAAATGTCCTTATGGTTAATTAGCTTAATCTCACACTGAAAATGTAATGAGTTGCTTAGTTCTCAGTGACCGACCTGCCATTGAGGAGCACCTCACACTTTCTGTTGTTGATCTCTTTGTCCAACCTGTGGCGAGCCTGTGAGCAAAATGGAGAACTTCATCAAAACATGCCAAAGCTTCATGGTTCATCACTTGGGTGTAAAAAATACCTGTGTATATAAATATAAATATAAATAAGCACGTGCAGCGACTTACCAGGTCATCCATCAGATCTTTGATGGCAGTGATGCCAAGCACCAACACCAGGGGCACCAACGTGGTGTACCAGGGCAGCGTGGAGATTTGCGGAATGATCTGTTTAAAAGAAAGAGAGAAAGGAGGAAAGAAACAATGCAGGAAGGATCATTGAATCTCTCATACAAAAATACAAAACTGTTACATGAAATTAACATCAAGACCTAAAAGCTGTACCTGCTATAGGAAAAGCAGAGGCAGAAGTACTTCATTACTATACTTATAGTAAATAGCATTTTAGGGACTATCAGTGGAAATTATTCCCTATTCCAGATGGGAACTAATCAGAAATCCTTTAGCTAGCCCACTAGGGAACTAAAAGCTCCAGTGTGCTGCCTGGAAGCCTAACTTACCAGGCTAAAAAGTGGTATCTAGCGTTAGTTAGCAAGCAAGCACATGATCATGTAGCACACTGTGTTTGTGCCATCTGAGAGAGAGAAAAAAAAAAAAAAAAAAAAAAAGGCTTTGGCTAACATTTTGGCTATGAGCTGTGGTGTTCTCTCCTTGCATCGCAGGTTTAGCTAGAATTTTTATTTTCTCTCATTATGTTTACGCTATAGCTACATCAAGTGCACCTTGATGCTGTAGCTATAGCGTAAACATAATGAGAGAAAACTCATCACTGTAAAGCAGATTTAGTTTAACCATACTGTTCCTTAAGACCCATGGAAATGTGCGTTTTGTCAATAAGGAGTAGTTTTATTTTTACCTTTTGCATAATTTACTTGCTCTCTATGCAACAAAGAATAAAAAAAAAAAACCAAATACATAAAGAAGGTTTGCCCTGTGCACCAGGGCTACTGATTTGTTCAGCACTACTTACACTTTCATTCAATTACATTTCTGTGAAAAACATTCAGACTTTTTACTCCTTAGAGTTACATCTTTTAAACACTCCTTACAACTCTACAAGATATTTTTTCTTTTGCCTTGCCTATTATGAGTTAACATCTAATCACATCTATGAATGAACATGATCCTCACACAGAGACGGCCGAGTAGTTTTACGCGTAGTTGCACTTTCATTAAAGTTTCTTTGATTTGACCTCATGAAGTATTCGTATAAATTCCAACAAAGGCAGGCAATGCGATTTCATTCTACTCATATAATCAAGGTCATAAGAAAAGCTACGAATGCTAAGACTTAACCTTTGCAACTTTTTACACAAATTGAGTCAAAAGAGTTACGAATTTGCAAGTGAGAGAAACCGATGTTCTTTTTAAGTACTTGAGAATGTTTAGATTGGACACTTTTTCTCAAATTTTCACTCGAGCTAATTTTGAGTTGATGTGGCTCTTTCACTTATAAGTAAAGGCTAACTTTTCTGTTAGAAGAAAAAAAAAAAAAAAAAAAAAGTCAGTATCAGTGTTACGTGCGGATCCGCCACATACCTGCAGGATCAGCAAGATGAGGAAGTAGAAGTTGGCTGCTCTTTTAAACTGCTCAAAGAGGTTCAGAGGCAGGAAGGTGATGACATTGTACTTATAGGTCTTGATTGCATTTCCCTGAAAAATAAATAACACAAATGTCACAAACGTGAGATAACTCTACAGCAGTAGATAGTTTTCTCTTATGAACTTGAGCTTGTATATGAATTAGAGCTTTAAGGCACCTGAAGCTAACAATTCACGTCAGACTACTTGAGTCTACTATGCTTGCGTCACAGGCAGGTGAGCGACCTCTCCTGAGCTGTTCCTGACACAGCTGAGTCAGACTGACTGTCAGAAGGATTATTAGGACAGTAAGTGATCAAGGAAGTGATAAAATATTCTAGTTGAACAGGAAACAGATGCCTGAAATAGTCACTCCCTGTCTATCTTTTTGTCTGAAACATCCAGGAAAATAGAGACATATAACGACCTTAGTGGTGTGAATTGCTGTTGGAATGTGATACGGCATTTTATATTAAGGTCAACGACAAGTTGCCCTTTTGTGCTTGCATTATTAATTAATGCATAATTATAAGAAATCATTAAGAAAAAAGGCCACAATAATTACAATTTAATCTCAGTTGCACATTGAACATATTAAAATGTGATTATTCTTCTTTGCCTAACTATGACTGATGTTTGATTAAATCTGTTGCAAAATCAGTGCTGCTGCGTCTGTGTTTCATTAAGAAGAATCATTTGTATTTATCACGTCATGCTGAGAAAGGGGGGGGGGGGGGCCCTGAACCTGATAAATCAAAATCTGGTCTCGAACATGTGAGTCCAAATTCAATTAGTTGTCCATTTAGAACTTATGTAGAATAATCTAATCAACAGAGCATTCCTCCAAAATGGAAACCGTACTGAATACACCCATTCCTCTGAATGCATGCAAATTTGACCAAAACAGTACCTCCAGTCCTCTCCGCTCCACTCCGCTGTTGTATACATCACGCTTGGCTTCACATGCACACACAGCGCTCTTTCACAACCAACCAGGTTTAGGTTTTAATCTACAAAAGTTGTAAAGGTCCCAGATAGGGTACACTTACAGAGTACTTGCTCTTCTTGAAGCACAAAAACGTCTTCTTCTTAAATTCGGGAAGATTGCAGAAATCTCTGTCGTTCGCTTTGACCTTCCATCCTGCTTCTATAACCAAAAAAAAGAATCTAAAAGTGTTAGAATGTATAAAATCAACAAAACTCAGTGAGCTTGTAATTCTCTGTGATAATTATGACCTACTGATTCCGATCTTTCTTGATAGGAACAGACACTAACCAGGTTCTGGTGCGGGGACGCTCGGCCGCACTTCTTCATCCTCAGGCTCCAATTCGTCATCAGTCTCGTCATCACTGTATGGCATCACCTCATCATCGGGCGACAGGGAGTCCTCGGAGTCCACACGTGGGCGACTCATCTTGAACGGGTGCACGCTAAAGAGAGGGAAAAAAAGAGCGTCAGAGATGTTAGGATTTAAACAAAGGAGAAAAGATAAGATTTGATCCACGAAACTTACACATTGACCGGTTATGATAGATATATATACACACACATTATATATATATATATATATATATATATATATATATTACTCCAGAGGTTCTCAGGTTTCTAATAATGTGGTTTTTTTTTTTATATATATATATATATACACATCTTAAATTCAGTACGAAGCTTTAACATCAGATCAGCTGCTTGAAATCAGAATTTCCAATTGTTTAAAAAAAAATAAAAATACAGAAGACACCAGTGATATTGATCGTTCAATGTATTAAACACTGTAATTAATACAATCATATTAAGTTTGACTAATCATTAATATGTTTAATTTTAGATGATGCAGTATTGAAAATGATCCTGTTTATCAAACTTTCTTATCTCCAAACTGCCACTGTTGTGTAAGAGCACAAGCAGAACTGAACAGCAGCACGAAACAAGATTTCAACAGAGTGATTCAGCTTGTTTAAGCCTCCTACACACGGCCATACGCTTTACCTGCAACCAGATTCTTCTAAAAAGTTGAGAAACACAATGCAAATAAAGCACAACTGACTGGGACAGGTTCTGCATATATGTATATATATGTAAAAAGGTGATGCAATGAGCTGATGTTCTCCGAGCACTCGTTTGAGCTTAAATTAGCATCGCTGGATGCCGTACATATTTTGAGTACAGGAATGAGTACTAGGTGTAACTACATTGCTCTGATTTAAATTTATTTATATTACTCTCCTGTCTATTTCATTTGGGTTAGTCTTACTTATTAATAGCTAGTGCTACACAATATTTAAGAGCGTGACCGAGTCTGGAAACAGAGCCTCTCAGTGTGGAAAATGTCAGCTCTGCCGTGGGAAATGCTAATTCCCCGGTCTCGTATTACACACCCGTAGTGGGCTGCTCTCCTCAGCGGGACGGCTTAGATAGCCTTTTTGTTTTTGACAGTTAAAGGTTTTGCGAAAATTAAATGATCTGATCTGGTTCTCTCATCATCCAGCAGCAGTGAATTATGGAAACCTGACTTTAATGACAGCCTTGAGTTTGATAATCAGCTCTAGAAAGTAGTGTGTTCATTTTGATATGTGTTCAGCCACACAGGATTAATACAGATCCATATCAGCGAGTCGTCCGGAATCTTTACGCACTTCAAGACAAGAGAAAGCAGATTTGGGCCTAGATTATCTGAGAGGCTGTCAGAAAGCAAAACCAAAGCAAAGCAGGAATCTCCATCTGTTAATATGGTATTATAAACACGTGTGGAATGCAGATCTGTTCACTCCACCTTCACCCTGCCTGTCCTGTCTGTGACGCCACTCTCTGTTTTTACAGCCCAGAAAAGCCTTTTTGGGTTTTTTCCTTTTTCCAATGTTTCCTATTCTAACGCCTCCTGTCACCCTTACTGAGCACTTTAAGTGTATACATTTTAGAAAAATCCAAAGAAAGCAAAATTTCAGTGCACCTGGGTTTGCTGATTTTATTATAAACACCTCATTTGCTCATTCAAAATACAGCCCCAGGTTCATTCAAAATAACTTACCAAAGTGTACGTTCAGAAAGCAGCCAAGTACAGAACTGAGATGGAAACTTAACTATGTGAAGCAGGAAAACTTATGCTCTCAAATATCCTTATCTATATCCATATAGTTGGCAAGGACTCCTAATATATCCAGATATCCATATAAAGCAAATATAGCCATATCTAGATTTATATTCATATAGAGAATATACTGCATGCTGCCTAATATGCATACAGTGTATATACCGCTCAGCCATAACATTAAAACCACTGACAGGTGACGTGAATAACATTGATTATCTCGTTACAATGGCACCTGTCAAGGGGTGGGATATATAAGGCAGCAAGAGAACAGTCATGAAGTTGATGTGTTGGAAGGAGGAAAAATGGGCAGCGTACGGATCTGAGCGACTTCGACAAGGGCCAAGTAGTGACGGCTGAACGACTGGGTCAGAGCATCTCCAAACCGGCAGGTCTTGTGGGGTGTTCCCGGTGTGCAGGGGTTAGTACCTACGAAAAGTGGTCCAAAGAAGGACAAACAGTGAACCGGCAGCAAGGTCGTGGGCTCCCAAGGCTCACTGATGCGCATGCAGCGCAAAGCCTAGCCCGTCTGGTCCGATCCCACAGAAGAGCCACTGTAGCACAGACTGCTGAAAAACATCATGCTGGCTGTGACAGAAAGGTGTCAGAACACACAGTGCATCGCAGCTTGCTGTGTATGGGGCCTCGTAGCTGCAGACCGGTCAGAGTGCCCATGCTGACCCCTGTCCACTGCTGAAAGTGCCTACAGTGGGCACGTGAGCATCAGAACTGGACCCCTGAGCAATGGAAGAAGGTGGCCTGGTCTGATGAATCACGTTTTCTGTTACATCATATGGACAGATGGGTGTGTGTGCGTTGCTTACCTGGGGAAGAGATGGCACCAGGATGCACTTTGGGAGGAAGGCAAGCCAGCGGAGGCAGTGTGATGCTCTGGGCAATGTCCTGCTGGGAAACCTTGGGTCTTGGCATTCATTTGGCATTCATGTACCACCTACCTAAACACTGTTGCAGACCAAGTACTCCCCTTCATGGCAACGGTATTCCCTAATGGCAGTGGCCTCTTTCAGCAGGATAATGCGCCCTGCCACACTGCAAAAATTGTTCAGGAAAGATTTGAGGAAAGAGTTGACTTGGCCCCCAAATTCCCTAGATCTCAATCCGATTGAGTGTCTGCGGGATGTGCTGGACAAACAAGTCGGATCAATGGAGGCCCCACCTCGCAACTTACAGGACTTAAAGGATCTGCTGCTAACGTCTTGGTGCCAGAAACCACAGCACGTCATCAGAGGTCTTATTGAGTCCATACCTTGACGGGTCAGAGCTGTTTTGGCACAATATTAGGCAGATGGTTTTAATGTTATGGCTGATCGGCGTATATGCTCCTGAATATCCATATCTATATTCACATAGAGAACATGTACTCCCGAGTATCCATACAGATCATAAATGCTCCCAAAGTATCCATACAGATGGATATTAAAGATGACACAGTATATGCTCCCAAATATCCAGATGCAATACACACTCCCTAATTTCCATGTAAAAGATATATGTGCCCAAATATTCATAAGGACTTATGCTCCTGAATATCCATATATAGGATATATTCTCCCAAATATCCATAGGAGCATCAAACACCAACTCAGACACATCAAACTTTAGGCATGAAAGAAGTCAGACAAGACAATGACTGGCAGAAGCTGGCAACCCAGGAGAGAAAAATGGACGAGAGAGCTTGAGAGTCTGCGGGTAAGAATCGATGGGATGATAGAAGAAGAAATTCAGGAGTGGCTGCTTTTTTTGGTCACTAAACAGGTACGATATTTGTTTCCTAATTTAGTGAATGACAGGCAGCTGATTTATTTTTTGTTGGACACGCGTTAACACTATGTGGCTCATGTCTAACGTGTTTGACATGCAGGAGAACAAAAAACACACAGATTAGACAATAAAACACATGGAGAAAACAAATTGGGTGTGGAGAAAAAAAACACACACACACACACACACACACACACACACACACACTGGAGGCAACCAGAAGTGATAGCTTTGCTCACAACACTGTATTTTATTTAACTATCTAGAGTTAGCAGGCCTGGAATGTGTAGTGACGCAGCACAACCCACATCATGAAATGATTTTCTGTAAGTTTGCAATTGCATTTTACTTCCAGAGAGGGCAAAATTCCAAAATCTCACATGCAGCAGCTTTAAAGCGCCAATAAATATCGTCTTGGGGGATTCTGATCACAGATCTTTCATTCATTTAAAATTTTCATATGATATTATGGCTCTTTACTATGTAAGTGGCAATCCTATTACAGATCTTTTACGTAAAGTAAGCATATTATTTTCTAGTCAGTCATTAATAATTATCAATGCTCATAATAATAATAATAAATAAATCATTATTGATATGTGTGCAAAACTGGTTTGTTGAGTTTTTGTAATGTGATTCTGCTCTATAGTGGTGTAGGTGCATTAGCAGTGGTGATAATTAGCAGCAGGGACACCACACCCAGAGAAGGAAATGCTAACAACCCCCAACACACACACACACACACACATACACAACAGGTTTAGATGAATAAGTGTCTGTTCTCTGAGTATTATGATAAAGACCTGAATAATTAGTGAATAAGTCATTAAGTTATTTCACTTTAATTATTATTTTATTAAAGAAATTCAGACATTAAGACGAGATCTAATGAGAAACAGCAGACATATTGAGAATCAAGAACTCGGTCACACTGATGTGAGCAAAAAGCTGATTTGCAGAACAATGCTTTTTGGGGTCCAAATCCACAGTCTCCATGGCAACAAACTAAAAGGCTTTTCTTTCATCTAAACACAAACATGTCATTAAGATCATTAAATACTGACTGGAACCGGGTTACATGGTCAGACACGGAAAGGACAGGTATGTAAACGCAATCAGTATAAAACTCTGAATTGTTTGAGTGGTCGGCTTTATATACAGTAATGAATCAGTATGTTAGAAATGTTTTTATCGCTTAGAGAGCCGGGTACGGTAATAGTCTGGATGAACCACTTTTACAGAAATGTATATATTTAATAATAATAATAATAATGATGATGATAAAACACCAGAGCTGAAAAACTCATGAGAACTCATTTTAAAGAAAAACAGGACTGTGAAGACATTCTTGATTATTCTTGCATGTTTATAATGCCATAACTTGGCTTTCAAGCAGCTGAAAATGACCTCCTTAACCGATAGAGACCCAATCTTGACAGATTTTGACTAATCTTGCCTAATGCACATCTAAAAACACACATGTATAAACACAAATTATCCCAAAAGTGTTCATATACATCGTTTTGACACATCGATTACATCTCTGACGCATATGTGCAATCAAACTCACAACTGGTCAGAGAACATGTTTGTTCGCGCACAACATTTTCATAACCATAATTTTCAATTAATTAATACAAAAATTTCAGTTCTCTGATTTTAAAATGCTTGCACGCAACCTTTGCAGAACTGCAACTATTTACTTATTCCTTCGTTCGACTCGTTCTGCCTGATGGTGTGCATTTCAAATCTAGCAAACAGCAAAACGTTAAGAAGAATCCAACCCAAGTCAAAAGGACATGCTTATTTAAGAACAAGTGCCAGCTGAAGTGTTTAACATTCTTCAGCTTTGTGTGTGTGTGTGTGTGTGTGTGTGTGGGTGAAGTGAACAGAGTGGTGATGAACGTGGCTAGTAATAACAGGAGCAGGCTTCAGATTCCGACAGACACTCCCAGAAATCTTTATTCTCAACTCATATACCGGCCTCATTCTCTTCCTAACATAGCATTCTGCAAAAGTTGTTTACACTATGCTCAAGTCTACGTAGAAGCAAAAAAAAAAAAAAAAAATTCACAGTTACAATGGTGTTTAATAGGAGAAAAAAAAAAAAGAATCTTAAAAATAAGTGATATCAGTCAGGTTATGTTGTTAGCGCTTAAAACCAGAAGCTTCTTTTGTCTTTAACATCGTATTAATGAGAAATCCAACGTAAAGGTAGTTGAGACATTGGTGCAACGCTGGACTCAAGGTTCCAGTGTATATGATGCAGTTGCGCTGAGTTACGGCAGAGGCTCAGCTCGGCTAGTGAGCGATTTATGAGAAGACGAGTGTGATGGTGTTGACGGTGGTATTAGCATGAAAGTCGAGGCTCTGGAAGTTTGAGCAGAGTGTCCAGATGAGGAGGTGAGAGAGCTGGACTAAAGCGCTGCTGCATCGCTCTCTCTCTACATAGAGATGAACCTGAGGGGTAAACCCCACCTCAAACGATCAGCAGAAAGGCATTATGGGTAACATAGGAAACTGTTAACCAAAGTGAATATAGACCAACATGTTGATGGAAGAGGTTTAAAATAAAATTTAAAAAAATAGTCAAGCTAGGACTGAATTGAAGACCTCTTGTTAATTATAACGATTAATATGCAAGTTGTCAGGGTGGAATTTTCCCTTAAAATATATGAAGCAATAATTAAAAATAGTTGCATGCGCTATGTCACATCACAAGCAAAAAGAATTTCAGTTAGCATGACAGTCAGTGGATACTGGCATTTATTTTGACTCATACTTCAATGAAAAGGGAAGTTGTTCTGCTTCTGCCAGCCTAATTTCCACCTGTTTTTTTTTATATCACTTTAGTTTGGAGTTCATATTTATAGCGCCAGCTGTACTGTTATAAATCCGTCACAGTAGTATACCATCACTCCACAACTCCTACTGTTATAGGAAAAACCCCAACCCCGTCAAGGCTGAGCAACTCTCTATAGAAGCTGACCTAACTCGGAGTTCAGACACACAGCCTAAGGCCAGCGGGGGTCAGCAAACCCGTTTCACACACACACCTGGAGTAGTGGTATAGGAACCGGGGGGAGGCAGGGGGAGAGAGAGAGATAGAGAGACAGAGAGAATGAAACCAGGCTCCTGGTCTGAAACTGAAACCCACGAGGGGGTAAATGGGCATAAAGCCCCATTCTGGTGTGCCATCTCACTGCTCCATCGAGCACAGACAGGCTTAACTGGTTCTCCGTCACGTTCATTGCTGAAGAGGTACGGAGAGGAAAATACTAGCAATCACCCACCAGCTTTTACATCATCATTATCATTATCATCATCATTATTATTATTATTACCTGTTTATTCCTTTTACCTATAATTCAAATCTGTTCAAACAGGTTATTGTTTCTATAGTACCAGCTGATTCACAGGGACTTGTAGGGAGACTAAAGAGTGAAAACTTTAGAATAAACTACATGAAAACCTAAGAGACAAACCTAAAGCTCTGGAGTCTATTCACTGATTCCAGGCAATTAAAATTAAGAGTCAAACCCAAAGCTTTGGCGTTGATTCCTTGATTCTTTTTTTCAGCGTTAAATATTTGGATATTACTCTTTTTTATAATAATGAAATAAACAATAGATAGATAGATAGATAGATAGATAGATAGATAGATTTATTATAATTTCTAATTATTTAAACCACTACTGTAGAAAAACATTCCTAGGCCATTTGACCTGTTTCTTGGTATGTGCATATAGATAAAAGAGTCATTTTACACCGAAATGACCTTATACTTTTCTTTTCAAGTAATAAACCTCTTTAGGAATAGATTTTTCTAGAGAATATCCATTCCCCTCTTTCATCACAAACACTAGTGAGCTCTTGTTTAAGAACCCCTGTGACAATCTACTTTGCTATTCATTGGATTGATGCAAATCTGCACACATTTGCTTTACGACTCAGCAAATTCAAATCGTGAAGTCTTGACCAGCTGACTTGAAGCTATTTGGATGTGATGTCCACAGGGAAAAAAAAGAGCATTTTACTAAGCAAAAGAGACACGCAGGTCGCTGCTTTAAGTGGCATGATGTAGCAACACAGTCACTTGATCACCGCAGAGTGACCACAAATGTCCGGGTCAGATAATGCTGGATCAGCACAAGATGGCTTGGTAAGGTAAATCTACTGCGATACGAAAATCAGAGCTGGGTGAAATGATGACACGATACTGACACTGCAATGTATAAACATCATGATGCACTTCCCTGAGCCGTCAGTGCTTTTATAACTACATTGTTACTCCCTACAACAGGTAGTTTAACTGATGTAGTTTTACTTTCCTGATATTATTTCATTGCAACATGTAAGAAAGAAAGGAAGACAGTGAGGAACAAAAGTAAAAGTAAAAAATGGAAAACTATTACAAATAATTAAATAACAAAATAACGACAGACAGACACTCAGACACTCTATGACTAAATTTTAAAGAATGTAATTTAAATGTAAATTTAATTGGAAGAGAATGCCAAAGAGTTTTCACACAGAATGAGTGTAGTGCTCTGGTGAAGCGTGCGATTAGTGTGATTAGAGCATGAAGGCCAGATTTACTGTAACAGATCTGTCTTTGTCTTCATCTCTGATGGAGCTAAATCATATCGCAGAGTTGCAGCTAAATTCTTTTACGACAATAATTTAAAAAACGCCTACATGAACAAGCAACCATAACGTTAAATCTCAATGATTCTCCGTTTCCTGCAGCTCACAATAAAAATGGAATAAAAGAAATCCATTGCCTCATAAAAAAGTTCCATACAGGAACTCACAATAGCCACAAAAGAACCACAGTTACGCAACACTTGAGCAAACACACACCCGTGTGATGTAGTGTACGCACCGAGGTTAATTCTTCATTCATCAATCTGATATATAAAAACCAGTGGCATAACATTTATCATGTTCTCACCCAGCAGTTTCACTCCTGTTTTCCATAACTGTCACGGACGTATATTAGGATTGCACCATGAGCAAATATGTAAATTAGCTCATGCATGTTTTTGTGTGTGTGTGTGTGTGTGTGTGTGTGTGTGTGTGTTATCTGACACGAAACCATCGAAAACAAACACGGAAATATTGGTCGTATTTTCTAGGAGGTGAGTCTGCTTTAGCAACCAAATGATCTCCTGTCAAGCAGAAACACATCAACAACATGACGATGTTGAGCAAAGTAAACACAACCTTCCTCGCAACACCTAAACGAACCACAGAACTCGGATTTGTTCACCTTTTCTCCTGGACGTACTATAAGCATATTAGAGCTACAAACATTATACCAAAATTCTCAACATTTTTATACTACAGTTACAAATATGTACAAAAAAAATCTCTTTTCACATTTTCATATTTAAATAAATGTAACCTATCATTTTAGAAATTTTGAGCATTAGTTCTTCTTTAGTATGTTCATTTTTTATATAAACACTTGAGACAATGCAAAATAAGTATTTAATGATAATATGGGACATTTAGATAACACTAATATCTACTAAGAAGATTGAACACTGGAGAACACAAAACACCTCAATCACTACACAAAGTAAGGAAAAAGAAACATACACACATAAGCGAGGGATAAGACGTGACACAGAGTGCTACTATAGGAAAATAAACAGCGACATGGTGGTGTGACATGGGCTGACGTGAAGCGCAGTTCCTATAATAGCACGCACCGAAGTGTTTTTGCCAACGCTAACAATTTTTATTAATTAAAGAACAACACATCATACTTTTTATCCATTTAAAGTTGTGAAATGTCTGCAAGTTATCACTTACATTATCGCAGCTGTAAAAGTCCCTCCCAGACCAGATTCGCTTTTTTTCTTTCTCTTTAAGTTACTAGAGAAGTTACAGCTTTACCTCTGTCTGTTAGAAAGCACTGACACTGGAGACTCCTTCCACAGTTGCTAAATTAAAGCAATTATCTCCAGCACCCACCATCCAAGTCCCTGTGAATTAGCTGTTAGTGTAGAAATGATAGCATCTTAAAATGAGCGCATTAACACAAACCCGTGAGTTGAATTACAGCTGGAACTTGTGTCAGAGCTGCTGTTATAGAAAACTAATCAACACCTTCCAGAATCCTACAAGAAGACGTACAAAATAGAGATCAGGACCTTGACAACATTGGAGAGCAGAAGTTTAGAATCAGGAATGGCTTTTATTGTCCACGTAAGACAACAGGTTAAACTTTACATACGCTCAAGAATCACACACACTGGACTTTGGTAGTGTGTACAATTTCAGGCAACAGAATTAAGATTTCTTTTCATTTAGATTTCAGGAACAAGTTCTCGTGAACAAGTGAACAGGTTTTTTTCCACCCTGATCTGGGGATACAGGCGAAACTGTGCAACTCTACACGTGTTTGTTTTCAGCTTATACATGTGTTTGACTCGTTTGACTCACCTCTGCTGTAAAGGTCATGGGAGGCGCTCTGAAATACAGCACCTACACGTCTGACACACTGACCGTGATATCGCTGAGCTGTTAGGATCAGCGTTTAAACCTGGGAAAACTCTTCACAAGTCCGGACAGGCCTGGCTTAAAATGTATACCACTTCTCCCCCACACACTTGGTCTGTCTTTGCTTTAAAAGGTTTGCACAACATATGGCCTTTCAAGGAGTAATTAGGGACGTTCTCTTCATAAAAAAGAGCATCAAAGATACCTTCTTGCCTGCTGCACAAACTCATGACATGTGTTTGTGTGTCTTCCTGCCTTCACTATCCTCCATGAAAGATTAAAAGAGCCTGGGCAGGGCTGAAACAGGAGACGAGGGTGGGGCTCAAACATGGCCGCCGACCAGGCAGACTACACCAATTATCACACATCGAAAGATAGTACATGACAGGGATACAACACTCCTGTTTACTGCTTTCCAATTTTCTTTGGATATCACTGGAAGGGAGCTGAGTATCCCGAGTACACCATACTGAAGACCTCTTTTGATTTTTTTTTAATTTGGCAAAACGCAAGTAAAATTTGCCTGGCGAAAAAAACATTTTCCTGATAAGTTTTTTTCCCCTCTCGTTCAACAACTGGACTTGCTGCTGACTTGCAAAGCAAAAGTTTTTATTTCACATGTATATTTAAACAAAATGGGCTTCACAGTGACTTGACGCACGCTGTTGCTCTAACTATAACACGCATGACTCGTTCTGAATGCTACCACCCGCTGCACTACATACGCCGGCACTCAATAGCTGGATTCATTAGCATGAACGGGTGACGTGATCTTTTCAGAGTCAGAAAGACGCAGGTATGTGGAAAAACTGATAAAAAAAAGAATGAAGTCCAACCAAAAGTCGTCATAACATACCGAGACGTTCGCCAGACGTGTGTCGTGCCGAGAGAAAACATCCAAACACTGACCAACGACTTGCTGACTTTTTGTCAAGGGCGATTAATTGGAAAGCCATTTTGTAATGCAAAAAACAAAAAACAACACAAAAAGGTGAACAAACATCCGACATTTCAAAACAGGTCAAAATACAAAATATGAGTCCATGTGTATTTCTTTTTAACCACGCCCTGTTCATATTCCTTCATCCACACTTATAGATGTATACATTTATTGCATCGCCTGAGGTGGATAAAGAGATGTAAATGTAAATGAGGTAGAAACTCTGTGTGTGTGTGTGTTGGTGAAATGGATGCATTACGCAATACACACATCTTTAATACTGTTGCAAGTTTTCAGGCAGTCCTTAAAATGGCTTCTTAAAAATCCTACCCATTTGTCCAGAAATTAATACAAATTACTTTGACTGATTACAGATTTAAACTGGTTCGTTCTTGAAAAAAAAATTAGAAGTCTGTATTTATTTTCAAAAGCTTTTTTTTTTTTTTTAATCCTACATTACCGAGACATATGCAATAGATGTAGATTAGACAATTTACAGCCTAATGAATTTGGTCCAAACTAATAGAAACACAAGTGTAGTCATGCCTGTTTATTCATTCCTTCACATGGTGCTCAGAAAATCACTCACACATGAAGTGTGCTGTAAATGTCAGCTGGGGTTCATGATCCTGTCAGCTCACACTGAGCTACACCGCTTCCAAAGCTACACACCTGAACAACTCGCTTCCACTGATTTCATACACCATAATACAGAACACAACTTCTTTAAGGTCTCAAATATAGGCATTATTTCAAGGTTAGAATGCTGTAACTACAAATTATCATCTCTAAATGGAGAGAAACGGGAAATTCTTTGAGTTTTTAGGCAGCGCCGCTGAAGGAGATGAGATGCTATCGTGAACTAGCCTACCTGACAAAGACACACCTGAAGTGTGCTCCCCTGGATTCATTTCCTCGCGCGCGTACACACAAACAAAAACAAAACAGGTTAAAATGAGGAACCTTTTCTCTAAGCTTACCTTTTCTCAGACGAATTCTTTTAACGTCCGTAGACCAAAAACTCGGTGATTAATTGTTCATTGCTGTCCACCGCGTCCGTCTGTTTCAAACCGACTTCTCTCTCTCTGTCTCTCTTTCTCTTTCTCTCTCTCTCTCTATCTATCTCTACCTCTACCTGGCTGACTGAAGACTCGGCGCAAACCTGAAAAACTGGCTGGACGAGATGTGTTTTCCTTCTTCTTTTTTTTTTTTTTTTTGTGAAGGAGGCAGGCTAAAATTCCGACGAGGACATTTTACACATTTGGGTATGAAGTTCCTGCATCACGTCACATCACGAGCGCAGCTTCACAAACTATCTCGCGGAGTAAAACGAACACGGTCACGTGACCTGGCAGGTGGGCAGGTAAACACGGTGTGGCCTGCTTCCGTGAATACAGCAGGTCTGCTTGTAATGTTGTGTAATTACGGTATTAGTAGTAGTAGTAGTAGTAAGTGAGTGCGCGTCTTTTATAAAGATTACGGCCAGGATCGCAGGTAGAAGCTTACAGGGTTGCCAGAGTTGGTTCTTGGATCACGTGCAATCTCTAAATAAGCACTTGGTGTAGGAAAATATTGAACGAAGGAGTGGTGTGATGAAGCGGAAGTTGAGTATTTATATAGTACATCCCGAAGTGTTTTATTCCGCTAAAACCACAGCAATTCGCTGACTATTACAATTATCAATTTGTTAATGACAGTGTCATACTTTTATCCATGTATAGTTGCATTCAGTGTTGTGCAACAATATTACAACTAAACAAGTCGTTTCCTCAACATCCTCTCTTTTTTCTCTCTCCTGTAGTTAAGAAAATGGAAGAAAAAAAACGCACACACACACACACACAGCCTGTTACTGAGAAAGTGCAGAGTGCAAAGTCCTTGTGGAGGAAAATGTACTAACAGTTACAAAGCACTGACACTGGAGGCTCCTTCCATACATTAATATACACCTGTGATTTGTCTTGCAGCTGGAAGGAAGTACAGTCAGAGCTGCTGTTATAGAAAATGTATCAACACCTTCTGACCAATCAGAATTGAGAATTCAACAGCGCTGTGGTATAAAGAGAAATAATTTCATTTCAAATCTTGATTCTGGTTGATCACGAGGCATTCAGGTATATTGCACTAATATAAAATTACTAATATAAAACTATTTACTGATATATATTACTAATATATATACATACATACAGTGGATATAAAGTCTACACACGCCTGTTAAAATGGCAAGTTTTTGTGATGAAAAAAATGCTCAAATGCTCAGTTGTATAAATGAGATAAATGTAAGTCGCTCTGGATAAGGGCGTCTGCCAAATGCCGTAAATGTAACTTTCCCCACCCGCAGTGTGAAATTACAACACATAAAAATTAAATGAAAAACAATCAGAAACATTTTAGGGAAAAACAGGAAAATAATAACCTTGTTGCATAAGTGTGCGCACCCTTTTATAAAATGTGGCTGTGTTTATAATGAACCTATCACATTCAATCTCATGTTCAAAAGTAATTATCATACAGCTGTCATCATGCTTGGTGGTGGCAGCAACATGCTTTAGGGATGCTTTTCTTCAGCCAAAACTGGGGCTTTTATCAAGGTGGAAGGAATCATGAATAGCTACGAATATGATCCTATTTTAGCACAAGACATTCAGGTGTCTGCTAGCAAGCTGAAGAGCTATATAAAATATATATAAGTTAAACAATTCTGTTTCCAAATACCAATTTCGACCTCTGTATGTAAATGATATTATTATTATTATTATTATTATTATTATTATTATTATTATTATTTAAATAGAAGAATACTTGTGAAATAAAAGCCTGAAACTGATTACTTTCACTTTTGGAATATTTGCATATATTCTGCACAGGTGTGTCTTCAGATCAGATACATGGCATGTGCAATATAAAGTTCAAAAAAGCTAAAAATGTAAAAATCCAAATAAACAAGATTCCTCAAAGTTTTTCACTCTAAATGCTCTGTTCACATAACCATTTACTCGTTCCTCCAGATGGACAAACCAAACAAACACGTAGGTTTCTAGATTTTTTTAAAGAGTGTAAGTACAAGCTGAAAACTCACCTGCTCTCCTCTGCCTTTTTTAACATGTCACTCCAAATGCTCCCGTAGGTGTTCAGTTGGGTTGAGATGTCGTGAGCGTGAAGGCCATAGCATCTGATTTACATCCTAATCAAACCATTCAGTGATCCCTGGTGCCCTGGGAATAGGGGTGGAGTCAAATGTGTCATCATATGATAAAGATGATGAGGCAGAAGAAGTGTGGACTGATTTCCAGTGACGCTTCTCTCTAAGTAGAGCCAAATCATGTCAGTAAAATAAATATATGCCCCCACAGCATTTAGCACAGAGCCCCCAGTTTTAACCTTTTTAATTTGTCATCTGTTTGTATGTTTGGGTTCATCTGTCTGAGGCCAAATATTAACCTCCTGGCAGAGGTGTCCTGGTACCTCATGAAATTCATAATGCTATTAATCTTTACCACTAGCTGCAAAACAGCCCCAAAGCATTAATGATCCAATACCAACAGTAGTTTTGGAGAATTTCCTTCCATTTTTAGCCAAACACTTGGTCTCATCTGACCACAGCACACTATTCCATTGATGCTAGGTGAAATTCAGGGGTTTTGTGTGATTCTCCCAGGAAGTGCTAGAACTTAAACTGGGATCCTCCTTACTCTATGATCATATGTCCTCCTCCTGGCAATTTTTTTGGCCCCTGAATATGCTTAATGGTATTTCTTGAATGATTTTGCTTTTTTTTTTTTTAATATCTATTATGACGGCACAGTGCAACAGTGGGTAGCATTGTCTCTTCACGGATACAAGATCTCCAGTTTCATCCTGAGCTCAGGTTACTTTCTGTTACTTTCCTCCCTCCTCTCAAAAACATGCTGGTAGGTGGACTGGTTGTAGATCGGCTAGATTGTCCCTAGGTATGAATGAGTGTGTGAATACATGTTAACGGTGCCCTGCAATGGACTCTTGCCTCCTGCCAAGTGTTCCCAGGATAGAATCCGGATCCCCCACATCCAGGATATCAGTATGTTTCTGACCAGGGTAAAGAGCTTATTGAAGATAAATGAATGAAAAATATATCCATTTTATACATTGTTATAAGTTGTCTAAGTCAACTACCATCTCTTTGTTTTTTGGATGTTAATGGATGACAGGAATTTTAGATGTGTATTATTTTGGTAAAGACAACAGTAGAGTTGTTAAAAGGCAACAACAGAATTTCTAAAATTCTGGGAATGATTTATTAAATTACTTATTAAGTATAATAATATAATTTTAAAGGAGGTAGGCTATTTATTAGAGTAATTTTAATGAAAGAAAATTTTTATTGTTTTTTTCCCCCTAATTTTTCCCCCTAATTATAAAATTAAACCTCTGTTTATTTGTGGGGTTTTTTTTTTTGTGGGTTTCTTCTGTTTGTTCATTTGCTTGCTTCCTTTTTTTTTTTTTTTTTTAAAAATTGAACCATTGTGTGTAATGTTGATATCATCCTTCTTTTGAAGGATGCCAATAATTTTGGAATTCAAGGGTGTCAGTAATTATAGGGTTAACCAGTCTATATCCATCCATCCATCCATTCATCCATCTCTATCCTGTCTGCTTTCTCACGCAGAAGACAAAGTACTGGTTTACACTTTACATCACAAGATGGCGCTCTCACATCTGTAATTTACATACCTGCACTTCTACATTAACATCCACCTTATTCTCTAAAGTTCATGCTTGTTTATATATGTTTTCTAATGAATTTTGTTGTTCGTATAGAATTATTTGTCCAAATCTGAGTCTTCTGAAAAGTCTTGTTGTATGACAGATATGGTGCGTGTCTCTGTTGCATTACATCAGTGATGTTTTGGTCTGGCTAAAGCATAATTACCCTTATTAAATGGAGATGATGATTGTTTGTGGCATTGTTAGAAGTGGTTGGAGTTTTTTTTTTTTTTTTAAAAAAAAAAAAAAGAACACTGGGTTCATTTAAGTCGTCTTGGTGGAAAATTTCAGTCTAAGGTGTGACAAAAAAACAAACAAACCTTGTGTCAGGGCTAGCATATGGCAGATGGACAGTGTGAGATAACTCATTTATAAGAACTGCGAACAAGCATGAACTGCTTGTAAATGTTTCTGACACACCTTGGCAAAGATTCTTTTTACATGCTGTTGATACAGACTGTGCTTTTTTGCTCTTTTTAGGAAAGACATAACTAAAAATGAGCGAGCAAGTGATAGTACTCGTATAGTTCCATAGTAAGCGCGATGGAAGCATTAGTCACAGAGCATTTAAAGCTTTGAGTCAAACCATGAATGATACTATCTACAAAGACACTTTCAGATCTACTGAAACTTTCTTTGTAGATTGTATCATTCATGGTAATATCCTTTGTTCAATACTTCCAGAAACGCTAACTGATGGCATCATTGTATTTAAAGATTAAATTATGAAGAGCCTGTAGACAAGCTCTTTTTTTATTTAAAACTGCACTAACAAGGGGTAACACTTTATTTTAAGGTTGTCTTAGCTTAGTAAATTATTCACAGAATAATTTAATTTACGCCTTCATGGACCATTGTTCATTCAATCAGTGAGGAAAAATAATTCCATAAAATACAATATGGTTGAATGAATGTTTCTAGTGGTCGACTGGTGAAATTTATAATTGAGGCTGAATGGTGGGTGCCATTATTTATGCCTATTAGCATGACTTGAGTTGTCTTACCAACATTTTGTAACAAATGTGGTTTTTGATAAATTATGTGGACTTTTTTTTTTTAAATGAACACAAAAAACGTGCAGGGAAATTATTTATGGTTTGTTAATGTTGAATTCTTGATTCTGATTGGTCAGAAGGGTGTGGATGAAGTTTCTATAACAGCAGCTCTGACAGTAGTGCCGACTGTGAGGCAAATCACAGGTTTGTATTAATGCGCCCTTTGTTTCTATAGTAACGGCTGATTCTCAGGACCTTTTACAGCATGTAATTGTTGATATTGTGAAGTTTTCTGTGAAGAGATGTTTATTTAGCATTTATGGAAGGAGTCTCCAGTGTCAGCGCCTTGTTACAGCCAGAGTAAAGCTGTAAATTTACGCTTACAAACTTACCAGCACATCAAAGGGGATCTCTATTATTAAAGCCACGATGATGCGGATTTCTTTACATTTTGAATGCACGGTATGAAGAGTCTTAACATCATAACAGTGTATAACCTACACTTAGAATGAAGAACCATGGACTGAGAAAAGCAAAACTGCCTCACAAAACTCTTTATATGCCCAGAAAGATTCTGTGGTTTCCAGGGTCCTGACAGCATCCGCTCAGTGTGTGGCAAAGCAGCACTTGGGGGTCTTCAAATGAACTCAAATTGCAGTGATTCACACTCCATTCCCAGATAAAAGTTAGTGATTCAGAGCACATTTTGCGCTGTGTATGGTCCTGTTTCCTTTAGACCGGATAAATGCTCTGTCGTGTCTCCATAATGGGGTCTTTTTCAGTCAAGGGTGGTATTCTTAAAGCTTAGGAATCTTTAAAATACAGGCTAATTTGTGCTACCAAAGATAATCCTAGAAGACAAAAAAAAAGTTAATTAGTAAATTGAAATGTACGTCAAGCAAGACAGGCTAGCTAACTCAAGCTGAGGGGAAGGCTTGTCATCTTATTCTCACAAGTAGAATACCATGTTGCTAAAGACAATGACTAATGCTCACAGTATATTTTAGAAACAATAGACATCTTTCAAGCAAGAAAAACCAAGAAAAAGCAGTACGCTCAGACTAAACAGAACTCCTAAACACTAGATCCTTTAGATCACTAGATCACTATCATTGCATTTGATCGATTTTCCAGTTCCTTTCTTTGCGTGTTTGCTTGCAGCTGTAGAAGCAGGAACATGAACACATTTTGAGAGTTGGTACATGACAGGTCCACAAGATTTTAAAACATTTATCCAGACAAAACTGGAGGAAAATGTGCCAAATCATGGTAAATTAGCATGGAGAAATACAGTATACAGGGGAAAAGTTATTTTTAACCAAAATTAACCAAAATTATTCCTCGCCCCTGACCGTCAGTGTCCATCTGTAGAGAATGTGGCTCACTAACAGTCTGCTTCATTCACAAATGATTATTTCTTTTGGAACTAAAAGCCAGTAAAGTGAATAACATCAATTTCTGTCACTATTATACACCGAGTTGCTTGTTAAGCATCCGTGTAGCACCACATTGTTGAATTCTTGATTCTGGCTGGTCAGAAGGTGTTGATTAATTTCCTATAACAGCATCTCTGACTGTAGTTCTGGCTGTAATTCAAATCACAGGGTTTATATATATATATTTGAATGTATATATGTATATATTTAATTATTAGGAAACGTGTTATTTCACAAAGAAAAACAAATAGCGTGACGAGATATTTATTTAACATTTATGAAATGAGTCTCCAGTGTCAGTGCTTTGTAACAGTCAGTATGTTTTCCTCTTTGGAAGCGGTTTATGCTTTGAGGTTTAAAGCTGAACTAACTTGTAACTAACTATAAATGGATTAAAAATGAATTAATAAAAAAAGTGACATGAATTAATAAAAAAAAAAGGACTATTTGGCAAACTGATGTGGTATAAGAGGAGTAGAACGAGTTGTGCAGCTGTTGGAAATAATCAACATCTGGTGGTAACAGCAACTCTGCTTCATCATGCCACCCTGTCGTTGATAAATTTCCTATAACAGCATGCCCCTAAGTGTTTCATTCTGAGTTCTACTGTATCAGTTTTTGCAGAATACCAGTGGTTTCTCTTTTCTCTTGGTTTCACCCATGTCAATTGTTACTTATCCCACAGCTCCAAGTACACCACGTTGTCTTTCTAGGTGAATGCACGATTCTTGACCTATGATAAACTCCAGCACATAATAACTCCTGAAATGCATGCAGGAAGTGTCTTGGACATGAACTGGATGCAGCTGGAGGTCACCTGCCCTAACTCACAGCTGCTCTCCTGCTCTTAATTATTGTTCTGTGGACAGGGTAATAAACGTGGTGTCAACCTTTAAATTAACGACCTTCCTTTGTCGACCCATTAAGCGTTAGTTTAGCCAACGTGATATGAACAAGATGAAGCAAAATCATGAGATTTTTTTCATGGCAGCATATATGTGAAAAAACATACCACACTATCAGCTATATCCTAGACTAGCATGGTTTTTTTTTTTTTTCACTCTGTCCTAAAACGACCTCCATCCTCCCCTTACCCTTCTTGTGGTCAGTGGTTCATGGGAGGGGGACAATAGAGAGAGAAAAAGGGGGTGAGTGAGCGAGTGAGTGATTCATCACCCCAGGGCTCTTTCATGTTACAGCTTGAGCATGTTTACCCGAATGTCATTCGTACTGGTGAGACTGCTTAAGGAGTCTGGCTTGCATTTTTATCAGATGAAGGAGCCTCACACCCCCTCTACCCATTTCAAAAAAAGGCTGACAGCAGCACAGATTTTTAGCAAGGATGCATTTTATGTGCAAAACAAATTCTACATCATCCACTATCTCCAATCAGCATATCGAGGTAAACATAGAGGTTTGCACGCACACAATTACAGCCACAAATATAGGTTTCTATAATATATGTTAACATATGTACAGTGTGTGTACATGTTTTGTATAAAGATACTTGGCAGAACAGTATTCTACAGCATTCTATACTGGCATGCACTAATGAACGTGGCTCCATTTATGAACAGGAGTGAAAATGAATACCATGTACTGTGTGATATTGTGAGCTTAAACATACAGATATGTTTTATTTTAATACGATATTATTTCAAACAAAGGGCTTTCTTAAGTTCTGCAGTACTTTCTTAAGTACTTAAGTACTTCTTATGTACTACATCTATGATTATAGCTACGATTATTATGGACCTGGCTGTGCTTAATGTGTAATGGCTTTTTATATACAGTTAGGTCCGGAAGTATTTGGACAATGACGGAGTTTTTGTGATTTTGCCTTTGTACACCACCACAATGGATTTGAAATAAAACAGTTAAGATGTGATCAAAGTGTAGACTTTCAGCTTCATTCCACAAAAATATGGCATTTACCATTTAGGAATTACGGCCATTTTCAGCAAAGTACCTCCATTTTCTAACTGTATGTCTGAAAGTTGGGATAACGCGACTTATCTCGAACTGCCTTCCAGATGATTTAATTTTTATCTGCATGCCAGTAAAACCGCAAATGAAAAGATAATAGCTTCATGTGTAATGTAAAAATGAAAACAAATATAAACACTTTTTTTTGGATAGATTATATGGAAAGGTAAACACAGAGGAAATCCTATCAGTTATGAATGTCAACTTCCTATGCTTCCAACGCCTTTTCCTTTTAATTCCAAGTAGTTCAAGTCCAGTTATCTAAACAGGAAATACTTCCTAGCGATATGGAATGTATTCAGCAAAACTACAATTACATTTAGATGTTGTGCTAAATATAGAGGGAAACATGATGCACATGGAAATCTTTTATATTTCAAAAAAGAACCAGAATCTAATTTACCGTTGGTGTAGTTTGCACAATTCCAGAAACATGATAAGAGATTTTATCCGTCAGCCCATCTTCAGATTACATGGGTTACAGATTGCATATTTACAGCCTTACAGAGTGATTTCATTCCATTAAAACTGCCAACCTGATTCATCTTAACAACAAAAAAACAAGAGAACAGTTATTTACTGACAACAAGCGCTTTGCTTCAGAAGCTTCAGCATCTCTGTGTTTGTGTTTGAAAAATACAGGACATTTGCATTTTATAAAAGATTACAAATATGATGATCAAACTGTAAGAAATTAGATATGTAACCCAATTTCTATATTGTTCAGGGAAAAAAAAATTCATCCATTTGATCAGCATTCAGGGTTAAGACCAAATGTCATGTCAATATTTATGCAGGGAAAGTTCCTCGTATTCAGAGATGGGTTACGCACACATCCCAATCAGAGTGTGTAAATCATCTGTATGTAGTTCACAGCTTCACTGTTGTCAGAAGCATCAGAGATGTTTTTTTTTCAATATAATCTAGGCAACTAGCTTTAAACACATGTAGATGGGATAGAAAATACAGACTGAAGAAGCAGATAGGGTTTTTTTTCCCCTTTGCTGTCAAATGTAATGCAGATTAACATAAAAGCAAGAGACGATTTAAAAATGAAAAAGGCTAATATGATATATGAATGAAAAAAATGGCATGCATCAACTTACAAGCATTGAGGCAGGTCACCTTTCAAAAATATATAAATAAACAGTTTAGAGTTAAGAGATTTTACTTAATTATTTTTACCAGAGACCAAAAAATGGAATTTCCACCTGGCTTGGGGATGCCCATGTTCAGCATTGAATTTATTTGTGATGTCACACTCCACAGTAGTGGTTAATGGCTCATATGAAAGTAAACATTCAGTGCTTTAAGAATTTGCAGTTTTTCATAAGTATTTCTTTTTTATTTACCTACTAGGTTTAAATGTTATAATTTTATTATTGTATACAGTGTTTTACTATCAAAAACACTATTTGTGCACCCCTCCCCTTTCCCATCACCTGCTCACCAGTAGCTAAGCTCTATACTATAATACTCTATACGCAGAAACCCAACAGTGTTCTGACTTGTGGCGATAAAATAATTCATTTGTTTATACTTTTGATTGAAAATGTCTGATAAGTCGATTTCCATTCCGCTGCAGAATGGAATGCCAGAGTACTGCTAGAAAGGCTTAAGAGCCAAACAGTGGCTGTATGACAGTCTTGGGATTTGAACTCATAACCTTTTGCTCACATACACAGAGCCTTAAAGTTGGCCAGTGATTTTTTTGTGATATTTGGCAAAAATATCTTTCCATCAATAAAATATCTATCTGGTCTGTTTGGAGATCCAGACTCTGTAACTATGAAAAGAAAAATTAATGTAGAGCACAAACATTCAAGCAATTAATCAGGATTAAAGGTAAGGAAGCATCTCTACTTATCTGCCCGTCCAGAAAGCTCACTTTCTTTCACTAGAATCAGAAGTTAAGGCCTAACTTGCTGAAGGTGTGAATGCTGAAGGGAGAGGCTACATTTGTTTAGAGTTTGAGTTTCAAAACAGCTAGCTTCAGCAAATTTCCATCACCACCAAATTTCTACCACTGTCCCCATCAAGCACTGCTGCCCAAAATGACTATTTCTATAGATCATGTCTGCAAAAGAGCATGGTGCAAATTAAACTCAAATTAAAGTGTTTCAATTTGGTACAACATGGAGCTTCTTTTTTCATTTATTTCACAGTGCTGTAGTTTGTGCAGTTCCCAGAGAGTAGATGCAATGAACGACGGCCATTTTATCAGCTTTTATACCAATGTTGAATTCTCTAATCTGATTGGTCAGAAAGTGTTTCTATAGTAACAGCTAATTCACAGGGACTTGTATGGCTCTCCACATAATCCAAGCCAAATAATAAACAGATTTTAAAAAGTGACATTTACATGTTAACAAAGAAAACAGTATAATCACTGATATGGTGAAGTTTTTTTTTTTATATATATATATTAACATTTATAGAAGGAGTCTCCACTGTCAGCCCTTTCGAACGGTCAACAAATTTTCCAGAATGGCAAAGTCTACGAATAGATGAGTTTACTGAATTTGTGGTTTCTCTGTAACATGACAGGGTGTTTTTTTTATTATTATTAACTTCAGAGAAAAATTAAAGGCTAGTGAGGGAATGACTGTTATAATGTTATAGCTGTTATAATGTAAGTGATAACTGGAACTAGCTTGCTTTGTGGACATTCCACAACATTAAATACAACTATAAAAGGAAAAAAAAGTATGATGTGGTGCTCATTAATAATCTTACATTGTAATCAAGTCAATTGTAATGACAAGTTCCAGTGGTATAAGAGGAATAAAACACTTCAGGATGTCAGAAAATATTAAACTTGGAGTTGGTAACAGTAACCTCGCTTCATCACACCACCCTGTTGTTGATTATTTTCCTATAACAGCATGTCCTGAAGGGTTTTATTCATTACTTTGAAACGTGGAACTGTGAAAGGCCTGTGTGTGAGAGATAAAGCTATAGCGAGGGAAGTAGATTCATGCAGTCTATCAGTGACAGTAGTGTCAGGCGATTACACAGAGGGACACACACTTTAGATTTGATCTCCATTTTGACTAATATTTTCAGACACAGTCATAACTTGTCATGTTGTAATGACTGTGAACAAGATAGATTATTTACTCTATCATCCTTTTCTCCCAAAACGACTTTGGATGAGAAACTAAAAGCAGATAGACTAGCACACTGTCTAATCAAAGTCCAAATAACACAAAAAGACAGAACTGTAAGTTGCGAAAGAGTTATGGCCTTTCTGTTGATCGTATATGGTATTCAGAGGAAACACCGCATGCTGGTACAACGTTACAGACTTAAAACGTTTAAAAAAAACTTTTAAACACTTGAATGCAGCTATCTATCTGCTTTTACCCATGTATCATTGTTAAGTTATTGATATTAGATATTAGATTTTAGCCCTCACATCTACTCTGTACACCTGAGTCTCTAGAACGAGAAAAAACAACCAAGCTATTGTGGTTTTTTTTCTTCTTAATCTGTTTATTTTGGTCATTTGAGATGCCTCACACTGACTGTGGTTCCTCTTCCACCAGAGCGAGCGGTGATGGCTTAACGCTTTAGTTCAAAGGCAAATCTGTCAGTAATTAAAACCAGCAGCCTGCTTGTGTCCTCCAGAGGCTGTTTAGTGGTTATAAGTGATTCCATGGGGGAAAGTTGTCACTCGCTTGCTGGTTTATTAGGTTTTGTTGTGGCTGGTCCTGCTGGTGCCTTCCAGTGGCACACCAGATCAGTTCCAGGCCAAACCTGGGCAATCAAAATCAGCACTCACTGATTAACAGACAGGGATCTTATTGAAAGCAAGAATAACATGACTTTCCGCAACACTGACCTGGGAACAGGTAGAAGTGTTAGAGATGTAGCATAAAGATTTAAAGGCGCATGCATATTCCTCCACTGGGTGGTGCTAAAATGGCCCTAGAGGCATCTTTACAAATGCAGCACTTTATTATTTAAACTAGGAGTCAAGGAAAACTGGGGTTTTGGTATCACAAACACAGAGAAAACATCCCAGAGCTAGTTTGGGTTTAGAGTATGTCTTGTGTTTTCATGAACCATCATCATCTGGCTGTTCCATCTCCGATTTTATAGTACAATTATGGGCATATTAGCACTAATGGCTATTACCATATCCTTCTACTTCATTCTTTTCCCAGTTTCTCATTATATGGGAGTGGATTGTGGTGCTGTTTGATTGATCTTTAGGTCAGCGTATTATGTTTTCCTTAGTCTGTGCAATAATATACTAATATACTAATTAATAGTATAGGTACCTATACTGGGTCTTCATAATACATTCATAAGCACAGAATAAACCAAAACCTTGTAATTATAATGTTCTATTTGTTAGCAAAAATAAGTTCATTTTACAAATATGTTACTTACATGCCGCTAAATATATGTATCAGGTTTTACACCAAAATCATACACCAAGTTGTAAAGTCACAGAACTGTCGGATCCTTTATAATTCCAAGACTCCAAAAACTTTTATAAAGCAATGCTGGAGGATTTATAATAGGCTTAAGTCAGAATTTGTGAGGTGACATTCAAAGTATGGCTTTGCCTTTACATTAACAAGAAGAAAGATGATTCCTTATTTTGATTATAGGTAGACTTGTTTGCTGAACATTTTTATCCTTCTCTTGCAAGTTATTCATTTTGTTTTTACTAATGACCCATTCATGAAGCTTTAACACAGTATAAAGGACGTATCCATTCAATTCCTATTTATTTAGCTGACATTTGGGCTTAATGAATAAATAACAAGTGATGTAGAGTGCATACAGTATTGTAAATGCAAAATTGATTAGCATTTTACTTTAGGACATGAAAATCATTCATTCAGCTCACATACAGACTCATTAACTAAGTGATGCTGTATTGGAATTGTGCTTTATAATGCATTTTAATGCATTCTTCAGCTTAGGAACATCTAATTCCATGCTGTTGTATGATGTAGACATAGCAAACACTTTTCCACAAAGGTAAGATGACATGCATATACTTTATAGAAGATGTCTCAAAGCTTCATGAATGTACTGCTAGTAAAAACCAATAAGCAGCAAGATAAGAATAAAATGACAACCAATTTCAAACAGCCAATCCATAATGATAAATAACTGATACTACAAGACTTACATAAATCCTCCAGCATTGCTTTATGAAAGATGCTCCGGTGAATACAAAGTCTATCCCGGGAGCGCTGAACACTCTAGAGGGAACAAAAAAAAAAATTGTTCAGTCATTTGGGTTTAAATTGGAACATGAACAGGCTGAAAGACATGAAAGTGCTGCTGAGTTGTTTTTTGATTCAATCTATTTCAGAACATTTGGATTTCTTTAAGCAATCATAACATTCTAACTCTTAGCGAATGGCAACCAGCCAAGTTTCTGTCCTCATGTTCTCGCTTTTCTGTCCCTATCCAATAAACCTTTAGGGTAAGGTCAGTCCTTCTCTGAACCCTAAAAAAGTGTATCATTTCAGAGCCCATTCATCTTAATTAGCATTCGTTTATGTCAACATTGAGGATAACTCTAATTAATGCCATGGTCTGTGTCTCGATCTGCCAAGAGCAACATGAAATCTGGTATGAAAGTTGTATATCTTGGCTCACGGTGGTCTAAAACATCTTTGGATATAAAACAATGCACCATAAGGAAGCTTTTTGTTTCACTTCTGACAGAAGACAGGGCTTTTTGTTACAGGAAGACAGAGAGAGAAAGGGGGATGACCGATCGTTATTTGACAGGGTTTGCAGAGCTGCAACACACACTCCGACATCACTGAGAGAAGATACAAAGAACGTTTGTTTTACTACTAGGAAGTTTAAAAGCAAGTATCTTAATGGAAAAAAGATTCAAAGACTGATCAGACTATATCAAATTCAAAATATCCAGTGAAAACTGGCTGATAAATTTAAATATACTGTACCACAGTGCTGTTGAATTCTCTAATCTGATTGGTCAGAAGGGTTTTGATTCTTTTTCTATAACAGGAAATACTTTCTTTAGTAACAGCTTCCACAAGGACTTGTACAGCACATAGTCTAAGCCAAAGAGTAAACAGATTAAAAGACGTGTTGTTATTTAACAAAGTAAGACGTATAATCGTCGACATGATGATGGAAGGAGACTCCAGTGTCGGAACTTTTTAACAGTTAATACTCTAAGTTTTCCACCATGCTAAAGTCTTCTGGACATAGAACTTTCCAGTTCCTGGTGAGGAAACAACTGTAGCTGCTATAACGTAAGTGATAACAGGAACTAGCTTTGCTTAACAGGCATTCACATTAAATGTAACTATAAATTGATAAAAAGTACAACATGTACTTTAATAAATAAGAAAACTGTAATTGTTGACAAGTTGTTATGAAAAAATAATCAATGATGGGAAGCAGAGTTACTGTTAACACCCCAAAGTTGATTATTTTCCTCCCGAAGTGTGTTATTCCTCATACTGTAAATCATTGCAATTTGTCAACAATTACAGTTTTCTTATTTATTAAAGTACATGTTGTACTTTTTATCGACCTTCATGTTAAAATGGTTTATGATACAGCATGACGCATGGGTTCAACTGAACACATATAAAGGTTTACAGAAGTAATATTTCATTAGCTGAATATCAGCATTAAACTATACATTTTGTACAATAATGTCCTGTGTGTCCCTGTCCAATCTTTCAAGCGCACTATAAATTAACCTGCCTTGACTCTGGTCCATTCAAGCCCGATGACTTAGTGTCCATTTGCATTGTAAAGCGGGCAGATGGGTCAATCTCCCCAGAGAGGAAATGTTGTGATGACAGCCCTCACTGATTCTGTTCAAAAGAGATCAGTGACGGCCCTTTAATTTACTGATGCATTCCGAAACAGTCAATTTCCTCAGCAATGAACCTCTGCGGTAATGACACCGTTCAAGCCTTCTAACCAGAGGCATTTGAGAAATGTGTCTTCTCATTGTCCGGTGTTTTGAGGTCGGGGCGGACAATTCAAGCATGCTCCACTCTGGCTTGGCTCAAAGACTTCTGTAGCTTCTTTTGAGAAAAAAAAAGTTATGTTGCATAGCTTTACCTGAGATGTTCTTACTGGCCTGAGGGCTTCCTGTTTGATTTTACTAGTGGATTAGCAGTGAAGAAGGAGCACTTCATTTGATAAGAAGCTTAATACAGCAGCATTTCAGAAAGACTGACACTGCAAAATCCTCAGTGCTGAACTTGTTTTTTGTGTGCACTGTCAGGAAAAATTGGACCTAATACTGTCAGCTGCACAATTGTTAGAAGGTATGTTGTTTTTATAACATATTTACACTCACCAGCCACTTTATTATTAGTGTAATTAATCAATCAGCCAATCATGTGGCAGCAGCGCAATGTGAAACATCAAGCAGATATAAGTCAAGGGGAAAAAATGTGATCTCTGTGACTTTGACTGTTGCATGTTGTTAGTGGCAGAAGGGTTGGTTGGAGTAATTCAGAATCTCCTGGGATTTTCACACACTACAGTCTCTAGAGTTTACACAGAATGGTGAGAAAAACAAAAACCATCTGGCAGTTCTGAGGGCAGAAACGCCGCGTTGATGAGATGAGATGAGGTCAGAGCACGTTCGAGCCAGGCTGGTTCGAGCTGACAGGAAGGCTACAGCAACTCAAAGAAAAGCATCTCAGGACACACAACAAATCGAACCTTGAGATGGATGGACTACAACAGCAGAAGACCATATCGGGTTCCACATGTGCAGGAATGTGAGGATACATTGGGTACTGAAACTGGACAGATGAAGATAGCATAAAGAGCAGGTGATGTTTTTCCAATCTATAACTGTCCAGTTTTGGTCAGACATTTTTTCTTGTAATAATGAGATGTTTTCTAATAGTAACAAATTACGTACTTTATAATAACGAGATGCTGATGGTTTTTTTTGTTTGTTTGTTTGTTTGTTTTTTTTGCATGGGAGCAATGCACTTCTGCATTCGTTAAAAGTATATTATTTACATTTAGAGGTACCTTTAGTGAAAAGTATTTGTACCTTAAAAGGTACGCGTTAGTACCTTCTTTTCTGGGAGTGCATAATCCACCAGGACCCAAAGAGTTAATAGAATGATCTCAGACTTAATTAAACTCCGAGGGCTCAATTTAACACCATCACGATTAACGCTGGGCTTTTTGTTGTCTCCCCCGGCCACAGCTGCAGTGTAATTATCACTAACACTCAGGATCAAACTTGCATCTTCAGCCTCCACACTTCTGTCACATGATGTATTGTTGGATCAAGTTGAATAACAATGAATTTATTTGTTGCACACACACACACACACACACACACACACATTTAACTGCACCAGTGTACTATGGGTGATGAAAACCTGCCTCCCCTCGCGCGCTGAGGCGCACGCACGAACACACGCACACGAGGACGGACCAAACGAAGTCACGTGAGCGCTCATGAACTTGTCCCTCCGGCCTGAAGAAAAAAAAAAAAAAAAAGCAGGGATGCAATTTGAAGAAAAGGAGAACAAAGAAATCGGAGGGTATAAAACCTCTGCAGCAGCGCGACTCTCCTGCACTGCACCGGCTGAGGAGCGCGCGCGCGCTTCCTTTCCACACTTCTCTCCCTCTCTCTTTCTCTATCTCTCTCTCTCTTCCTCACTCTCTCACTCTCAGTCCCTCTCTCTCTCTCTCTCTCTCTCTCTCCCCCATCAAGTGACCAGCGCGTGCGAGTTCTGGTCCGGGTCGGATCGAAGCGCGCGGCGCAGGTGCTGTTCGGGTTGGAGTTGGGTGAGTGCGCGCGGCAGGTGCTGTTCGGGTTGGAGTTGCGCGCGAGTTTTTTTTTTTTTTTTTCCCCAATAAATAAATCGATCAGTAAGCCATCTACGATGATCACACTGCTGCTGGTGCTGTCCTGCGCACTGTGCGTTCACTCTCTTCCGCTGGGGGACGGCAGGAACAGCCGCAGGTACAAAGATCTGACGGTAAGTGAAAAGTTCAGGATAATCAACTCATTTCTGCAAATGTTTCCGATTTGGTTTTGCAACTTTTTTTTTTTTTTTTGCAAAACTCTCGCCTCTCAAGTCTTATTACAAATAGTCTGCGCACGAGAGACCTGTCCCAATGAAAGAGCCCACTACCTGCCTCTGGGGCTGTGCAATGTATTGTTTCTTCATCACTAATCTAGGTACTAATAAAGGTACCAAACTGTTGGTGCATGTTTTCTATACTCTGTGTGTATTTTTTAAGGCGTATAACTAGACCTTTAGAACCACCACATGCACTTTCCCAGAAAAAGATACAAAACATGGAGCCTTGATGGAAAGACCCCTGCAGAAGTTTGGTACCTTTAGTTCTGAGAGAATAATGCCATCTAATCCAGATGTTCATTACCTTTTTGCAGCTAGGAACGTTGTCCTTTGTTGTAATTGAATCCACAGACATCCTTATGATCTCATGATCGATTTATTATATCATAGATTTATTATATGATCCAAATAGTCAAATGTTGCAAATGTGCACCATCATGTGAATCTGTTAGAGGCATGCATTTCATTGCTGAATTTTCCCCAGTCAGAAATCTAACATAAAGCTTTGGAAAAAAATTCACCACTTTTCATGTGTTTATGGGTTAAAATTTGAAAATTTGAGTTTGGATTAAACCCAATAAACACAACCTATCTATTAGGAAAATTTATATTAAATAAATACTATTAATAGTTATAACAAATTTGATAGTGGTTGATTGTGATGTCCATTGTTTTTTTTCCTTAGCTACACTTCATGGACCCACTTTGAGAACTCTGACCAGTCATTCAGAGTTTTATTGAGGGTTAATATGACTTTTTTCTCGTATATCTGAACCATGGTGGTTCTGTTGTGATGTTTACTGAACACACGTGTGACATATTGAACTTAAATTGAGACCCATTTGTGTCAGGTTTCAAAGCACATTCATTTGTTTTAAAGAAGGAACAAGGGATCAAGCACCTTGAGACTTTCACTACATAGTGTGTTTGGAAATCAGAGACATGGGTCAGTAGGTCAGTATAAGTCTCCTACATCGCTACATCTGTTATTCCTGCTTCAGGCTGAACGTGAAACAGTAGTAGCACGTTTCATAACATCGGAAATCCCTTTGGCATACAGCACAAGCTAACCATATCAGTTTTTTTTCTTCTATAAGCTCTGCATGCAGTTTACTTTTAAAATCCTTTCAGGTCACTCCCAAACATGCAGTGATGCATCGAACTGCATCAACCAGTCTTCCTAATCTCACTGTTGATCCGCTGTTTTGTAAGATGTAGATGTGTGGAAAGTTTTTGTCCCCAGCCCAGGTTTCGAGAAGGCAGACAAAGACAAGCCACAGCTGGCTGTTTTAACCCAGTTGGAGGAAGTCCAAAACCATTTTTAAGATTTCCCGAAGGAAATGTTAGTATAAAAAATGAAGCCAAAAATAATAACCCAGAGAATGAAGAGCTCTTTGTGTATGCTCCCCTGATGTGCTGAGAAATCACAGACACATCCGACCAAATTAAATATTACACCAGAGTGACACGGAAACATGGGCGCCTATAACACTTTCACTTAATACGGAAATCTGTCATGCTGCACTTTCTCAAACGTGAACACTAACACTCGAATCTAAAGCATCCCCGAAGCAAATCTGATCATCCCCAGACCTCCTGTGCGGAAGAATTAGGCTCAACGTGGACGGAGTGCTGCGATGCCTCACTTGCATGTGCACTCAATTTGTTCCTGACTGTTGACAAAACTGCAGAGAGGAGATTATGCAGGCAGGGGCAAGCCATTTGGCATGTGGTGCAGAATAACAAACCCAAAGTTTGCTGACACAGGGAAAAGGGAAAGAGCTAGATAGCTGCTGCAGCTGCATTCTCTGACCCCTCTAAGAACAGAGTGCTGGTCTTTAGAGTACCCTGATTGGAAAAAAATATACATCACAACCTACAATACCTTCCAAAAAAGATGCACAAATGCATTAAAGTAGGTGACTTAAGTTAAACGAATGATGTCAATATGTATGCTGGGACAGTTATGCATATTCAGAGTCGGGTTGCACACATGTTTAAGTTGATTTTCAGATTACGATTAATAACTATTCAGGTTATTAAAATCACCTACGTAGTTCGTGCTTGCTACATTTTCTTGAGTAGGGGATTCTCGGATTTTCTTGTCCGAGACAGGGTTTTTAATAGCGCCTAGACCTCTGCCTTTCAACACAAGCTTGAAAAAATTAGGGTTAGAAAATGTGGACTGAAGAAACAGTTCTTTTTTTCTTTGCTCCCAAATGCAATATGATCAAGTGAAAAAATAACTAATGGCTGATATACTAAATCAAAATCATGATGTCGTAAATGTGTGCACAAGATATAATCTTTTATCTCACTTTTAATTCGCTAATTTGATTTGTCAAATGAATAAAATAATGTCTATTTTTTGTTAATTCGATGTGCTCTCCTGTAAATAAAACATGCCTATGGTTTGAAGCATAAGGATTTTATCCATAGAAATTTGATTAAGATGCGGTCTCCTCCAGTGTCGTCCATTTGGGATTTTCTTTTTCATAATTATGAAATATTCATTTTTCAGTGTATATTTTCAGTGTATTTATAGCCCAAAACATGAATTTCAGCATGAAATATTGTGATTACTGTGAGGCAGTGGCACTGGACTCCCCATTATCCTTGAATGCAGCCCTATATGCAATAGTAAACATTAGGGGTCTTGTGGGAGACGACATTGAGTTTGTCAGTCCAATTTTGACATAATTGTTTAATTGTTCTGCTCAAACAGTTTGGTGATGCACTAATTCAGTGAACGAATGGTGCCTCTTTGTGCTTTAAAGCTCTTGATGGATATTCAAACACTGCAAATCCTCACAAATCCTGTACATACTAAATAGTGTGAATAGTAACAATTAACAATAAAGTGTTTTATTTTATCTTAATCAACTCTTCTGTTCTTAGACTTGTATTTGAATATTGACTCTAATAGGAAAGCTAAGGCTACAGTTCACTAATAGTCATCACTGAATCTTTACAGATACAGTGAAACATCTGTAGGAAATGTTCAGGGAATAACAGAAACTTGTGTGAGCAGTGCAGTCTGCAAACGTGCGCTCACCTGCTTGGATAATTGCAGCTTTAATGTGATATATCACAGAGAAAGTCTACATTCTCCTGCTATCATTTTTCAAAGAGGGATAGGCTTGATGCCTAATTCAAATTCTGCTCAGTGTCTTCACCAGCTTGGCAGACAGGCAGCTTGAGCAGTTGAAATACTGAAATGCTGAAACACACTGAAATCATTTTTTCTAGAGTTATGTTGATGAGTTGGAGTTGATGTTGTACAGATTTTGTACGAATAGAGATCAGGTAATGGATCAGGATGAGAAGAAAAAAACAACTTTAAAAGATAGGAAATGCAGAGTTCCGGATGAAAATGAAAAGCTGAAAACAGATAACTACAAATCTTAACATCAAGAACTAAACTAACATATTGTTAAAAATGAAAACTTAAAGTTAGTTGTAAAAAGTCAAGTTAAACTTAAGAAAAGGAAAATTAAACTTAGTTTAAAAAAGAAACTCTAAAATTATGCTTAGTTAAACAAGTAAACTTAAACTTAGTTAAAAAAGTAAAGTTAAAAACTTTGTTTAAAAAACCTTAAGAAATTCACTCTACCTTTAACTGTAACGTTTAAGAGAAGAGCGACATGATGCTGCTTCAATACTCAGTGTAAAAGTAAGCTTTGTCTCTTTATAGCTCAGTTGTTACCGTGACAACAGAGGCGATGGATTGGTTTGGACGACGTTCTTGTGAGGACGTCTAACATTGTGCACACTGATATTTACTCTGCATCGTTAACCTCAAGCCTCGCGCTGCTTTTCCATGAGTCCATCCCCAGTTACATGACCTAGATACTGCTCATTTCCTATTGACTAAAGGCATTTTATATCTATCATCTCCCATCAGCTTTAATCCTTTTCCTGTTCCTACGAAAACATTATCCCTTGGCGGCGTAATCACTTTGCGTGTGTATACAACCTCCAAGCTGTAAGGTTCTCTGGAAATTTTTTTTATGGGTAAATATTTACCCAAGTCTAACTTCCTCAGGATTGCTCATTTTTTTATCTCAAGTGAGGCCTAATTTTATCTGCTGAAGGATGCCTTAGCTGCTGGGGGTGGGAGTTTATCGCTCGCCTTTTAGCAACCACATGTTCACAGGACAATGGCATGTTATGAAGAATGGAATGTTGTGTATTAGAGGATTAACGCAACGACACAATGCATATCTGTATCTCTACTGTAGGAGTGGCCTAAACTGGAAAGTGTTTTTTTCTTTGCACTGCGTGAATTCTGGCTCAACCTCAGCTACATCACTCAAGTACATAATCTGTCTTAACAGAGATGGGCATGGCACTGTTTTTTTGTTTTTTTTAAAATCCTGCTCACACAGATATTATTTTAGTTTGTACCTGCCTGCAATATTTCCTAACACATTTAGGTGGTGCCCAAACTAGAAACATAGTAGCCTAATTTAAATTAAAGGCTGAATGAATGAATGAATGCTCTAATGTTAATGAACGTGGTCTTTCTTTGTCCCACAAGCTTCATATCTGGCCTCTGGCTTGTAAAAACCTCAAACATCTTTTTTTGTTGTCCCGCAGGATCCCAGTCCTGATACACACCTCAAGTCTCAGTCACATGCTTTCTAGCAAGCTTCCAGAAACAAAGAAACAAAGAAACAATAGTACGCCTCCTATTCGTATCTGTATTTGCATCGGTTTATTCTGAATAATACCTTCGTATTTTGGTTACATCCCTACTACATACTGTAAGCTGTTTCATGCAAGGTTAAACCATCTTGATGTGAATTGTGGGTCACTAATTTCTTGCTTGTATTTTGTGGAGGAATGAGGAGCAGATGATATCACCCCTGAATGCCCATCAGGTGATTGGTTGCCAACAGGGAGACAATTATCTTCATGAGCACTGGAGAATGGGAATTAGGCCAAGAACTCTAAAACACACACACACACACACACACACAAACACACACGGACACATGGTTCTTTGGGTTTCAGCTTTAAGCCCAGTCTCAATAGAAAGACAAGGAGAAAGAAGATGCATTTCCGGCCCTTCGTTCTTGTTGTAACATGTCAGCTTTTTTTTTCACCTGCACCCATGTCTCACATGAACACTGACTGAAGGAGTTTAAACCAGTGTACAAACCTGGTTGATTATCTCCTCTCATATTCACTCTGTTCATAACATGATCCCTGATTAAAATCTGATGAAGAAAGCACACTAACATTTTTTTCACCTTTTGACCAATCAGAGCTGTAGTAATGGTCATTTTGTAATAAACTAGACCTTAAATTGCACATGCCTTCTAAGCCGTGACCAATAATTTAGCCACTAGCATTGCAGCCACTAACCAAGGACTTTATTTCTACATTGATCACTTCCACATACCTCTTGAGCAGTGTGTGCTTTAAACTTGCCATCAATCCAGCCATCTAATACCGTGTTACATTGTAAAGAATGAATACGTCATCCAATACGCATCAAGTGCAAACAATGCCTTCACTATGTTTCTGAACTCCTGCAGCTACTCAAGTGATAAATCCTTCAGTGTAGGAACATAAATCCGACAGACACACGGCAGTGTTCATTCCTGGCTCGAGACACACTGTTATCAAGTAGTGACAAAACAAATGCATTGTGTGAAGCGTCATGGTAAACTAAGAGGAAGGCATGCAGGTGTCATTTGCCAGATTTTCGTTGCCTCACCTGACTTGCTGCATGCAGGTGGATCCTGTAAAATTTGTCCACACATGAATGATGGTGTAAAAAATTCCCCCACTTCTTTTCTGTTTTCAGGGTAAAATTGTTCTTAGGCAAAATATTCCACAATAACTGACATATACATTAATAGTCCATCTACCAACATATAATGGAGTGCAATTAAGGAAGGTTCTCTCTTTTTTGGTTTGTGGGTAAAAAATAAATAAATAAAATGTGCTTGAATGCTGTCCAAATGCTTTTCCAGTGAAAAGCCACTCAGAATGCCCTTTATTGAAAAACTCAGAAGTTTGTATCTCTGTTGATTTGAAAGCTGGAAAAGTGAGCACAAAGACACACCTAAAGAGTGGAAGAAAAAATAACTGAATATGAAAATTCATTCATATTCATTAACCGCTTTATCCTGGATCTGGAGCATGAACACACCGGATCTGGAGCATATCCCCATGAACACTGGCGAGAGTACAGCCTGGTTGGAGACACCAATCCATCGCAGTGCACCACACACACACACACACACATTCACACCTAGGGGTAGTGTAGTAATCCTCCTACTAGCATGTTTTTGGAAGGTGGAAGGCAGCCCACAAGGACAGTAACCTGAGGTCAGGATCGAACCAGCGGCCCAGGAGCTGCTCTGGTAGATTTGTTAAAATCCAAAACAAAAAGGAGCAGGCCTGAAAAATCGCCAGAGACAAGCTGAATAAAAGTTTCTATTTATGTATCTTACGGTTTCTCTATTCTCTTAGTGTACACATTTTTATGACTTGCGATAACGAAAGAACCAAATGTGTTGGTTTGATCATTTCAAAGTACGGGTGTGCAAACTTTTGCACTCAACTGTAAAAGCTGATTATAATGATGAGTTTGCGATGGCACACTTAGGGGCTTGTTCACAACTCCATTTTTAGCTCCTCCACATGCACTTATTTCTGACCCTGGTATTTGTGTTTCTGTCATTACAGCAGGTAATCTGCTGACTCAAGAAGGTCCTCCAACAGCTTTTTTTTTTTTTTTTTCTAACCTCAGGCACTGATCTTAAATAGCAGTTAGGCTCGTAAGAAACATGTAAAAGCACATATAGAGAGCATGCAGAGTCAATACTTAATAAGCTCTATATCTCAATCAGAAAGCTTTGTTTAATAGAAATAGCAATCTCCAAACTAACCCTGGAGATAAGTGCAGAGCTGACAGATATTAATAGTGCATTTGAAAGTTGTTATGTGACGCTAGCTGTTGTTTCTATCATCCGGTCCTCCTGCTAGTTTTTTTGTCCCTAATGGGAGTTCATGTTTGCTCTGACTCAGTGGTCCTGTCTTGTTGATTTAGCCATTGACCTCTACTCTTTGACTCCTGTTGAACTCGAGACACCCCTGTGTTTTTCTTCCATCTCAGTTGCTCACTAAATGGCGCCTGAGGTCAGTCTGTTGAGAAGGCAGCCATGAGTGTCCTACGGTAAGCAATCGTAAAAAAAAAAAAAATCCTTACTTAGCTTTAGAGAGTCAAGTAGGGTAACAAAATAGTTATTTGGATATTTCACTGATTATACTTGTGTTCAGCAAACATAGTCTAGTTAATGATGGTACGGCTTGCACAGACTGCTTGCTAAGTCAGCAGAACAGCTCAGATGGAAATAAACCCTTAAAGCATAGTGATTGTTATGTTGTGGAATTCACGTGGCTGTTAATTGCCTTGGGGCCATGTGTTTTAAGTAACAATATCAAGTTGGGCATGCCTGTCTTGACATGTCATTCGTTGTCTTTTCATGAATGTTGTCCTCACTGTTCTGTTGAGGTTATGCCATCATTGTTTGTTAATTTTTGTTACATTTTGTTGTAACCTTTTACTCAAATTTCACCCCCCCCCCCCTTCCATTTTGTACACTTGTGCGAACACAGCGTGTCATTAACTAACATGATAGCCTTTAACAGCCTCCCTAAGGACGAGAGAGGTGGAAGTGTTGTTTAAAGGCATTAATAAGATTAGTTCAGTCCTTATGCTACCCTCTGGTCCAAATAACACTAAAGAGAGATAGAGATCATGTAGGTACATTGAAAGAGAGATGGAAGAAGGATAAAGTGACATACAAGGTCAATCAAGAGAGTAAGAAAGAAAAGAATGAGAGAAAGAACAGATCTGCAAACTGCATTAAAGTGACTTTAGAGGGAGTGATTTCTGCTCCCAGCCCATTAACAGAGCCATTTCCTGTAAATACAGCGAAAGGAAATTGACAGTAATAATCCTCGCTGTGATTACAAAAAAAAACTTAGCCCTTAAATGGAAACAGACAAAATCGAAACAATCAAAATGCCTGAGTTAATGGAGTTATGCAATAAAAGATGTCTGGGATGTTTGGGAAAGATACCTGCACCTTCTGTGAAAATCTAGTCCCACTTTCCCATTACTGTTCTCTGTAAAGCATCCACCACCCCACCACCATCTTCCTGTCATCTTCCTGTTGCCCTGTTTCTATAATCTGCTTAGATCTTCAGCCAGAAGGTTTGGCCTTCTAACCCAAGGCAGAACTCCAGCCCAGATCACAGAGTTCATTCCTCCTTCTTTAGTTTTGCGATCAGGCAGAAAAAGTAATAAAGTCTAAACAGGAATTTGTATGAAGGACACAACATAGACGTTGTTTGAAGACTGCCAGTGATTCAGCTGTTCGGACATCTAGGAGCATTCAGACATTCCAAAGCATAACTACTGTATAAATGCATGAGTTGCTGTTGTTGGTAAATTGCTATGGTCCTTTTAAGTCCTTTAGGACTTGCTGTTATTGTAAAATAATCAGTTTTGCGTTAGGCCGCATCACACCACCCCATCACTGATTAATTTCCAAAGACAGCACACACATACATTGTGTTGTGTCTTTTACTGTAATGCAGTGCTCCTTAAGTTTCCATCTGTATGAATTTAAAATAACTGATAGTTCTTATGTCTGTGCTTAAAGGCATGGCCAGAGAAGATTCATCATTATGCTCTGACAAAGAGGGAAAGACTGCCGCACGCTCAGAACACGCTAAAAGAAGACTTCGAGATTGAGAGGTGGCAACATCACCCCTCTGTCCCCAAGAATGGCAGTGATGTCTGGAACAGGCCACGGTGTGGAGTCCCAGACTACCCTTCAAAGCAAGGAAGCTTCTATAATGTAGTGCAGAGAGGGGGCCTACATGGTGGACGGTACCGAGGCAAGCGCTTTGCTTCACTCAAGGGATGGAACAAGACCAGCTTCACTTACAAGTAAGGTGTATGACTGTAGCACTGTAAGTAAATGGTGCAAATGAATTCCTCTAGGTGGAAAGCATGAAAAGCATAATTTACTTATATTACATATTAGTGGTAACTTTTGATGCATTGCCAGTTATGATGGAGCAGACGCTCTCTAATAATTCATGGCCCCACACAGATCAGGTGCCTCTGGCTATACTAGAGTTTTTATATATCTGAGGAATCCTCCTCGACACAGACACCTTGTCTTCTCACAACCCGTAGTAAAGTGTTTATGAAAGGCTCTGAGTAAGTGATATTTCACAGCGATTGAGAGTGTTGTGTGGGAAAGAGTGTAGACTGTGTTTTGCTGTTCTTCCTCTTCTTTCATATCAAAAACATCCCCTTTTTCCAGGCCACCCAGGATCAAGGTGTTTTATGTGTTTTGTCTGGATGTTCCCAAACGCATGGTCCAAGGTCTCAGATGGTCAGATGGAACATTCCACTGTGACTATAGTACAATTTTTCCTTCCTTACCATCTTAATTAAAAGTTAAAAAGCTAATGTATTTTTACTGCTTACCTTCCATGGTAATCAAGCCTGCATTTCTTTGGGCACCATTAGCATGTCTTGGGTCTTTTATGAGTCTTAAAGCTTCAAGCTGACTTAAATTTCATCACTTTTATGAAGCTTTGTGATTAACATTCTGACCTCTGCTCGAGACTGACTCGCTCCTTCCATTTCGGGCACTGGAGGTCTCCACCGGACATTTGCTTTCCCCTGTAATTTGAAAGCAGTAGGGTCATGACCTCAAGGTACAGACAATCTATCCATAATGTGCTCTTTCGTGTGGTGGTGGTGGAAACCATGTGATTCCAGTCTCACCTCTGCCATTCCTCAGGAGAAATTCGAGAGAAGCTGTCTGCCTGTTGGAGCCGCTGTTGATTAAAACTCCCCCAGGTTTATGGCCCACTTGCTGGAATCATGACCCATAAATCTCTCATTGCCCTCCATTCAGTTCAAGAACTCGATACTTTTGGCTAGACTGGTCTGCCCAGCCTCTTCCATTAATACTGAAGGCAGAGAGACAAGGGCTTTGCTGCCTCATCGCATTCTTAGAAATAGAAATAAAAATATAGACATGTAAATAGAGACAGAAACAAAGCAGAGAACAATGGAGAGAGGAGACATCTGTCCTTAACTCCACCCTATGCAATGTTTCTGTAGTATGTCACTTTGCCCTAATGACTAATGTCTCAAGGAGGTTGTTTTTTGGAGTTGTTTATAGAGGCCCTCTCGGCCCTAATGATGGACTCTCCAGTCAGAAATGCTGATGTAGGATCAGATTCCTCGCCTAAGTGCGCAATCTTAGTCACAAATCCGAGACAATACAAGACTCCTGATCCGCAAGGTTTTATGAAACCCAGCCAAGAGCTCTCTCCTTTCCAGATGGTGAACAGAGGGCTCCAGTTCTGAGATTTCTGAGTTAGAGATCGTCCGAAATATTTGATAGTTTACCAGGAGGGTTATACAAGGTGGCACCCTTGAACTTAGCCTTGCCACCCTAATTAAAAATAAAATTAAAAAAGGAAAAACCAACATAAAATGTCTTTGTAAGGTGTTAGGTCACCGTAAGCTGCCAGAGCAACTTCAGTGTACCTTGTTCTCTGGAACCGTACTGGACCCATGAACACCATTTTTCCAAAAGATATTCCCTCACTTGGTGTTTTCATGATGGTAGCCCTTGAGTGCTGTCTGACACGTCACTCCAAAATCTTCCATAGCATTCAACTAGGTTGAGATTCAGTGACTGTGAAGGCTATAGCATATTATCATTTTCATCCGCATCAAAACAATGAACCCTTGTGCCCTGTGGATGGGGAAGGGGTTCATCCTGGAAGAGACTGATCCTGACCCTAGACCAGAATTAATGGAGGTGCTAAGTCTGCCACAGTGGGTTCTTCTACTCTTGTCTAGACTTGCAGAAACAAATCGTGGCTCCAACAAGAACCCTGGCCCAGAGAGCTAATTATGTCTTGAGGATGAAGGGTGACTGGAACAAAAGCCAAATGCAAAAGTACAAATGCACAAGTCCAAGCAAAATAAGTGGAGGTGACAGATGGCGCATTATTTTAGACATTGTGTAGCCATGTATAAGGAAGACATAGTGGAAAATGACATGTTTCTGGAGACAGAATCTGCACCGCCAGCTTAATTCTGCTCTCCAGGGACTGAGCTGGTAAAATAAGGAGTTTGTAAAACAGCACACTTTAGTTTGTCTAGGAGTGGTATCGACTGCTGAGTTCCCCATATTGCAACCAGGTAATGCTCTGCTTTATGTGGAACCTGATCCAGAAAACATCCCAAGCATAACCACAAGTCAGTGCTTATGGTCTAATTGGTGAATAGTACAATTCAGTTGTATTTAGAAGATATAACGAATTACCTACCGTCAACTGCTGAAGCAGATCCTTTCTTTCTCCATGACGAAAGTGTAAAGGGTGGTAACAAATTTTTTTCCAAGGTTTCCACCATGTAATTACAACTTGAAGGCACATTCCTGGGCAACTTTAATGTCAAGCACTTGTATTTATAATGACTTTTGAAGTGAATATGTGACATGTATGGCGGTCTGGGAAAATCCATTGGATGTCACTGTGGCTGAATTCAGGCAAACATACAAAAAAAAAATCAGGTTTTGGTCAGGGTTTTTTTTTTTCCTATAACATATTTTGACACCTGAATATTAAGAATAAATACCATAAATACACTATATTTCACAATACTGTATTGGATAGCTGCATGCCATAATGAAATGGACATAAACCTAATAAGATGGTATGTATATATATATATATATATATATATATATATACAGTGTACATATAGAACTATATGTAGTTGACGTTTCATCATATGAAGGGCTTTTCCAGGCTGCCACACATATATGAATATTAAGCTTAAATTCAGGTTTAAAATGCTGGCATCAAAAGATGCGTTTGATTGCCTTTGATTCACTTTTTGAAAAACAACAGTAATGTAATAGCTCATAGCCTGATGCCAAAATTCTGCACACCCTTTCTTTCAGGTATTTATACAATTATATGATGGTCTGAGGCAATGAAAGAGGTGTTTGGCTGATATTACCATTCAGTGGCATGAGGATAAAACCCAAACACTCACTAACCCCTATATTGTTACCATGTCACGCACATGCTCACTCATGTATCAAATCCTTTAGGGCCTGTCTGTGTCTGATGCAGGCTGAACAAACACCCCGTCAGTCCTCCAGTGGCTCAGCTTTCTCAGCAGACAGATTAGCTGAAAGCAGTACTCTGTGGTTCATAAGTCACACTCCTCCATGGCACCAGACACCTTGCTATAGAGGATTATGGCTGGCATCTATGAAACCAGTTCATATTTGTGTGGGTGGTCTATAGTGAACGTCCCTTTGTGTGTGTTTGTGTGTCAGGATCCTAAGGAGGCCGCAGGAGATGAATTTTGAGAAAGTGCGTGAGGTGTTTCAGGACGCTGTACGGGTCTGGAGTCATGTCACGCCTCTCACCTTCACCGAGGTCCTAGGGGGACATGCTGACATCACCATCGACTTTGTTAGGTAAGACGTCAGTGCTTTGCATCACACCTGGAGATAACAGATGTTAGGAATTTCCAGTCATCTTGAGGTTGGCTCTGTGGTTTTGGAGTTTCCCAGATGCGTCTACCTAAATTAAGGCTAATACCATTTTTGCAACATGATTCATCAGCTTGACTCATTAACTCTCTAGTGTTCGTTTACACTAAAGAGATTTTGTTTGGTTACCTTTTTTTTATTTTGGTATTGAAAACCAAAGCATTCACATCTGCATCTGTTATTATTGCTTGTTTAATCCAAAAAAAAATCTCTGAATTTGCTGAGAGTAAATAATGGTGGAGCCTAAGCTGAATTTAAACCACTATCCATCAATATGTTAGTATAAAAATGCTGATTTTAGTCAGACAATTTAATATTTTGCACTACATTAGGAATCTAGCCAGATAGCTGACTAGTGTTAAGTAGCTAGCTAAATTTAGGTATTTTGTTGGTTAAAGTCACATGATTAAGTTCGTGATTTTTGTTTGTCTGTTTTAACTTGAGCTTTGCCCTTGTTGACCTATTAATGAGCCTGGTCTGGTTAATAGTCAAATGGTAACAAATTCATGATGATTGCAAAAAGCACATTTTTTTCATAGACCTTCATTCAAACTAAGTAGAATTGTCTGACAACATTTTTTTCCAAACGACATTTCAGCCATTGTGTCCAGGGTCATTTTAGATGAATACCCCTGATATATGTGTTTATGCTAATAAAGTAATTCCTTTTTATAGAGGGGTGCAAAGGTGAGATGATCAGAGAAGGGTAGCATGAGATCATGTGCCGATAATTGACGCTGCATCTCTAGCATGCATGCATGCATAAATAATGAGTCTGCAGCTGGGCTGGTAAAAGGAGAAAGGCTCAACAGTATGGTCACACCTTCACACACCTGTCAGGTGTTTTCTTCAGTCCTTTGTGTTATGCCCTGTACTGAGACCCCATGGTGAACTAATCCCTCTCTCAGTCCCTTTTATCCTCTTTGAAACGCTGATGCAAATATTGCAAACCAGGACTTGTTTTCTCTGCAGTTTATTAGCGCCGTGTGCCTTGGAGCGGTGTTTTTTTTTTGTTGCTCCAAATATATGCTCCTTCAACATGGTACTCATTTTATAAAGTGCTTGGTTTACAGTAACCTGCTACACACCATACCTGTATAAATATTTTTATGTCACTTTTCACCGGAGATTCTGTTTCCTTCTGTAAAAAAAAGCGTTGCTTTAATAAGTGCATCCTAAAAGCCATAAGTTTTCCCCCCAACAGCTTTCGCTGGTTCAATATAATTGCCATGTTCCTGGTATAAAACGTCCAGCTGGAGCACTTGCACACAGACAGTTATGACTGACTTGCTTTCTCCTATTGTCAATAAACAGAAAAATGCTGATGTTCAAGACTGAATATACCTGAACATACTGGCTGCTGCAGTTAGGGACTGCCCCGAAATGTTCTCATGCCCAAGCCTGTAAAGTTGAATCAATCAAACTTCATCTCTATGAAAAAAAGAGACTGGGCATCTGTCCAGATTTGCCATAGTGTTGTGGATGTGAACACGCATGACTCACTTTGCAAGTCAGCTTTTTCTTTCTTCAGTCTGGATGGCATCCAGGACCTTAACCCACTTTCCCTAAAGCGCTGGAGTGTTAAGATTATCTAACCCGCTGCAGGAAGTGTTTAAAGAATGAAAACTTGTACCAGACCAGATCAGGTGTCCGTTTTGCTTTCCTAGGTCAAACCAGATGAATTTGTGTGTTTATGCCATGAACTCATGAAGCGTCAGGGATGAAATCGAGACTTATGGTAAGCCAAACTTCAGACTGTCCTGTCTTGATGTTCAGGTACGAACATGGAGACAAGCTGCCTTTCGATGGTCCAGGAGGAATCCTGGCCCATGCATTCTTTCCTAGAACCCACCGGCAGGGAGAAGTGCACTTTGACTATGATGAATATTGGACTTTAGGCAACAGCATGGGTGAGTTATTTGCGAAGTCAGTAAAAGCGATAAAGCTAAACAGTAGCCATTATGAAATGTTTGGCTGATCATTTTAAGACATTATTCCAATATATTATGTGTGAATAATGCTCATTTTTTTTTAAAGGTGATCAGTTCAAATACTCTGATTAGCAGCTATTATACAACATGCCATGAAACACTATGAATTCTCGATTCTGATCAGAAGGTGTTGATTAATTTTCAATAACAGCTCTGATAGTAGTTCCAGCTGTAAGGCAAATCACATGTTTAGGTTAATGTGCTCATTCTAATACGTTATCTTTTCTACAGTAATAGCTATTTCACATGTTTTAAAACCAGGTTGTTATTTAGCAAAGAAAATGTATAACAAAAATGTATAATTGTTGGTATGCTGAAGTTTAGATGTTTATGTAATATTTATGGAAGGAGTCTCTAGTGTAAGTAAGTTTTCCACCATGGGAAAGGACTTTGCACTTCTTTGGGTGCTTGGTAACATGACAAATTGTGTTGTGGTCTTATTAACATCAAGATTTATTTATGAAACAAAATGTATGTGCATCCATCTCCTTCAGGCACAGACTTGCTGCAGGTGGCTGTTCATGAGCTTGGCCACACTCTCGGGCTGCAGCACTCCAGGGCTCCTGGCTCAGTGATGTCTCCCTTCTATACCTACTCCTACCCACCACAGCTAAGCAAGGATGACGAGAGGCGCATCCAGGCCCTGTATGGCGTCAAGGTTATGCAAGAGAGGGAGCCAGAGTTAGACACCAATGACATCCTGATAGCAGTGAGCCATACAGTTTTCTTACTGCTCTGATCATTTAAATGGTTTTCAGTTGACTTGACAGAATGGTAAATATTCTGAATCTCTCTTCTGCTGTCTTCTGCTTTCAGCCTAATGCCTGTAACACAGACTTCGATGCGGTGTCAATGATCCGTGGTGAGCTGTTCTTCTTCAAATCGGGCTACGTGTGGCGCATCCGTGATGGCAGACTGCAGGACGGGTATCCTGCTTTAGCCTCCAGACACTGGCATGGAATTCCTTATAATATAGATGCAGCATATGAGGACACATCTGGAAACATCTGGTTCTTCAAAGGTGAATAAGGTTGAGGAGGCTAACACCTTTTTCTTAGTGATCCAACTGGCAGGACAAAATCTGGAGATTAAATCTTTAGAGTTTCACTTCTTTGAGTTAGAGATGCAGTTTACTTTTCGGTAAAACTAAAGATATGGTTTCCTTGTGTCAGTTTGCCAGCACAGATCAGTTTTTATCTAGCATCTTTGTTGTTGATGTATAAAGTGAGAGTTCAGACATGTTTTTTTTTTGTTTTTTAGTCTCTGGAAAGTCAGACCACAGCCAATCAGAGTTATAGAAAAGTATAAAAAAATTACAGGTGTATTCTACTGCCACTGAACAGGATAAGTAGTATAGCTGAACGAAGGTGTTCTGGGTAGACCTGGCTCTATATATGCCTGTTATTCATGCTAAAAGAATCAAACATTGTCAATATTAGATCAAGTTTTTTTTCTTGATCTAGTACTATTCCCATTAAATCCCTTTAAATGCGTAGGTTTGTAGGCATCCCATCTTTCCTGTGTTTTATAAGCTGGTTTATCCATTAAACCTCACACCTGTGTTCAGTTTCTCGATGGTCTGGGTGGTGTAATTAGCCAGTCCAGCTGAGCATAAGATGTTTGCTCTGGTCAGGTGTTCAGAAATAAACAATAATCACTACTTTCCACATTTAGAACTCAAAAATGTGTTTTTTATTTCAAGTTAAAAGACGCTGTACCTCTATCATTCTCAAGCTGACTTGCTTCCATAGTTGGCCAGATCTGATCTAATCTAAACTAAACTGAACTTTAGTTACGAAGTGACATTGACATAACCACCTCTTCCCTGCATCCTGGTTCTGCAGGTCAGAATTACTGGGTGTACGATGCTGAAAAGCAGATCAGCGGGCCAGACTCAGTGCAGAGGCTGGGACTTCCTGTCAATAACATCCAGGCAGCCTTGATGTGGGGCGAAGACAAGACCCAGAAGGTGTACTTCTTTAAGGGAGAAAACTACTGGCGTTTTAACCCACAGGAGAACTGGGTGGACATGAGCTATGCTCGCACCATGGTGGACTGGAGGGGAATCCCGAATGATATTGATGCCGCTTTCCAGGATCGCTATGGTGAGAAAAAAACTCAATGTCGCAAAAGAATATAATATAACTTTCCTGCCAAGTCAGCTTCTTACTATAATCTGTATCTTCTGTGGTGAACTTACTCTTGACTGGAAAAGGCAGAACATTGTGTCTTTTCATTTCATTTCTGGATTTTCCAGGTCTGGAAATAAATAGAGCAAGTACAGTCAGGAAAGCTTGTATTCTTCCGATGGTGTGAAAAAGAAACTTGCAGGATATGATGGTTGATGTGATCAGAGAAGTTAAGCCATCTGAAATCACGTCATGATTCTTAGCCATGTGCCGTTTAGACTATAAGGGTGTCGATGGTGCTTGCCAGTTTGAGCAGAGGAGATTAGATGGCAGATCAGTTCAGTTTTTCAAGGTTGCATTTCAGATGATGAGGAATGGATCTTGGAAAGGCAGTCAGATATCTTCTGAGAAACTTGGAAGGTGGATGGAGAAGTATGTAGCAGTGATGAAGAGAAGCCATGAGATCTGATCACTGAGCCAAGGGATGTAGCATGCTACATGGTAGGATTGTAATTCCTAGATCAACAAGAGTGGAAATCAGGTGGAGAACAGTATGAAAGACAGCTTTAGTTTTGTATAAAGTTTGAGTGACTACCAGGAGAGCAGTTTCCCTCATACTTACTGAATAATATGCTTTGAAATCAAGTAAGGAATAAAGCATGTTGTTATAGGAAAATAATCAGTGATGGGGTGGCGTAATGTGGCCTGACACATTGCAGAGTTACTTTTACCCAAAGCTGATTGTTTACCAATAACCACAATCCTAGAGTGTTTATTCCTCTTACACTATAGCAATTTGTTTGTTTATGTATTAAAGAACGACAGCATACTTTTTACCTGTCTAGTTATGTTTAATCTTGTGGAATGTCCACGAAACAAGTTATCAAGTGACAGCGTTCAAATTCCTGTTATCACTTATGTTATAGCAGCTGTAAATAGTCATCCCCTCTCCTGATTGCAGATTGAGTTCAAGTTTCACAAGTTGAACATAAACAAAATGGAGGATTGTGTATGATACATTCTCTTTTTCTGCTTTTTCAGGCTTTGCCCACTTCCTGAAAGGAAGACAGTACTGGAAGTTTGACCCAGTGGGGGTCAGGGCCCTCGAGGGATACCCCCGCTACATTGGCATGGACTTCTTCAATTGCCCCGCCTACAAGTATCAATAAACCTCCACCACAAATGGAGCTTAACCAACTGAAATTCTTACAAACTTGAAGATGTTTCAGGACGTGTTTATGTTTAAACCAAGACCAATTGCCTTGACTTACTACTTTTAATTATTCAAAGTGACCCGGGTGACTTAAAGATATTGTATGATCTTGGTCACCCACATTTCACCCTCAGACGTGTTGTGCGCTACAGGGTTCTACCTTATCACAGGTACAATAATACATATATCCTCACATGACCACCAGTCAGGTTGGAACACACCAGCTAATGACTCATGAATTGCTGGAAGATTTCCAGCCACACACAACCTTGACACTTCTCAGGAAAAGCACGTACGCCCTGCCTTTCCAATTTCTCCATTTTCGGCTGTCTTACACAGAATTTGATTATTTATTGTCTGTATATTTTGCCATCATCTTCAGTATTGTAGTCACAGAGAACTCAATATCTACTTTGTTTGTGAAGTGCCAAAATGTGCTGTTTCTCTTAGGAAAAAAATACTTTTTTCTTACACAAAGGTGCTAAAATAACACACACGGAAGGCTTCCTGTACCTCAGATATCAAATTTTTATCCATAGACAATACAATAGCTCAGGTGTGTCAGTGAGTGCTGAGCTAGGAAAAAGAGAAGGCAGTCAAATTACCACAGCAATTTGCCAATGATTCAAATTTTTTCATTAATTAAAGAATGACATGTACATTTTATCCATTTATAGTTACATTTTACATAAAAGTTTCACTTATCTTAGGAACAGTCATTCCTTTGACCGCCTCTCTGTTTTTTCTCTGTCTTAAAGTTAATAAACAAAAAAAAAAACAAACCCACAGCTTGTCATGTTACAGAGAAACTGGACAACGCAGTTCCTGAAGACTTTCCTGTGGCAGAAAACTTACTGACTGTTACAAAGCACTGACACTGGAGACTCTTTCCATAAATGTTAAATAAACGTCTCTTTACGGAAAACTTCAACATGGCAACCTGTTGTTAAATAACAACAGGTTTTAAAAACCTGTTTTTTATAATTAGTCTTTGATTATGTGGAACATCCGCCATACACGTCCCTATGAAATAGCTGTTATTAAAGAAAAGACAACTGTGAAATTATTCAATGCCAGCCAATCAGCAAAGAGTATTGTCAATGCCCGTGGTATAGGATGCCATATTTCATGTTCTGTCCTTATTTCTTCACTCCTGAATACTGTATTGTAGCATGGTGCAGTGCAGGCCACTGATGCTGCCGTGTCAGTCAACGTTGCCTTGTTTTAAATGACTAGAGGACATTTTTTGATACTTTCCACAGCTCAGGAAGTGAACTGTGCTCTAACCCAGAGGCAGAAGCACTGGTAATGTGTTAGCGACCTTATAAAAGGAACAGCACTGTATCACTCTTTAACATAATCTTTCATGTAATCTGTGTTCTTATCTTCTACCGTAATCCTTTGTACTGTAAATAGTTTTGTAAAAAGAATTGTATTATATGTTTCCTCCAATAAACATTTCTTGAATTATTCTATCTTGTCTCGTCATTAGTACACCAGAGATGCACACACCACAGGAAAATGGTTGAGTTGGTGAAACCTTAATGCAACTGTTTGTTAGTAAATTGGTTTTTCATCCATCTTGAAATACCGAAGCGTGCAGTGTTTACGTTCTGAAGCGGAACGAGTATATTTCCTCTCTATTCACTTGATGGTCTGGTTCTAATATAATTGGAGCGAAGGTCACACTGTGTAAATGTGATCCAGCTGTTTCCGTGTGATGCTCAGGTTTGTTTTGTTCAGCTTTTAGACTGACTTGACGAAATCTGTTAAGTGCATCTGCATCAATAAAGGCATGATTTGCCTTATTCATGTTATATTTTTTTAAATCTTCATGCATCAACATATTTATTCATATTTATCTTACTATTAAGTATAGTGAATTTGTGAATGTGGTGAATTTGTGGTGAACTAGCTAGCTATCTGAAAATAGGTACAAAAAGTCAATAACCAAAAAAAAGCAATTAAAATATTTTTGTAGTTTAAATGCTATAAATTTTTAAGAAATTGTCAAAGCTATAGACAAAGCAGTCAACGTGTGCCTATAAATAAGCATGTTTTGCATTTATTACACCGTGAACAAATGCCAGTTAATACTACTACTTCTACTGAGCATAACCATTATCAAAGTTATTATATGTATTAGTTTTTATAGCTATTAGTCTGTATGACTGATCTCTTGAATTGAATGGGTTTAATCTAAACCTCAGATAACTCAAAAATGTAAATAACGTCAACTTTATTTAATTGCCAATGACAATTTTAATAAAAATGTGTTCTTTGAATGGAAAGTTCAGGAATAAAAAGCTCTATGGCTCCAGTAAAACATGATTTAAACAATGAGCCGAATATTTGACTAGCTGTATTATGTTCATGAAATAAATCTGTACTGAGGCAGACCGTGGAATATGTTTTACAGTTAAAGCGGTCCCTGTCTGCAAAAAAAAAGGTTCTGAATCCCTGCTTTAGTAAAAAGAGACATTAAGGTCTTTATAGGCCTCCAAAGCTTTTGGTTATCACATGGATTGAAAGCATCATGTGCTTGAAAATATCCTCAGGGATGGCAGCGGCAATTTCTGTGGTTCACAGCCTGGCTCTGTTTGATGTTAGTTACAGTAATACACAGGACCTAGTTTAGGACATAAAACAGATGTTATTGGTAAAAAAAAAAAAAAAACAACTCTGTACACATTATATGAACTGGACTTCCTCCTGTGTTGGCTTTGTTCCATTTAGAAAGCAAAATGATTCACAACACAGCAGGTTTGTCACCCCATGTAGTGAAAAAACCTCACTCAGGAGTGAACAGACATTAAAAGTACCCCCTGAAAACATTATTTTAAAGGGTTAATTCCTCTTGTTTATCAGATTTGTTGGTATTAAGCCCAATTTGCACTCTTTTAAAAAGTGTCGACTTTTTTCTGAAAAGATTTGAGGGGCTTTGCATTTGTGTTCTCTCACAAAATAGGCTCAATGGCTTTAAACCAAATTATTAGAGGGTTAACAAACTAAGGGACATGTTCATTTGACATCTTGGGCAGTTAAATATGGAACTGTAATGACACTGACAAAAAACATGTTATTTGGCACTGCATGTGTGTTATGTTAACCACCCACAAATAAGCATGAGGAACTTCAAGAAATTATATTTCCACCCCTAGCTACATCTCTGTCCTTTAGAGTTAAACTGAATAGTGAAAATGATATTTGTGCCTAGGGAACACAGGCCTGTTTTCCGGCTAGAGCAAGCCCACACTGGTCCAAACACAAGCGCATACTCACACTTGACCCTATAAACCCTTGCATTTTACACCTGAACCACTGACACATATTTCTCAAGCTTTTCCAACCCTAATACTGAGCAGAAATGGAGAAAGCAGGTCAAGGTCATGCAGAATGTTAGTGAAAAAAAGTCCAAACAGAGAAACATGATAACGAATTTCAAGCTGTTTTTCTTGTGAATGAGCCTGACTCAAATGTGTGGCTTTACTAAGCTCAGGCATTTGCTTTCAGGTGGTCACTAGATTTGAATTAAGTTTATATCTCAGTGCTGTTGAATTCTTGATTCTGATTGGTCCGAAGGTGTTAATTAATTTTCTGTAACAGTAGTCCTTACAATAGTTGTAAATCCCAGGAAATGTGCTTCACTGATGATCCACAACATTATTTAACTATAAAGATTTTAAAAAGTACAATGTGTCATTCTGTAATAAATAAAAAATGTCATTGTGGGTTATAAGTTATATGAGGAATTAAACATTATGGAAAACCATCTTTGGTGTGGTAGCAATAACTCTGCATCACACCACCCTGTCATTGGTTAATTTCCTATCACTGCACACCTCTGAGTTCTGTGACACTTTTATTTTTTCAATAACATGTAGACAAAAGGGTTCCTCAGATGTTTGTTGTGTGATCGAGGCTCATAGCTTCCTAAAAGAATTCTCAACCCCCCTGTTGCAGGCTTCTATATATAAAGTTTATGAGGGTCTGTGAGGGATTTTGAGGGATTAATTTTCCCTAAAAGTAAACACTATCAGCCAAAATTGTGGATTATTACTAGTTTTTAAAAACTCCAAATTTAATTGACTTATTTCCAATATACAGCAAGGACACTCTCTTCTCTTACATTTATCGTTTAATTGCTGCAGTGGCACAGAATCTTGAACACACCTCAGGTATGCGTTAAACACAACCCTGGATACTGTTTTTCCATCTTGGTAAGAAGTAAAACACCTCCGTCTCTGAGGCCTTACCTACAGCTTAAATGAGTCAAAGCACATGAAAAAGCAACACAAAGAGATCGTTTTTCCCCTCTCATGGGGGGATTCCACACAGATCATCTCCTTCTCTGCAGATTACTTAACTCTACGTTTTAATAGAACCTTTGTTCCACTACGGAACAGTGCGATTGGCACGTTACGCATCGCATTTGTGTAAAATCCAGCTGCAAGTCCAGATGTTCCAGTCACATCTGCGTTGTGGTAATGCTATGTAACTTTCTGCTGAGGTCAGCGTTAGTCATGGCCTAGCTGTTGCAGGGTTCTCGAGTTTAGAAAGCCAGCACCAGATGTCATTGAAGAAACAAAGAAATCAAATATGACCCATAAATCCTTTTATTTTATAGTTTACATGTAAACTCATGAAAGCAAGCCGGCATGCCCATGCTGATTAAATTAATCATCAAAGTGTCTGTTAGATTTACTTCAGTCCTACGTGGATTATTTAATATTAGAATAATAACAACATAATACCCTTCAGACTGAAAATGTTTTCTGTGATACCTGTACTCCTGCACATTGACACAATTATCCAATCAGCCAATCACGTGGTAGCAGTGCAGCGAGTAAAATCATGCAGATATAGGTCAAGGTCGTGTTTGTTCACATCAAACACCAGAACGGGGAAAAATGTGACCATAGCAAGGTTGTTGGTGCCAGATGGGTTGGTGTGAGTATTTCAGAAACTGCTGAACTCCTGGAATGTTCACTTACAACGGTCTCTATAGTTTACACAGAATTGTCCGAAAAACAAAAAAACATCCCGTGTGCGGTAGTTTTGTGGGTGGACACGCCTTGCTGATGAGAGAGGTCAGAGCAGAATGGCCAGACTGGTTTGAGCTGACAGGAAAGCTACAGTAACATAAATAACCACTTGTCGCAGCTGTGGTGAGCAGAAAAGCATCTCAGAGCAGACAACACTTCAAACATCGAGGCGGATGGGCTTGAACAGCAGAAGAACACATCAGGTTCCACTCCTATCAGCCAAGAATAGCAATCTGAGGCTACAGTGGGCACAGGCTCACAGAAACTGTACAATCCAGGACTGGAAAAAGACCAGGTGATCTTAGATAAAAATAGATTTTTTTTTTATACAAATGTATTTTCTTAAAATAAATTAACTTACTTTATGTATAATCTTTGTGCGTAACAAATCAAAGGGTTTTCAGTACATTATTATTAGTATCACATCTCAGTATGTAGGAATATAAATACAATATGCTATTTTTGTCCAGTTAAATCTTCCCTAACAGCTGCTTTCAGAAAAACGTTTTACGAGACTACGTATATGAGTGTGTTATTGTTTCATATCAAGCGCTGAATCAAATCCAGACATGAAATCCTCATGATGTCTGGCACACCCCTCATCGCTCATTATAACACCAATCACACGGACTAAAGCATAATGCGAATATTTAATCTCACATATCCACTGATGAATGAGGGGCTTTCTGGGTCATGAACCGCTTCCAGTTTCCATTCACATAAAAGTGGCTGGTGGAAAATCTGCTTGTTTACTGGAGCCTTTGAAACACTGAATGCTTGAAGAGACACTTTGGATTTTTTTTTTTTTTTTTTTATAATTTAAAAAAGATATTACCTTGATGGAAATCAAATTGATCCCCATGTTGATGAAGAAGGACAGAATTTGTCCTCCAGTAGAACTGGATGTCATTCCTGACTGCTGTTAAACAGTCAAGTGAATTTAATGTAAGTTTACACATGGTACATTTTACCCATTTATGGTTACATTTAATATTGAACATCCGTGCAACAAGTTAGTTCCTGTTATCACTTACGTTATAACAGCTATAAACTGTTGTTCCCTTACCAGCCTCTCTCTTTTTCTTTCTCTTGATGTTGGAGAAGTCCTGAAGACTTTCCTTGTCAGAAAATGTAGTTACAGCTTTATCCCTGGGACTCCTTCTAAAAATGTTAAAACATCTCCTCACAGAAAACCTCACCATATCCACAACTGCACCCACTGTTTTAAAAATCTGTTTATCTGGAGCGTCCACCATACAAGTCCCTTAGCAAGAGGTAACTATAGAAACAGTGGCTACGTTTACAATAGACATCAATATTCCGATATTAATCGGAATTTGGCGATATTCTAATTAGTATTGAGTCATGTAAACGCCGCAATCCGATTGCACGATTCAGATTAAGACAATATTCTGATTCCCAACCCTGGAATATGCCTGTTTTAATCGGAAATTTGTTGCATGTAAACACCTTTTTCAGAAACTCCACTGAAAGGAGACCTATGCACATGCTCAGTCCGCAAGGAACTACGGGTGCTAACAGATGCTTAGCTGTAGGCTGGGTATTTAGGAATGGAAACTCAGGCATACTCACAACAACCATGTATGCAGGAATATTCCGATGCCTGCACACATATAAACATCGTATTCGGAATATGGCTGCAACCTGAATATAGATCTTAAACGTAAGTTGATGTGCATGTAAACGTAGCCATTAACATAATACAATAAGCACGTTATAATATACACCTGTCATTTGTCGTGCAGACTTTCCGAGAAAATCAATCAACACCTTCTGACCAACCAACTTCCTGAATTCAAAGCCCAATATTCCACATGCGTTATTTTTCCATCATCTACACATCAAAATATGAGTTCAAGAGGAATTTGTCAAGAACAGTCTGAAAATCATGTAGGATATCTGCATGTGTGTAATGGAGATATTTTCTTTATCAGTGATAATACTTGACAAGAATTCCAGTATAAATGAACATACAAAAAAACAAAGTAAGAACCAGCATATTAGTAATAGTTTATTTTATTTAAAAAAAAAAAAAAAAAAGCAAGTCAAATACACAGTATGCCTCAGCACAAAGTCAGAAATGTCCCAGTGATGACAGGCAGATCCAGCGGCTCGGATGCCTTAAGCTTATCGAGTGGTGGATCGTAACGTTCCCTTTCTACCATGCGGGGGCGGTGTTGGCAAGTCGCCGCATGCGCCTGGGAACACAAAAAAAACAAAGCTGTTTAGTGAGGATTCAGGAAAACTGGAAGCATCATAATAAACATATAAGAAATAATAGCGCCATATGTAGCCGAAGATTATAAATAGCGTGCTAAGCTTTTTTCAAGTGTAATAATTAGATATATAAATGAAGCTATTTCCAAACACTGCATTTCCTCTCTCTGTATCTCACCTTGTGTTTCTGTCCTGATCTCTGATCTTCTTTTCCATCTCTGCGTCCGTCAGCGTTTCCAGCAGGGGGCACCACTGATCGGCATCGCCTGTGTTCCGAATGGCGATCTCTACCGTCGGCAAGGGGTTCTCACTACGGAAAAGAGCGACATCGCGGTCACTGGAAGTCAGTACAGGCGTGCTAGATCATGACTGCATGTTGGAGGAAATGATATTTCCACTGGTCACCCTTAAGGCATAGTGGTGATGGAGATCTGCAGAGATGCCTTTAAATTATTATTATTATTATCATTATTATTATGTTATTATTCAAACTCTACTTGATATGTACATTAAATAATTTGATGGATCATGCACAAAATACCAATAAACTAAAATGTTTAATTAATGATATCACTTTAGCACATGCAGTGGACATATGAATCACTCAAATCAGACCTCTGTGTTACTCTTAACTTAACTAATTGTAAACATATCTTATGATTAGCTATAAAAGGTCCAGCATTTTGCACTGGTGTCCTGGTAAAAAGCAATTTACTGTGTGCTCGTTGCATAGAAACCTTTAGGAACGAGCCCTGCAAAAGTTCAAGATCAAAAAAAGAAGAGATGTGGGTACTCAGCTTCCCAGGGCATGAAGGTGGAAGTGGGGGTAAACGTGGGGGTAAGGAGGGAGAGAAGGTCAAGAAATTTTGAAGTATATTGACCTGAAATCAGACCTATTGGAACAGACAGTGGGAGAAGCAAACAATTAGAAGATTATAGCAAAGCAAAAAGCAATGATGATGTTAAAATAGATGTTAAGATGCATCCACTTGAGAACCTATTCATCACGTACTCTATAATTTACCCCAAAACCACCCAACAATAACATCGTATATCACCAGCACATCAGAACACATCAGCTCTCAACTGGATACACCCTGCAGTTTTTTTGTTTTTTTTTTATATGAAGTTAATATTAATGAAAATAAGCCAAAGCTACTATACTAAATTAATACATCACATTTTTTCTGGTCTTTTCTCTCTAACCACTGATCTACAGACACTAATCATACAGCATACAAACAAACAAACAAAACAATAAAAATAATAAACCCAAGGCACTTTGTGTGAATGCCCCAAAAAAGCAAAAGCAATGTGATGGTACATGCAGAATGTTACCATAGTAACAGCACACTATTAAAATAATCAGCTGTGAAAGGAAAAGAAAAAAAAAATGGCAATTTTAAAAATAGTAAATGAACTTGCTGTAGTGTTCACACTGTACATAACGGAAAGTGTAAAGAAAGTGAAAATTCATTAGTGTGCATCGTTTACATACCCCAAAAAACAACAACAACAACAACAACAAAGGGTTATAATGTGAAAGCATGTTTGAATTCGCCAAATTAGTCATCCGCTTTTT
>CM075017.1:21329970-21395491 GCA_037576675.1 Pangasius sanitwongsei | reverse complement strand
AACAACAACAACAACAACAACAAAGGGTTATAATGTGAAAGCATGTTTGAATTCGCCAAATTAGTCATCCGCTTTTTCGTAACCCTTTTCAAAGTGGAGCTGTGAAAAATGCGAAGAGCTTGCTGAATGGCGAGCGCCAAGAACTTAACTCGTGGAGCGGCAAGAAAATATTTAAACCTTATTACGGAAATTAGAGGCAACAGCTAGCTTAATATTTTAACAGAGCCCGTTAGGTTTAGCCTGTTTTTTGCTTAAGATTAACGCCAAGGTCCATGACCATGTGACGGATACTGATTTATTACAATGTAGGTGAAGAGATCCATTTAAAATCTTTCCAATTTATGTTGTCGTCATTTAATTTTGTCCAATTCTTTTTGTGTGCTCGTAAATGTCGCTCCGATACAAACATGCGATACCAGGTGATCCTATGTAACGTGAGCCTAGTGTACGATGCCACGCTAAAGAACAGACGACACGAAATGACAGCGATGTAGACACATTTCATGATTCATGATGAAAATCAAAGCAAACCAGACTGCAAACTGTGCTCTGTGAAAATACCAAGAGGAGGAACTGCAGCATAAAAATAATCGTTTGTTGCAGCCAGTAACACAAAGAAGACTGTCCTGTTTACTATTCACTGTAAACAGGAAACATGTGCGAGTGTATTTCTGTGCACACACGTGCGGTTTGTGGGGTTAATAAACAATTCAGGACACTATTTTCTTGTTCCCGTTTGTTAATCAGTTCGTAAATGTATTACAGTTCCCCAATTCTGTGTTGATGCACAGAATGGAATGATGGGGCAAAAAAAGGTAGCAGAGATGTCTGCTGAAAAGTGCTGAATAGACAGTATTAAGCCTGGTTGTTTTTGTGTCATGGCTGAAAATACAGCAAATGGCAGCAAAGGCACATACTAGAATAAAAACTTGACGCACATTAATGTAGAATTTGTTTGTTTAAAAATCCTTTTTAATAATCACTTTTTTAGCACTCTGAATTGGGGCTGTATCACATCATGAGGCGTCAAAAAAAGAAGACCGAAATTACATGCAAATATGACAGAACCGAAAGCCCCAAATGCTCCTAGTTTAAAGCTCACGCATCCATTACGTTATGTTCGATTGTATCCCTATAGAAACGCTCAAGTTTTAAAATGTCTATGGAATCAATTATGCAGTGCTGCCTTGGCAAGTCTGATCCCTATTAAATCATAATGCAGCATATAAAAAACAATTTCTGCTCACAATGACACAATGAGGTTTCATCTATAGGCTAGGGGGGAAAAAAATGAGTCGTTTCCACAGAATAACTGGAAAAGAGAAAAACCACAGACATGAAAGATCTTCCTTTCCTTTCTACGTCTGTGTATGTTAGGCTTAAGGAGGACATCAGTATAGTTTACAAGGAAATAAATACACATTTATTTTGCCTTCTAAAATTTCTGCGAGAAGGAGAGGCCGTTCTGGTGAAGCCTGGGCATCATTAGCAGCTCGGCTATGATCTGAGCCATTAACAAAGCATTAGTGTTTAACTGGTGACTGACAGAACGATGATTGGAAGCAGCTACAATCCTAAACCCTTCCTGTCCTAAACACCGAATGTGTCATGGTACTTGGAGGCTCAGTCTTTGTAAGCAGAAGGGAAAGAGCACCTGAATAAACTTTAAGGGTATACACACAGGATTCTCAGATTACTGGCTTAATGCCATTTTAACTCCAAATAAATATCTATACATCTCAATCCTTACAGCAGATTCCACTGCACAGCTAAGGAGCTACAAGTTATACTGTGGTTGTAGAAGGGAGAAACTGGAGTGTTAGTATATACAGGGTTCGATTGTACTTGCTTTTAACTGTGTGTATGCAAAACGGATGCTCTGCGTATCACGCGTAGCACCTGTGCATGTACTCAGAAATTAAAGAGACGTGTCTGTACAGTGCAATACCAACATAAATATTGGGGTTAGTATAGCACCAATCACACTGCGTCTACAACTAACCAACATCGTGCGACAAATTGCATTATCAGGTTATATACTACTCTGTACCATTACTGACTACTACTAACACTAACGGGTTTTCCTATTACATTCAGTGTTTGTATTTGAAAAACTTCTCATGTAGCCTTTAAACCCACAAAGGTACCAGTCTTCTGGATCTTCAAGATTAGTAAATACCTCTGAATTAGAGGGTTTTCGATTTGAGACTAAGCTCATGACAGTCACTTCGCCAGCAGACAGTTTTAAAGAGGAAAAGAGCTTGTGAGTGTGTTTAACGTTTAACATGCTGTGCATTAAATCACTAACCATTACAGTTTGATTTGGAAACCGAAACTTTTCCCCCCAGAACTTTTCTAGTGTTATCTTTTCTATCTTAACTAAAGCAGAACAAGTAGCAGCTTCCTGTAACAGGTTACTGTAAAACCCTGTATATACACGCACTCCAGTTTCTACCATGATGGTCTGGACAATGCTGTTTGAACCTGAGGTGACTGGTGCTTTAATCACTTTCGGATTTTGACCATTTTCGGTGGCATCCGTAATAAATATAGGTATTTGATGTTAACTATACTTGTCTAACGTTAACCAAACATACATAGATAGATTTTATTTCACGTTAATGAACTCAAAACATTCTGCATTTACCTTAACAGAAAGTGAGGGCACGTCAGCACATCTTTCAAGAGGGAAAATTGAGGCAAGAGCACTCTCCAAAAAATTACTAATGTGAGACGGAGGGAAGTGGGCGGGGCTTCCAGGGCAGAGAGTTAATATCAGGGAGTTCGAAAGACCTACACTGCCAGTCATTCCAGATTCAAATGTCCATTGGTTCATCTGCCATTTTTAAACGGGGGGCACTCCTACATAATATGTGTAAAGGTTGGCAGGTCTCAATCTAATAGCCAATTACTGAATAGTCAAATCTGAGTTTCAGGTGACAGTCCTTTGAATGAAATAAATAAAACACGCTGTGTAGCCAGTTATATACCTTAATACAGAAACAAAGCCCAAGAGAGCTGAGCTAGGTGTTCGCTGCATTTAGGGCGTTTAAGAAAACCTGACAACGTTGAGCTTGCTTCATGGTATAGCCCTCAGTGACATGTTTCATTGTGTATTTTTTTCCCCCTTGCATTAGAACTAGGTGACGTGTACGTGAATAACTGTGTGTCTCACCTGAAGGCGTACGTCCTCTGATGCCAGCTGAGCTGGCCGCGGATGCTGTAGGCGATGGTGGTGACGAACTCTCCTCCGAGGCCGAGCTCAGAGCACAACTTCAGTGCAAACGTTTCTGGAGAGTTCTCCTTCTCAGACATGTCCCACTCAAACTGGTCCACCAGGGAAATGTTTCCCACATGGATGTTCAGCTAGCAACGCAAACGTGCACTATGTGACAGTCTGTACTACAGAATTTTTCCAGTTTTATACTTAATAACTTACACATAAGAAAAACCATCTGTAACTATATCTCTGTCTATATCCATCTCGTTAGCCATCCAATATATGTATAGATATATCTCAGCCTGTAAAGGTTAATCAAGTCTGATTTGCTCACTGTTTTTGGGTGTACAGAAGACCTACCTTGATGATGACTCTCTGATCGGTCTGTTCGTCCAGGATGCTGTCTGTAGGGTAGGACTCTATCTGCTGCCGGATGGCAGAGGCGATGGCTGGGACGAAGGTCAGCGGGTTCAGGTCCAAATCGTCACACAGTATCTCTGCAAACATCTCTGGCGTCATCAGCTTCTCTGGAAGGAAAAGAATTGAGAGGAATCAATATTATGTGCATTATGAATGTAAAGATTCAGCCAACTTCTGCATGGCAAAACCGCTTATTCACTTATTTTTTTCCTTTAACAGCATCCCCTTGAATGCTCTGCAGAACTACCATTCATATTCCAGGTGAAGGCGTCTCTGAGCTTCTGGCCGTCTATCTCCATGTCCAATCGGATTGGAACAAGAACCTCTGTCTGCGAGGCATTTTCATGGATCACTGCTGGGTCGTGGTCATCAAAACTGCAAAGGAAGAGAGGAGAGGAGCCCTTCAACACACACACACGCAGACACAACACGTGCATTACATTGTTCGTATTCAAAAGTTTTAATCGGACACAAAGTTTTGGATCTCAGAAGGCAGTCATAAGATCCTTTCCACTGTCACTACATGGCCATGCGGGCGCTGTATGAATAGAACAATAGAGGAGAAGACACACATCCTCAAATAACTTCGGACAGCATACACTTTCGAGTCCAGGAAGGACCAGGGAGCCTTTGGGTCATTAGCAATGACAGTACAGATAAAAGTAAACACGTGTTAGTTTTTGGACAATGTGTGGCACAAGGCCAGAGCTAAGTCTGATAGAAATACTTCGTAGAGAAATCATTTACAAAATTCATGGGGGGAAATGTCAAAACTGAGCAAGTACAAGTGAACTTTAAGATGACAGGACTTTTCTACTTTTTTTAACACATGAGGATAAAAATAGCTGTCTGGCTGAGTAAAGAACATTCTTATTTCTGGATGACTAAAAAGTGCACTGAAATCATCAGTGTGGGAGTAGAGGAGAAAGCTGGGTCATACTTTAGAAACAGTTGTGTCTACAAAAGAGCACAGCCAGGCGCTGACAAACAACGTGACCTGAGTGGATCTCGGAGCACAAACACAGCCAAGCCAAGCTGCTGGACTGTCGGAGGAAGGGTGCACACTGGGACTAGGCCAACGCCTTGGTCATCACACAGAACGCTAGTTTAAATCCAGCCTTAGTGATATCATCACCATGGTTTCTTATGACCATGTTTAATACTCAGACTGAAAAAGGACTAATTACTGTTTAAGACAAACATAAGAATACAAGACTCACAATACAGAGCCAAGCCTATGGTTCTGTCTCCAGAAACTACGAATTCTTCCCTACCATACATAAATACTAAGGCTAGCTGCACAATTAGTACTTAAATAATTCAACTGTGCACATCCTTAAAGTTCAGAATTATGGTTCAGTTCCTTCGAATTACCTCGTAAGTTCATTTTGCTTCTTTTTTAATTCATTTACATTTAGAAAAAATGTGTAATATTTGTAAAAGCATTGTGAAACAGTGGAAAAGCATCATGAACAAAACAATTATAAAATATGAATTGCCTAATGACTTTGATACCACAGCACTATTGGATTCTCATATCTGATTGGTCAGAAGGATTCGTTTTCTATAATATCAGCACCACTGTAAGTCAAATCACAGGTTTATATATTACTGCGCTTGTTCTAAGACATTACCATTTCCATAGTAATAACTCATTCACAAAGACTTGTATGGTAGAGACTCCACATAATCAAAAAATAAATTATTAAAGACAGGTTATCTAGCCAATATAAAAATGAATAATCTTTGATAGGGTGACAAACGAGATGTTTATTCAGTGTTTATGGAAGGAGTCCCCAGTGTCAGAACCTTTACACGAGAGAGTAAGTTTTCCTCCACCACCACCACCACCAGTGGGAAAGTCTTCAGAACAGAGCTTTCTGGTTCCTCAGTAACATGACAAGCTGTATTGTTTTCTATCTTGGTCTTATTAACTTCAGGACAGAGCAAAAAAAGAGAGTCTGATAAAGGAACGACTGTTTGTAGCTGCTACGACATTCCATTACATTAAATCTAACTATAAATGGATAAAAAGTACATGTTAATCTTTAATAATTTGGAAATTGTTAATGCTGGCAAATTGCTGTGATGTAAGAGAAATAAAACACCAGGGTGTGCTGTTTTAGGAAAAGAATTAACGATGATTAGCACATCCCAAAGTGTTTTATTAATTACGTAATTAAAAAATAATTTTAAAAATAATCTGTATAGCTAAAAAGCTTTAGAGTAACTCTAGAACGTAATTTCGTCGTAACGGGGGACGAGTCTCACCACAGGGGGAAGGTCCTTTTCTTGTCGCGTCCCATGCGGTTTCGGTTGATTGTGGTGGAGCAAGGCACAGCGTCCAGGTGGTGGGAACTGTTGGGGAGCGTGGGGACCCACTGACTGTTCCTCTTGGCCTTTTGCTCCCTGAAAGTGGCAGAGAAGATAAGAGAGAACTCGTTTATTTATTATGATATTGAGGTAAAAATGTAGGTTTAATTTTTTTTTTTTTTTTTTTTTTTTTTAATAAAGGTAATCGGTGGCTCTTTACCTGAGGTAGGCTGGAGGTTCTGTGCTGATGGACACTGCCTTGTACTTCTCATCATTGCCCTCGAAGATCTCTTCACACTCAGACGCCTTCAGCAGAGTCACACTGGTGGCTAAAGTTGTGTAACCATGATCTAACACAAAATAAAACACTGCACAAACTGCTGTCCAGAAGCAGGACTAAAAGCGCTTACTGGATATTGAGCATGCACTCGTGAGACTGCTAGATTTACTAGTAGGTTTACGATCCATGTATCTTCCGTTCAATGCGTATCAGACGCAAAACAAAAATCCCATTCTCCCTGCTAGTTAATCACGATTCGTTTCACGTTTAATATACATTCTAATCTCCTCACTGTCACTAGACTGTGGATGTGCAAAATGCACGTTTTGCATAACTCAATCCTTCCGTTTGTTGATGTCAAGACATATCAGTTGAACAGAAGATAGACAGATTGTTTAACAACTGCTTTCTGGACTGTAAGTCATGAGCAAACGCTTAAATTGTGCACGTCCAACATAAAGGCCAGCGAATCACTTACCGTGTGACGATGCTGCGATCTTTTTCCTCTCCTCTACCGATGCGAGTCTGCGCCACAACGATGGGTACCGTTTGTACAGGGAACCTCTGAACATACGCAGATAATTTCCAACCTGGAGAAAGCATGCCAAGCAAGATGAAATGGTTAAGTCCTTTAATTGTCACGTGCAGTCGTGATACACCAAATACTGCAGGTCTCTAGGTTAACAGGCTAGAGACAGTAGAATAGAACAAGCAGCAATCAGGACGAGCCAACGTAAACATTTTCTTTATCTCTATATAAAGCGAGCGATGCAGCGGCGCTTTAGTCCTTCCCGCTCTCTCACATCCTTATTTGTACACTCCGCTCAAACAGATCAGCATCCAAAGCTTTCACCACCATCGTTATCATCTCGTAAATCGCTAACTAGCCAAGCCGAGTCTTTGCCGTAACTCGTCGCAATTGCTGCATACAGCTGCAGTGCATTCTGGGACACTGGGTCCAGCGTTTGCACCAACGTCTCCACTATTTCTTTATTGGATTTCTGTATAATATTTTGGTGAACGTTGCTGGACAATAGTGAATGGGAATAGAAGTGTTTTTTTGGAGCTTACAACAAAACCTCCTTTTAAATTCCACTGTAACTGCACCAGCAATGTCCTCCGTGTGACGTCACCGCGTGACACAACCGCTAACTTCTCACAGGAGTAACAAAAATATAGCACCAACCAATAAATTATCACCAGGATAGCTTGACACACCAGAAATATTTGAATATAAAGATGTTTAATGTGTCTCGGAGTGGAGTTTTCCTTTAACATCAGGGCCTTGTACACAACAGCACCAGACTACAGACAAGGATCTAGTCTTTGTAGCCACTTCGAGCTACACAGCACAGAGTTAATTAGAGTACACACGAAATAATATCAAGGTTTATTCGGGGTTATGCCAATAAACACAACACATTAACGCCTGACTGCATAATTCTTTAAATAAATTCACAGTTCCTCATCCATTCATCCATTCATTGTGGACGCGTCAGAGGCTACATCCTAACTAGCATGCTAGCTAGCTAAGCATCAATACACTCACAATAACGAGATGTTCTCCGTCTAAACTGATAATTACAACAATATTGAATTCAAACACATGTATTAGGGAGGCTCATTTATAAATGAAAGGCATACCTCTGAGCCTATCATGTAAAAATCGCCATCTTCTTCCAGCTGAAATTTTATCGGCTTTTGACCGAATGTTTTACTCAACGCCATCTTTAGCAGACACAATACAGCACACTGCGCATGCGCGGTACAAAGCCACGGAAACACTAGGGAACAACGAGTACTATCGATAATATCGATCATTTTTAAAAAAGTTAACGATAACAGTAAACAATTAAACGTTTGTTTTAGAGGTTTGTAAAACTGGAACTTGACAAAAGCATATAAATGTTATTTATCTTTCAAATGAGTTGATACATTTACTCAAAACATGAGATGTCTTTATAGCTTATTGTTGTGAGGTCCATCCATCCATCCACTTATCCTACACAGGGTTGCAGGGAGCCTGGAGCCTATCCCAGGGGACTCGGGGCACAAGGCGGGGGATACCCTGGACAGGGTACCAACCGATTGCAGGGCACAATCTCACACACATTCACACGCTACGGACAATTCAGAAATGTCAGTCAGCCTACAAAGCATGTCTTTGGACAGGGGGAGGAAACCGGAGTACCCAGAGGAAACCCGGGGAGAACACTCATACTCCGCGCACACAGAATAGGCGGGATTCAAACCCCCAAAACCGGGTTCTAAGCACTAAGCCTCCGTACCCATTGTTATGAGGTATGCACTGAAAAGTATTATGGGTTCCATTTGTGTCCCATTGATCTGTCTACAAATACCTAAGTAAAATAAATGTAAAATACTTTTTAAACACATGTACAATGTCCTCAACGCATGTGCATTTTATAGATTTTAATTTAAAACATAATAAAAACTACACTTTCTACAGCACCTGTCCCCACCCACTATAACTATACTTTACCTTAATATAGCCAGTCATTAAAATACTTCAAAACGTGTATTATTTTTTGTATTAATTTTCTGAATCCCTTTAACATCTCATGCCTGAAACATCCTTTTCCATGAATCGTCCATTATGTAGGTTATGTGTACTGTAAGAAATTAACTTTAACAATCTTTCGTGTTCTCAGTGTTGTCTGTTTTCTACATGTGTCATTCCATAGGAATTAATGGAAATTCTTTCTTAACAGTATTACTGACCAAAAATAATAATTAAAAATATACGTATACATATATACGGTATATCACAAGTTTTAGTGTTTGTAATCTAACTTAACAGTTTTGAAAACAGTCACACAAATCCAAGAGACCAAAACAAATCTCAGGTGGTTAATATTATTAAAAGTTCTAGTTAGCTGTAAGTAGTCTTGCTATTACCATGAAGCTATGAAGTTTCATAAGACTATGAAAGTCTAATTATTTCCAGTCATTTCCAAGTTCTAAAAGGGGAGCAGTCGCAATCTTTATACGCCCCCCATTGGTCATGATCAGACATTATTCCTCTTCTTTCGGCAGACATGAAGAACAATGAAGATGAGCATGGTGCTGATGAGGAGTGCTAGGAGAAGCAGGAGGGAGATCCAGGCTGCAGGATGCAGGGCTCTTCTCAAATCCACACTCTCTTCGGGTAACATACTGCTCATGCTTAGCATGTAACCCAACGACCAGCCCAGAGAGGAGTCCCCGGCCTGACACACACACACACACACAGTTTATTATTCAGGTATTCATCATAAACATATTATTCAATAACTACTATGAATTAGTCATTAATTGAGGAAGGAATGAGGAATGTATAGGCTCACTGAAGTGCCCTGAGAGATTAAATGGTTAAACTTGATTTAGTTTTTTATTAAGATGATAGTTACATTTCGAAAGCTGCTGCGAACTATAACAGTGAGCTCACCTTGTTCTGAAAGGAAACTCTGGGGAAGGAGTGATTGTCGAAGTGGTAGCCCCTCAGCATAAGAACCTGCACATACACAGTAAGTGCACAGTAGTCCCTCAGGTACGACTTCTGTTCTGGAAAATCCTTAGACATCTAATGTGAAGAAAACATTTCTTAACGTGTGCAGGATTGAAAGAATTCATTAAACCGTTCGTTTAGCCAGCTTAGTTCTGTTTAGACTTAAATGTCTTTTCCAAGAGAGACATGAAGCACTCATGAAGCAGTGCAGTACAGATAAATTTCTATGATATGAAATAAAAAGACAGGTATATGTCTTATTTCATGTTAATAAAATGTGCGACTACAAAGGCATTATGTTATACCCTAGGTAGTGAGCAATCACAGTGAATAATAGATGGATTTGGTCTAATTTCACAGGGATCACAGGTAACGAAAGAAAAATCAAGGTAAATAACAGCAAGAGCTCTTATACCACAGCGCTATAGAATGCTCAATTCTGATGGCTCTTACAGGTTTACATCAATGTACTAATAAGGTATTGTTTTTATAGTACCAACTCATTCATACGGACTTGTAATGGTGTACACTCTACATAAAGAGTAATCATTGGTATGGTTTTGATAAGTTTTGTCTGTGAAGGCACTTATTTAGCATTTATGGAAGGAGTCTCCACTGTCAGTGCTAAAGAGGTAAAGCTATAACCTTAAGTCTTCCAGCAAGGGAGAGTCTTCAGGATGGGGGACTTTGAGGTTTCCGGTTTCTTGGTAACATGACAAGTTGTGTTTTATGTATTATCAAGGGGAAAAAAAACAGGCTGCTATAACATAAGTGATTACAGGAACTAACTTGTGTCCAGGACATTCCACAACATTAAATATAACTACAAATGGAATTTTTAAAAAATGATGTTGTTCTTTAATAAATAAAAATGGTAACTGATGGTAAATTGCTGTGGTATAATAGAAATAAAGCACTCCAGGATGTGCTGCTATAGGAAAATAATTAACTTTGGTGTGGTAACAGTAATTTGGTTTTGTCTCAGGCCACATAGAATCATCCCATCATTGATTATATTCCTAAAACTGCATTTCCCATTGTGTTTTATTCCTAACTTAACTGACAATGAAGATCTCTTATATACTCTGACACACTTTGGTACCTTCACGAGGGACATGTTACACACAGCCTGAGCGGCCTGTTGGAGCTGAACCGGGGTGCTGATGTAAATGCCTGTGCTCTCCTTCAGAAATCTGTGCGTGAAGAAGAAGGCTGAAAAAGCCTAAAAGAGAAAAGCATTAAATGTCACACACAAAAAATATATCATACACAAAAATGACTTCCTGCAGATTCTCTACTAACAACTGTTTAAAACACAATGAAGAAGAAAAGCTACATTTATTTTCAAGTGGTGACAACTTCACAATCACATACTGTACCATGAAGCTGCCACTGGTGTTGGGATGGAAGACTCCATCAAAGGAGCACTGGGAGAACGGACAGTTCTGGAAGGAGAAGATCTCGGATATGTTCCCCAGACAGTGCTGGTAGCTGCCTTTGCCTTGTATGATCACTGACTCCTCAGGGTTATATAATGCAGGGCGCTGTGATTTAATGCAAGGCGACTCAAACACTTGTCGCAGGTTCAGGGTCTCTCTGTGGTCTGAAGGGTAACACGGATGGTGCACGGTGCCTGTGCTGTCCTGGGTCTAGAAAAAAAACATGAGAAGATAGCAGATAAAAAAGCATCAAAAAGCATCTTGACTGTTAAAGCTGCAGTGTGTAAAGTGTATTATTATTATTTGGGTGTGCACACATGATCCTCAATTTAATTTTATTTGAATTGCACCTTGAACAATACACACTGTCACAAAGCAGTTTTACAGAAATCCAGATGCAGATCTAGATTTCTAATGAGCAATGTGAGTGAGTGTGGCAAGAAAAACTCCCTGAGACAACATGAGGAAGAAACCTTAACTCAAAAGGGAATCCGTTTTCACTGAGACACTGGATAGTGGGATTATAAATCATTACAGTATACAGGTGAAGAAGAGTAAAGACAAACAGTACTAAGTGTGTTGAAATGATCGGTAGGAGCAGATTGTGAATCCTGGGATGAGTACAGGACAGTCTTTATGATTAAAGCAGCAGTTCAGATGAGATTATCCACTGATAATACAGAACAAGGGTACACATTTAGAGGTCTAAAACAACATAGTACATAATGAAAGAGAATTTAGGTGGTCTTGAAGCTAGAAAGTACCGTAATCAGGTGGGCCAGGAGCCGGCGTAGAACCTCAATTGTTCCGTAGCACAGGTAGCTGTGTGTGTACAGAGAATAGTCATGGCCATAGAGACGCAAAGTCATGCTGTTCTCCAAATCCTCCACTTCTTCCTGGTTGAGAAAGGTGATCTGCGTGGACGCTCCTCCTAAGTCCAGCGCACCGACCGTCTGTCTGCCTGGGTTTAACCACCGTCCTACAAAGCCATACTGATGAAGAAAAAAAATGAAAAATCTGCCTGGACCACTAGAGGGCACTGGTTGCACATGGGAGAGCATTTAGAAACAAAACACAATAATACACAGGAACCATGGAAGGAATTTCTAACAATAAGATACCTTGATGAGGTTTTCTAGCAGATAGTTGACAGTGACCCATCCATATGCTCCCTCCTCCTTCCCACTCAAGATTTTCACTCCTTGAAATTTGAAAGGAAAGGATTTGATCGTTTGTCCCACTTCCTGAAGAACCTGCGTTGACTTCTCAGGGCTGGAGATGCTGAAAGCGAAAAAAAAAAGAGAAGCTCTAATATCCTTTTCAACAGAGAACAACATGGTTGTCACTCATACGCACTTCAGGAGCCTCATGCCTGCCGTAGCTCCCAGGTACACAGGTGTGAGGTGATGCCGTGCTTGGGGAATGTCCACCATGGCTTGTCTGAGACACATTTCTAGACTGGGGCCTGCAGCCCCTTGCTGACCAGCATAGCTAGAAATCCCTCCTCCTGTAGCGCAAAGCAGTGCCAAAGTGGCTCAAACAAACATGGAACAACGAAATATGAAAAAAATCAAAGGCTTGAGTAATATAGTGATGAAGAGAAGGGGAAAAAGTAAATATCTGTATGTTAAAGGTAGCTTCAGGATCAACATTACTAGTTCTAGCTTGTATGAAAAAGAAAGCCATGAAATATAATATAAAAAGGTGAGAGATGAAAAACACATCAGTATTTGGTGGTTTTCAGCTTAGAATAGCCAAAATAGGAGCATTTAAAAAAAAAGTTATCATTTCTATAGTAAGATCTAATTCACAGGCAGCAGACTCCCTACATAATGGAATGCTCATAATAAACAGATTAAAAATGTGTTGCTATTTAATAAAGAAAGCAGGAGATGTTTATTTACACATTTATGGAAGGAGTCTCCAGTGTCAGTGCTTTGTAACAGTCAGTAATGTTCCCTCTTTGCACTTTCTGGTTTCTCTGTATCATGACAAGATGCTCTTTTTGTCTTATTAACTTCCAGAAAGAGAAAAAAAGAGAGAATGGTGAGGGAATAGCTGTTTATAGCTGCTACCTTGTGTCTAACTTATTTCTACAACATTAAACATAACTATAAATAGATTTTAAAAAGTATGACATGCTCAATAATAAATGAAAAATTGCAATCTTTGGCAAATTGCTGTGGTATAAAAGGAATAATAAACTTCAGGATGTGCTGTGGGTGGTAACAGTTATTCTGCTTCATGCCAAGTCATATCATACCAAGCCATTGTTGATTATTTTCCTACAAACAGCATGTCCTCAAGTGTTTTATTCCTTACTTATGTCCACTGAGAGAATATGGCGCATTCTCTGACCTTTCACCTTGCACTCGCTGTGCTGCGTTACCACGCCTGTGCCGTTCTGTTTGTCCGCCGGCCATCTGTACACGTACATGGTCGTGTGAGAGGAACCAGCATCCAGCACAATCCCATACTGTCACAGGGCAAAGTGGGAGAGCATGTTAATATTCAATTATGAATATTGCTGCAATTCTGCTTATAAGTCACATATTATGGCATTTATCTTATATTATGGCATTTATGTTGAAATATACACAGTGTGTTTATGATAAATGATGAACGATCCTGTTTTGTCATGAAAGAAATCACTTTCTTTCTTTCTTTCTTTCTGTCTTTCTTTCTTTCTTTCTTTCATGCATCACTGTGCATTCCTTCAGTTCTGGCACATGACTAAATCTCCTTCCAAAAGATTGGCCAGTCTAAGAAACATAGGCTCAAGAGAGATGTTATTCATATGTAGCAGATGCATTTAAAGTATCATATAAGCGCGTAGGCTGAACAGCTGTACTCCTTTGGGAGGTTTGCATCAGAAACGCAAGTATCCCCAGTATAGTAGTAATTGTTTCTGCATGCAACTAAAAGCTGTTTTCTCACCACTGTATAAAAGAACACTTTGTTTGGTTCCTGTATTCATAGCAGAATCGTGTCTACTTGTTTTGCCCCCTTTTCTTTTCTTCTATCAAATCCGTTCTAATGTTTCCCATCACTAAATGATGTTTAAGTACAAAAAAGTGAACATTTCAAAAGAAAAAAAGTGAAAAGAGAAGCTAAAGTAGGACATTAGGCTGGTAAATAAAGGGTCAAGCGATGCACCAGAGACATAAATATGTATATAATTGCAATTACAAAGATGCACTTAAGAATATTATCAGCCATACCAAATGCCAAAAGTTGTTTTTCAATCACAAACCTGCTCAAATAGCAATGAAAAAATGCATGCTTTTTGACCTTAAATAAAAGTAATCAGCAAATTGAAGCTGGTCTGAGTGATTATCAGTGAGAAATTTATTGAAAAGTCATTCTACTGAAAGAGAAATGCATCAAGGACAGGAGAAGAGATATAAAGTGTTAGGCTATGATTTAAGTAAGGTATTACCATATATTGTGGAGGTTTCTGGATCTCCTCCACATGCACAGTGAGCAGGAGCAGAGCCACAGCAGCAAAGAGCAGAAGCGCAGCCGAGGCGACAATCCAACTGCGCTGTGTGTCCATTTTGACTCCAAAGCTTACAGTCTAAAGAGGATCTGGGCTGATCTTAATGCTGCACCATGCGCTGCCTCCCTATTCAGTACAATGATTGTTACATTAGACGGTCTGGGCCGAGTTTTCCAACAACATCGCAGCACAAAGATCACTGTGAAATGGTAGAGCGGGCATCATATTGAACACACTCTCTCTCTCCCAGTTAAGATGATCCGAACTTTGCGAATCTTTTGAGAAACTCTGCCCTGATCAGTAAAAAATGACCAACCTCAGGTCTGAGTGAACTAGATCAGATTGGACTCCTAGATTATAAGAACAAAGTAATAAACTAAAGCAATTATAGTTACATTGCTTGTGCAATGTAATTAATTTCATTTACTATGGGCTGTTTATGCTGCTGTTAATAGGTCGTCTATATTTTTATTTTTATACATGCATGATGTAGGTCCTAAGTCCTAAGAAAATTTAGCTGAAGATATAGCTCTACTGTAAATATCCTGGATGGAACACAAGTTCATCACAGGACACCATGCACACACATTCACACCTAGGGGTGATTTAGTGTAACCAGTCCACCTACAGCCATGAGGTTTTTTTTTGTTTGTTTGTTTTTTTGGGAGGTAGAAGGAAACCAGAGAACCCAGAGAAAACCCACTTAAACAAAAGAAGAACAACTCATGCAGAAAAACATGATTGAAACAGGGACTCTGGAGCAGCAACCAGTCATTATTTCTTGCAATTAAATCCTCACAGAACAAAAGGTTATTGAAATGATCTCAGTTCAAAATACATGCATCATCTCGTTCCTATTTGTCTACACTGTACTGTGGAAATCAGTGGCAAATGATAAATCAGTTGCAACATCTAATGTGTTGTAAGAATATCTATTTTATATTGTTTAAGCCATTACACAAACCTGCACAGCGGAGGGCTATACCAAATTAAGTCTGTTTGCTTTCAGGTGGAGCTGAATGCAAATGTAAAGAGCCAATCCACAGCTTTTTTTCATGTTGTCACACCCTATGTTCTGGATCAGTGGTAGCTCAATCGTTACTACTGGACTACTGATTGGAAGGTCGTGAGTTCAAATCCCACTGCTGAGCAAGGCCCTTAACCCTCACTTGTTCAGTTGTATTAATGAGATAAATGTAAGTTGCTCTGGATAAGGGTGTCTTCCCAGTAACATAAATGTAACTGCATAACTGACCTGTCGTCATCCCAGGTGAGGTGGTGTCACCTACATAAAAGCACTCTGTATTCTTTATTTGCTGGAAGAAACTATATAGAGGTGTCTGTTTTGGTCATTTTCCAAGCTAAAATACAAAAACAAAATGGGCGAGGCAATGAATTCCCAGGAGCTGAACACAACTTTTCAAAGCCGGTTTTGTTCGTTCCTGTTCTATAACACAGGTGGTGTTCTGTCATCTTTGTTTTTTCACTCTGCATGTGTTCAAATGTGAGGCAATGGAGCTCTGAAAAGAATTTAACAATAAAAGCTCATTGAAGCATTATAAGTGTTTTTACACACAGTAAGATCACAGTGATGCAGTGGTAATAATTACATGTAAAACTAATCTCGTCTAAATAGGGCTAATGCTGAAGCATACTTCCGTGTTTAGCATGTTGCATTCAGGAAAATAAAATAAAACTCTAGAAAAAAATTAAAGTGAAATGAATAAAAAACAGCCTCATGAAAAAAAAATTGCATCATTTTGCAAGAGGTTTTATTAAGTTATGTAATATTGTGTCTCTAGTTTCTTTTATAGGCCACCAAAAACACCCCTCAAAAACGAGTTTTTGTGGTTTCTCAGTAGCCTGTAAATGAAACCAACAACATGAGAATGAAATAAGCCCCGCCCCCTGATCGAGAGATGATATGTGCGGCATTCCCATTTAAAGCCTAACCTCCAACTTTTTTTTTTTTTTTTTTTTTTAACTTTGTTTGAGGTTAGAAATGATCAACAGAAGACACTTATGCAGATTAATATCATGTATTGTGTTACTTTTTCACAAAATTTGCTAGAATTTGAAATGTCAGAATGTGATCAGATACTGTTTGATAATCTTGCAGAGTCATGGAACAGGCTGTAAAAAAAAAAAAAAACCCTGGATTAGCCATCCATTGAAATACCTCCACTGTTTTAAAGAGTGAATTGATGTGGTTGGGTTGAATCCAAGGTCTAAGCTGTTCTTGTCTGGCACAGTGTGTGCTGGTGTGTGTGAGCCAAGCTCCCCTGCTCAGTGTATTCAAGCGTCTTGATTTCAACTGCTTCTGCTCCAAAGCAAAACTGACAAAGACAGATTCCCTTGAATAGTGCAGTTTCCATTCCAAGCATGAGCCATTTTGCCTCCACAGGTCCATTTAACTGTGTACAACCTCAAGCAAGACTTCCCACAGGCTGCGACATGGGCCGAATAAGACTGAATAGAATTTCTTTTTTACTTTTTAGTATTGTCACCTGGGGAGTACTCTTCTGTGCTCTTTGTGTTGTGATTTCCTGTTTTCATGGCTGTCCGTATCCTGCCTTTACCTATAAAATTCAAAACTGATGAACTACGAAAGAATTCACAATTTTGATTCGGCTATTTAAAATATAATATTTATTCATGTATTATTGAACAAGATCACATTCAGAAATACAGATAATTCCAGAGAGGCCACATGCTTTTCTTGTGGTCATCACCTCCCTCTTGTGGTGTGCAGAAGTTGCTATTAGGCAGAAGTTCAGTCCAAAAATCATTAAAAGACAGTGCTTGCAATATAGCCATTACAGACTTAACAGTACAATGGTACAGTGTGTGCTGTGTATGATTTGGAAATAATTTTTTTTTTTTTAATCGAAGCTTCATATACAGTTTCATAGAGCTTTAAATAAACACACACACACACAGACAGGTGACAAATGAAAGGAAAAAAACTAGTTCTGTTACATTGTGGGGGGCATTTATTTATTTTGCTGTCATAGTTTAGAGGCAGTTGTCCCCTTTAGAAGGAAGCATTGTCACAAATCCCTCAAAAGTTCTTCTGACTTATCAGCTTTAACTTATGAAGAAATGTTTCTAAACTGATGGGCGTGGTCACTTAAAGGATGACTCCACCCCCATCCTATCTAGGCACAAGGGTACAATGAATAGTTTGATGAGGATGAAAATAATGAAAATCATATGCTATGGCGTTCACAGTCACCAGATCAGATCAGTCACTAGACAGCACTCTCCAGCACCGTCATCAAAACACAAAAATCTTTGGGAAGAAGTGTTTATTGCTCCAGTACAGTTCCAGAGACTTGTAGGATCAATGCCAAGGCACACACTGAATCTGTTCTGGTGGCTTGTGGTGGCTCACTATCTTAGGATGACACTTTATTTTGGTTATTCCTTTAACTTATCTCCAGTCTGTATCTCACAAACTTTAACCCAAGGCACACAATGCAGACAAACCTGAGAGGTTACAATAAATGCAAGGCTAAACTGTGACCACAGTAACTACACTGAGTGAATTATTGTCATTATAAAGAGACACATTGAATCACAAGGCTGTATTGCACAACTATGCTTCAAAGTTTTCAAAAACAAAAAGTAAGCAGCAGCATTAATGCATCAATGGTGCAAAATCCCTGATAAGACTTCCATGCATCACTACATTTTCATTAAGTTAAGACATTTGTATGTTTACTGTACAGTCCATGTGTTCTTTAGATACATTTTCTTCCCTCGCAGTACTCTTCATTCATCTCCAAATGCAGAGATGCTGGAGACTTCCTCGTCTTCAAAGCACAGGCGCCACACAAAGATGCACTGGTAGTTCCAGAACAGCAGAAGTCCCATGACAGCCAGAGCCAACATGGCAAGAAAAGCCACAATTAAAATCTTTCTGGAACAAAAGGAATGGTGCGTTGCATGATCAGTGTGAACTTCATGTTCCACGCCACGCCGAGGCCCCAAAAAATTCCGCAGACACTCTTTCAGCCAGCTGGTGTGGGGAGATGAGACAGGCTTCGGCAGCCATCGATCATTTTCTCCCATCCTTCCAGCAATCAAATGGAGGTTGACCTGGAGATCTCTCAACCTGAGAACACACACCATTTTTTAAGTTACATCACAACGTATACCACAGCGCTGTTTTATTCTCGATTCTGATTGGTCAGGAGGTGTTGATTAATTTTTTTTTATAATAGCAAACCACAGGTTTATATTAATGTGCTCATTAATGTGCTCAATACATTTTTGTTTCTATAGTAACATCTTACACAGGGACACTTTACATAAACCGATTTTTTTTAAAAGTATATAATTGTTAATACACAGCAAGTTTTCTTTGAGGAGATGTTTAGCATTTTTGGAAAGAGTCTCTAGTGTTAGCTCTCTGTAACAGTCAGTACGTTTTCCAACACAGAAAAGATTTCAGGATGGAAGACTCTGAGGGTCTCAGGAACTCAGCAACAATCTGCATTTTTTTGTTTTCTTAACTTTATCACAGAGAAACTTACTAACTTGTTTCACAGACATTAACATTTAAACGTAACTATAAACAGATAAAAAGTACAACATGTTATTCTTAAATAAAAAAAATTGTACTTGTTGGCAATTTGCTGCGACATAAGAGGAATAAAACAGTCGGTTGGAACAGTCACTCCGTTTCAAGTCGTTGGTTATTTTCCTATAATAGGATTTTCCATGCGTCATTCTATCGGTTTACAATGACACACCTCAGCCAATAATTTAACACATCTAAAGGTTCATCCTCTGGACTCTACAGTTATAGCTGTGTGAAAGAAGGAATTAAGGAATTCTGACCATTGTGGGTTTAATCTTTATCCACACACTACCTCCTCATTACCTCACCTATCTGGATAAATGATTTGTCAGAAGTTGAATTTGTGCTCTTGTAGACATGTGTTCAACACTGCAGACTATACACTATATAGCCAAAAGTATGTTGACACCTGACCATCACACTTCTATGGGCTTCTTGAATATTCCATTCATTCCAAAACCATGGGCATTAATAATGGAGCTGCTTTTACAGCCTGCACTCTTCTGGGAAGGCTTTCCACTAGATTTTAGAGCGTGGCTGTGGGGATTAGTGCCCATTCAGGCATAACAGCATTAATGAGGTCAGGATGATGTTGGGTAGGAGGTCTGGGGTGCAGTTGGCATTCCAGTTCATTCCAAGGGTGTTCAGTGGTATTGAGGTCAGGGCTCTGTGCAGGACACTCGACTTCATCCACTCCAACATTCTTCATGGAGTTTACTTTGTGCACAGGGGCACTGTCATGCTAGAACAGATTTTGGCTAGGCCCCTTAGTCCCAGTTAAGGGAAATCTTAATGTTAAAGCGTACAAAGACATTCTAGACAATCGTGTGCTTCTTTGTATCAACAGTGTGGAGAAGACCCTCATATGGATGTGATGGTCAGGTGTCCACATACGTTTGGCCTTTAAGCGTATTAAATCAAGATTAAATCAAGAGTCTTTAAGACAGGGTTTCCCAAACATTTTGGGCAAACCACCCCAAACTGATGTGAAATGAATTCTCTCTGACCATAAGCCTTGGCAGTTTGTTTTCTCTCTTGCTATTCACTGTCATGCTGTGTTCATTTTCTTGACCTGTGCACTTCCACTGAGTCAGAATTACTTAGGAGTTAAAAAAGGACCAAATTCTAACTCCTACACCACGCTGGAACAGAAGCTTGCAAAACACCATTACATGCAATGCACAGCAACAAAACCCCACCTTGTTCAATTACACAGTCTTAACTGTATGGAGGTGAATGCAGTCATATTTTAATCTAATACTGTAACATTAAACACTTCAGGTTTATTTAGCACTGAGCAAAAAATTAAAGTTACCACTACTGAATGTAAAGAGTGTACGTCATTGTGTTCATTTAACCATTATGTTCTGTTCACAGCACACTACACAGATCGAAAATGGTTCTCCAAGGGTTCCTTAAGCGGTACTTTGTATATTTACGGGTTGTTAGCTTATTAAAACGGATGTAAATTGGAATTGTCTGATACTGAAACACTCGGTTGTAGGATTCTGCACAGAACAACTCAGTGACAACAGAAGGACACTTTATTTAACAGTGTACTTATAAATAGTCGTTCTATTGTCCCATGGCATTTATTCGTGACTCTTAAATAAATAAATAAATCAGTACAATTAATTTTAAAATGGCCTTTTTTCCCTCTTAATCTTATCACCATGACACACAATACAAACAGTACTGATGGAAGCTTCATATTAGTTATAAAAGCAAAATTAATTCAAGCATATAAAGTTTTATAGTGGAAATGTCGTTTTGGTATTCATTTAGTCATCTAACATTACTTACTCCACAGAACAGGAGGGCTAACATTTCAGGGCTAACAACTTTGTTCAGTATTTTATCCTCAGCATAGCATATTTGCTAAAAGTTAAAACATAAAGTGTTTTATCTGTCATTTGACCCATTGAAACGTTAGCTCTTGTCAATTAATTTTCAAATAAGACATTTTAAAGCACACATTGTGTTATGGTTTATTTCCTTCATAGCTGACAAAACCTTATCAACCATTAGAAAGCAATAGAAGATTCCAGACTGTTGTCCATTTCCGCTTTTCTCGTTTCCGCTTTTTAATGGCTGCAGTAAACAAACGCGGTGCTATAAATCACTACATAAATGCAAACTAAGGTGTATAAAATCTCATTAAAAATGGAGAAGGGGTTTACCTGGGCTCTTCTAGTTCCTCATAATTCGCTCTGGAATAAAGTTTATTTCAGGTGTGATTCCACAGAGAGAGAGAGAGAAAGAGAGAGAGAGATGGAAGATGGAAATGGAAAATATCCGCCTTTTGCTCTAGCAGACTTACTTCGTTGTGAGGGCTGCTGCTGTTGTGTTGGGTTTTTTTCGGTTGCTGTATGAGTTAGAGGCGTGGACACCGCCCTTAAAAGTGTGTGTGTGTGTGTGTTTGAGGGAGAGAGAAAAAGAGAGAGAGAGAGAGTCTGTGCAAACACACTGTACTTTGTATTCATGTTAATTGGGTAGAGACCAGAGCAGGTGCTTCCTACACACATAAGTAAATCCCTGAAGTCTCCCTACTGTGTACATGCTCTGCATAAGGCATAAGCTTAAAGGAAAACTGCACCCTGAAACACATTAAATATGTTTATTGAAATATCTGTTGTGTATTTAGTGATTCTGGTGCTGCTTTTTTAGCCAGTAGCTACTGTATCTTCATTGTTCCTTTGAGAAGTTAGCATTTGTGTCGTGATGATGTCACAGGGAGACACTGCAAGCGCAGTTACAGTGGCATTTAAAAGAAGAAAAAAATGCAGTGATCTTAAACATGGTGTCAGGACAAGAGCTTTTTTTCCCTCACTCACTACTTTACAGTGACATAAAATGTTATATTTAAGAGAAATCCAGTGTAGAAGTAGTGGAGACAGTAAACACCGGACTCTATACGATGCTGAGTTACAGCAGAGAGTTGGCTCAGCTAGTTAGCGATGTACGAGCGCCAGGGGTCACGTTAACCGATTCCCAGATATTTACCAAATTTAAAAAATCGTTGACGGAAAATTCTGAGGGCCATCCGTCATTTTGACGGCTACAGAATAAGGCATTCGGGCTAGCCATTCGTCTTCCATCACAGACATCGAAAATCAAAACCAATCTAGCAGCACATTACTGGCAGAAATCCCCTCTGTATGCACTCGAGTGGTGGAACTGCACAATTCTATACAATTGTTCTGGCTATTGGAGAAAAAAAAATGACAGATTAAAATAGACTATTATGGAATTTTTACAACCCTGTCCATCTACATGACAGGTAATGATTTACTGTAACGCAACATTTGACAAGCATGATGGTATTAACGGCAGTCTTAGCATGAAAATTCATGCCTTGGAAGCTGATGTGTTTGAGCAGAGTGTACAGATGAGGTGGTGAGAGAGCTGGACAGACTAAAAGACTAAAGCATTGCTGCATCACTCTCTTTAGGTAGAGATGAAGTGAGGGCTAAATCCCACTGCCCAATATCAGCAGGTAACTGAACAACATTGTGGGTAATCCGGAAAACAAAGTGAAAATAGACCAACATGTCAATGAAAGAAGTTCAACTCAGGATTTCATTTCACTGAAGATCACATATTAATTATAAAGATTAATGTGCAATTAATTCAGGGTGGATTTTTCCCTTTAACGTCTCTGCCTTATATACATTAAAAGTAATGCACATTAAATTAATCACACATTCACAGTTGTTTATCATCTGCACATATTTTAATTTGCACAGAGAAATCTGATTTGTATTGTAATCTAAATACAAACAAAAGGTTTGCTTTAACTCAAAAGCAAACACAAAGCAATTCTTATTTAAATAGGTCTAATGTGAGAGTTTGTATATGAACAAGTGTTAAAGCTTGTGTCTTTGTGTGTGAATTAATCATCTACATGATTCACAGAATATCAGAGGCTGTCTGGAAACTGAACACATCCTTAACAAGTTCTCCAGAAAGCCAAAACACAGCCTACTGCAAAATGTATGTACACTCCATTAGACCTGAAAGCAGATATAATAGTGTGTTACAGGTACGTAAACTATGGGTTAACATGAAAGTAAGCATGCATGCACTCATCCATCAGAGACGATGGGGTTAAAAATGATATTCAGTCCTTATGTTTGTCAAGTGTAACACCAAAAGGCAAATATTTCTTATCCAAAATAGCCATTTTAGGAACAAAGCTAACAAAAAAAAAGTTTAATTACAACCATGACAGTCCACAATTTCATATATTCCGCATTCGTTTTATCTTTAAGGAAGAATTTTCAAATCGTTTGTCCACTTGCACTTGTGTGAACAAGCTTATTTGTGTTTCACATAATTCACATTGCTGGTTCAAAATTCCTCAGTGAGAGGACAGAGGTCTAGACCAACAGAGCAGATGTTTCTCAACCCCAGAACATGGGAAACGGCCTGTTTTTTGCATCTAACCAGTAGGTGTGTACAAAAATGCAGCACCAAAGTCAAATACAAAGCAACTCACTTGGGGTTTCCTCGCGTAAAAGGCCTCAGAATAGACGCTTTTGCGTGAGACCCCAAGTGATGGTTGGATGAAAAAACTTGGCAGTTTGATGCACCCCTTACAGAGACTGGAGATGAGAAACAGTGAGAGAACTTCAACCAGAGAGACAGAGAAAGAGGTTTTTCTACAAAGCAAAGTCTTAAGTAGCGTCTTAATTCTCTTAAGCCACTCCTGATACAGTATGTACATAATACTCTTTGAGCATCATAATATGCAAAACATTGGTATTGCGGGAAGAAGGAAAGGGGAGCGCTTTCTTTTGTGACATGGCTAAGAAGTTTCACATGCATTTAAACATGCAGATGGCTCACTGCTAAAGAGCGCATGGCTTTTGAAGGTATACAAACGGTATTGAGTACAAAACCAAGAACTGCACACTTGGTCATAAAATAAGGTCTTATATCATCATAAAGTGCCATATACAGTATTGTTATATCATTAGAAATAGTATTTCAAGTATTAACACTATTGACAATGCACTAAATGTAGCTAATTCTTACTCAGATAGTATTTGCATGCTCTCTCGTACACCATTCTTACTTACAGAATAGACAACAATTAAAGAAGAGAAAGCAATTGATACTGTTAAAGGCAGATCAACAGAAATGTCCTGAAATTCAGTACAGTTAGGTTTATAAACATATGAGGTCTGCACAAACATAGTAATAATAATTACTCTGATTGCTTTGTTTCTTTTTCTGAGAGATAAAATATACATACAGCACTTAAAGGACGCAAGAGCATTCACTATACCAACCTATACAAAAATACTCAAAAGATTGTTAAACAAATCATTGCTAGATTAAATGAGACCTTATAATGTGTCCTGTTTAGAATGCCAACTCATGAAGACTATACTTGAGAGTGTGATGTGTGTGTGTGTGTGTGCATGTTATAAGAAGTCCATTGCGATGTAGTGCTACGCCAATCTCCAAAAATGTTCACTGTAGAAGATCAGCTCCTCTCTCTTCTCCTCATAAAGGTGCAGAAGCTTGTACGCGACTCGGGACAAGGGAAATTCCTGGGTGAACACCGATTCCCCCCACCCCATGTCTTGCTTTAAGAAATGAATAAACCCCGCTCCCTCTTTCTCTGTCTCACACCACGGTGCTGACAGACGGGTCGGACAGGTTGAGCTGGCCCGTGATGTCTGTGGGTGGGTACTGCTGCGAGGAGAAAGAAAGAACGAGAAAGAGAGACAGAAGCAGAAAACACACAGGACACAGGTAATTAGTGCGACTGTAACCCTTTTCGCCAACACAGAAGGGACGTGCCTTCAACGTTACCTCCTAAGGCAGTTCAGAATTGGGTTAATCAAAAGTAGACTTGACTCTGATGTCATCTCTGATAAATCTTTTAGAGATCCTCCAGGATATACACTTGGTTGCCACTTTATCAGGTTTTATGGTGATTTTTTTCCATTGATGGATGTGGCAGAGGGGGCTGTCACATTGTGTGTAGCAGTAGATGGGCTACATAAGGAATAAAACACTTGGGGGCATGCCGTTATAGTAAAAGAATCAACGACAGAGTGGTGCGATGCGGCCTGGCGCAAAGCAGAGTTACTGCTACCAGCCCGATGTTGATTATTTTCCAATAGCAGCACATGCTAAAGTGTTTCCTCCCTTAAATACCACAGCAATTTGCCAACAGTTTTTTAAAAGAATGACGTTACACATTTTAGCAATTTATAGCAACGTTTCATGTTGTGGAAAGTTAGTTGTTTGACTTTTGTTATGTTCAGCTGTAACTAGTCCTTCCCTCACCAGCCTCTTCTTTCTTGTTCTTGAAGTTAATAAGACACAAAAATGTAGCTTGTCAAGTTACAGAAGAACTGCAAAATGCAAAGTCCTCAGTCCTGAAGGTTTTCCCATGCTGGAAAACTTCAAAAAAAAAATCAAATTACAGCTTTACCTCTGACTGTTACAAAGCACTCTTTCCAAAAATGTTCAAGAAGTGTCCTTATCTAAAATGGTTACACAATTACACAAGGTTTTTTAAATCCATTTATGTGGAACCTCCACCATTCAATTACAGTCAGAACCAGAATCTGTGAATTACAGTCAGAATCAGAATCGAGAATTCAACAGTGCTATGGTATAAAATGAGGTTGGTTTCCTTGGTAAAGTAGACACTGGGTGTATGTCCTGGATATCTACTGCATCGCATTTGCTGCTTCGTATTTGGGAACGCACCATTTTGGCTCATCCATAATGTGTATTTTGATTTCTCTTTTCTGTAACTGTCTGAGGAGGCATTCAAACTTACACAGAAGGGGAAACAGGGTCTCCAGTGCATGTTTCTTTCTGAACGTATCATAAGTCAACTCCTTCCGACTTAACAAACATGCAAATCATTTCAGACAGTCAATTGTATCTGGTTATTCATCATATATCTATGTAAGGTATGGTATGCAGTCTGACTTGTCTGTGCATGTCTAAGCTATACTGTTTTTGAATATCTTTGAATATCTGTAACGGCTAAAAGGTTAAAAAAAAATGCAGCAGAACTGAAGTTCTTGCTTCCCCCAATGGTAACTTTTATCTAGAGCGGTTGCGGAGAGAAAAAGTGCATTTTTTGCTCTGGTTGATATCTGCAGTGCTGGGTTAGAAAACCACCCCACACCATGCAGATACCTTTCTGCTATGTCATTGTATTTTGTTTGTTGCATATAATGATTGCTGCCATGTTACAATGGCCAGGACAAAAACTCAATGTCCTAAATAATATAACTGAAGTAAACAATATACCCTGCCATTGCAAAATGAAGCATAGCTCAAGCATTTTACTTTTTTTGTGAAAATTGAAGAAGGTAGAATAAACAGTAATTACTAAAATCAGTCAAAACTGAATTAACACACGTTCACATGCTGAATGAGAACGATTAAGTGTGCATACAGGAGGCATAATGCCAGGAATTCGATTCAGATTTAATTATTTAACAAAAAAAAAAAAATTAATGGAAAGAACCATGGACACATGTATCCATAATACCATCTTCACAAAAATTCCAAATTTCAAAATTTTCAGAATTTTGAAATTTATTTCTCTTGAGTCAAAGCATCTGCAGAGATGGGTAACTAATACTTATACAGCTCTCACATCTATATAATCTAGTTTGCTATTTCAGTGCACACTAGACTATGGACTATGCCACAGGTCCTGGAGAACCCTCTGTCCTGCACATTTTAGCGTTTTCCCTGCTCTAACACACCAGTTCAACTCAAGAAGGGCTGCATACGGTGTTTAAGAGCAGGGAAAACACTGAGATATACAGGATAGATGGTTCTCCAGGACCAGGGTTAGAAATTTATGCACTATGGCATAGTTTAGCTTGCACTACATTCACCTTTCAAGGAACAAAACATAAAGCAACACTAGTAAAAACTTGGAATCATCAAAACACTGCTGGATCTTTTATTTTATTTTTTCTTTAATCCAGCAATATTGCTGATGACACTGTAGAGAGGGTTTGTGTTTTTCGCAGCCTTGGCATCGCGTCATGGCAGTGCCTCTGGCCCCCCTGTGAATACATGTGCCCGTTGTGTTCTCTGAGGAGGCTCGCTGTTGGCACTGCGTATCAAAGCCCACAGCGCCCCCTGATGAGAGACAGTGGATCAACAAGAGAGACAGAGACATAATGCTACTACGACTACCACCATCACAACCACGGGGGAAAAAAGATGCAACTACTTCTACTACTTCTATTACTACCACGACACACTCTGTTTCTTTCACAGACACGTCGCATGCTTTCGGAGGACGAGAGGAGCTGTGTGGCATGTATGTAGGGGACATCAACACTCATAAATCCATATATATCCATCGAGAGAAATTAAACACTTATATAAAAAAAAAAAATTAGTGACCAACAGGATGGTTTCGTTGCTTCTCTCCTTTCTGGATTTTTTAAATCAAGACACATTAAACCCTTTATCTAGATTTATTTATCCTAAGGCTCACACACACATGCACATATATAATCAAACCAATACAGTTTGACTACGAATATAACAAACACAAATTAGTAGATATATCTAAGATAAGGGACATATTACAGAAAATCTTGACTAAAAAAAAATCAAATAAAATTGGATTAGCTCTGGAACAACTGTTGAAGAATTATATTTCCTAGGAAGTGTGATCATCAACGAAGGACGTTCTATGAACAAAACTAGAAATAAACCCACACAAAACAACATTTTTGTCCATTTCTGTTCTTCTTTGTATGTGAATATCCTCCCTGGAAAATACAGTGTGCGTCTCCCCTCCTGTTTTTTTTTTAACAGCAGAACAGCTGTTAGCATTTTTTAAGCCTTTTTTTTTTATGGAATTTCTAAGAATTTAAGACAAATTTGTTAGTATTGATTATCTGAAGAGAGTGGAACTCTGGGAACTCCAGTTTATCCGGTTGCTTAATTGAAAGGATGTCAAAAAAGAGGCAGAGTCTGGCCTAAAACAAACCAAGGAGAATTAAGCCTTATCATCCTTACTGATGCATTATTAATAGCTTAACTTTATCTTATGGGATTATTAAGCACAGCTTTATGGAAGATCTCTAGAAAAACAAAATGCATTAGCATTAGTAGCCTGATATTCCATGCCTTGAAAGAGATGATGTGCTGTTTAAATAAGAAAAAAAAGGTTAGTCTGAGTGATAACACACACACAACACTGAAGCATGCCGCTGGGGAACACATAATGCAGCATATAGGAAGATCACATTCACTTCAATCATATCAAGCAAATACAGGAACATGATAAGAATACACACACACACACACACACAGAAATGTACAAACACCACTGACACACCACATCCAGGACTAGCAACACCGGAGAGAAGCAGCCCAAATTAACCAGGTGCTTTGCGTTGCCCCCCTCCTCTTGGATCACACCCCTTCTACATGCTGACCCTCCAAATTGCATCTTTTTCTTGCTGTGTCCTGTAAGCCCTAAATTATCCCTGCTGTCATTTTTGGGGCGAGTCCTAACTGACAGATGAGCTTAGGATGTGGACCGAATGGCTGACTGACAGACACGTGGCCGGAGTGGAATGGGACTCTCTTGGATCGGACATGAGATGGCATTTAAGACAGGAAAATAGAAAGAGAGACAGAGAGAAGGAGAGCCTTAAAGAGAGAGAGAGAGAGAGAGAGGGAGAGAGAGAGAGAGAGACTAAGAGCAGGAGATGCCATTCCTTAATCTCCTTACCGTGTCTTTGGAGGACCTACGTCTCTTGATGCTGGAGGCCAGGGTGGTACTGATGGACCTAAAAGAGGGTTTCTTTTTGGGGTCGGGCTCTGCTCTACCACTTTTCCTATCCTAAAATAAATATATACGTAGAATAATTATTCATGTTCTCTGGCTGAGTGATACCGTTTCAGCTTGGCATTATAACCAAAACCTCTTCCACCCCCAACCCTCCCCACAAACAATCTTACCCCAAACTATATGTGTGGAGGCTTGGGAAAACCATTCACATCGTCAAATTGGAATTTTTTTTACTCCATACTGTGTATTTCTGAAAATTACAGGCTTTCCTGAACACAAGTAAAGTTGTAGCTAACGCACAAAAGTGAAAAGGGAAGAAATTCAATTTGAAGATTTCTTTCCAATTCCACTGAAAGACACCCCACCTACCTCTACATTTATAACCTAATCTACTTACGGAAAAACAACACTGCTGCCAAATTTTAAAGAAATTTAACGTTTATGTTTAAGTTGGAAATAAGTTCTCACTTTGATTATCAGCGTCATCCACATCACCTGAGGTAAAAGTCACTTGCGGCATTTGCAAAAACAAATCGTCTCTTCACTCGACTGTGTGTTCATCGATGGGGAAATAATCGTTGATGCATTCACCCATTTCTGTTCTTTTGGTTAAATTTCTTGTCTTTTAATTTGGTCATTTAAACATTTTAGTTTTTTGCCAGAGTGTGTAAGCACTCCTCTGTGTTTTGATAATGTGACATTACAAATGGAATTGAGTAGGTTTTGTTTTGCTATGGCATGTAGCTATCCAATAATTTGATCAAATCACTGAAATGTGAGAAAATCAAACAGGGCTAGCAAAGTTTTAGACATGTTTAGGCAGGCGGACCATTTTTATCTCTGTATTTGCTCCTTTTTTGGCAGCTGGGTAGCCAAAGCACGATTGAAAAGTAGCCTAAATAAAAACATTTCCATATTGTTGTTTCCATGAGATGTATATAACTGGCACAAATACCCAATTTTTCATCATTGTTGTATGAATTCATCCACAGTGACATTTGACCGGTTTTCCCAGACCGCCACACATGTATTAAAGGAAACTGAATACTTTCTCCACATATAGGAAACAGGTAGTGTGTGTTCTTAAGAGGGCCCCGTTTAGCACTGAAAGCTATAAGAGGAACAGCTTTTAAAGAGGTACAACCACTTGTTAGGAGTGATGGTTCCACCTAGAAACATGGTCCTAGGTCTGTGATATCAGTGATATGGTTTGAGAAGTAAGCATTTGTGAAAATTTCCACCCTCCTTTTGCAAGTAAGGGTTGTTTGCATGTGTACCACCATAGACTTCTGTGCACTTGTACCACAGTCAAGGTTACACAGATATTCATCCATCAACCATATGGTCCATGTTTAAAATGTAGTTACTTTACGTTTGGTCCCATCCCTCCCTCCCTCCCAGCGTCTATCCAAGTGCCCCACGGCTACTCTCTGGCCTCTACATTATGCCACGAGGATACAGCACAAGACTGAGTGTGTTAGTGTGAGAAAAGCTCATATTTAAGGTATTCTTACATCCTGAGTCTCTACAGAGGAAGAGGGCTGCATAGAGGAGGAGAAAAGAAAAAAAATGAATATTTATCCACTTAAAGATCATTAAGACTTTAAGATCCATAAGCAAAAGCAGAGGGAGCAAAAATGAGCTTGCTGAAGAAAATAATGCCACCGATGAAGCCAAGCAACTCTTAATATCACAGGAAATCACAATAAAACACAACTTTTGGGGGCGGGCAATAATAAAATGCAGTCAATAAAATGCCAGGGCAGCAGAAGATATAACATGAGTAACTATATAGAAATACCATTTTGAAACATTATACCTTCTTTCAGGTATAACGGAAATTCACCCCACACACAAGATGGAAAAAAATAGGCTTCATTTCTTTTTATAAGTGTGGTGTGAATTTCTATCACATGCAGGATTTGGCAGTGAACAAGAAAAGCGAATTATGACACAAAAGCATATCAACACTAGACTTCTGGAGTGTTCTTACATATCCTTAATGACCCCTAATATCACCTGACACTTAATTTCACTGATTTCAAACACAACTCAACACCTCTGTCACTTAAAGGTAGCACAGGAATATAGATCATATCTAGCCTTGTACTAAATTGCACTAAATGTATTTCTTATTTCCTGCGCAAATCAATTTTAATCCAAAACTAGATATAATCTGGCCCTTTAAGGACTCAGAGGTTGAATGTAACTGAAATGAAGTAGCACTGAATGAGCAAGACAAAGCATGGCAACTACGCTGTGCTCATTCAAATAAAATGCATTGGATAATGATAATTTAAAAAAAAAATCAATAAACATAATTCCTAGCTGAGATAGGAACCAGGATATTTGAGTTAACATATAACAACTAAATCCCTAAAATGTCCTGAATTTTGAGCAGGAGGGAGTCGTAGCTGTACACTGACATGCGTAGACCCGCAAAGAGCATCGCCACATTGAGACAACATGTACAGCTCAACAGTGCACATTACTTAATTTGCATTTCAATTTATTAGCTAACATCAGTGTGATTGTTCTGTTTTGTCATCCTAGTTTACCGTCAGGTGGTGCACTTTGGAATAATGTGTGCAGATTGCAAACTGGATCAATATTCTACCTGTAGCTGACAAATCTGAAACACGTAATGAAGATTTGGGCAGATTATTCAAAAGTGCGACACACCTGTTACACACACAAGCTAACCAAATCACGGTGAAGTATGTACAGATGGAAGTTTTTGTTTTTAGATGTGTTTAGACACACGCATAACATACATACATACATATATACGAGAATCAACTGGCATACACAAGCTCTCAAAGCTCTCACATATGCTAGGTTCAGAGGAACGTGTGGAATCCTGCTAAGAATAAAGAAGTATAAACAAAATCTCAAGACTGCTATTATAGTCCAATTACAACTGCAAATCCAGTAGTAACACTTTGAACCTGCTTCCCATTACCACAAGCTATAATTTTCTCTTTCTTAGCAGGAACCAACATACCAACGTCTTCTATGTGCACCAACACAAATCCACACAAAACAGTCATACATAGATGGAGTATTTGTGTGCATGTGTGATTATGTGTGTGCTTGCGTGTGTAACATGTATGGAAGATGGTTTCTGGACATCGATTTGCAGTCACAGACACGAGACTGTGATCTTACCTTTATGTGGCACTGCTGTCAATTCGACAGCAGCGGCACTGACCTTTTGTCAGTGTGTACAAAGCACCAGCATGAGGCTGGCCCACCTCCACGCACACATCACAGTCTCCTAGAAGCCTTGTGCCTTTTCCTCATTCACTCACCCTCCCTCCCTAAACCCACAGCTCTGCTGGGGAGGCCTTGTGACACTTCACAGCCAAAGCCATGGGGCACAAGGGCAAATCAAGAGGCTGAGCGAGAACGGGTAGTGAATAAGATTGAGTTGGTTTTGCTTGACTAGCAAAGCCTAAAGCATTTCTTCATAGATCTCCACACTTTATTTCCAGATATCAATGCAGCGTATATTCTCAGACTATGCAATTGTCTGCCCCTTCTCTTCTAGAGCAGAATTGCAGAGTTGAGATGAAGAGGCTGGGCTAATGTAAAGGTTATTGGCACTGCTTAGGACTCCATTCACATTCTGTCTCCTCTCTGTTTGGCTATTCTCTTTGGGCTAGCTTTGTAAAACAACTCCACAGGATTCACAATTATGCTACGCTTTGAAAGCAAAAGATTAAAGTACCCCTGAACATATCGTTTTGAACATGTAATGCTCTAAATTTCTAATTACTAGAAATATCCCAGGAACATGTCCTCAATGTCTTCCAGCCATCCTGAATAGTTAGCCAGTTAACTAATTTCTAGTAAGCTAGTTTGCATCTGTCAGAGATTTTAAAAATAGGATTTCAGTATCCATATCTTGATTTGCATTGTCATATACTCCAGGATTTATTTAACCTGTCAAAATGTACCATAACAACCAGAATTTTGTTCACTGCAACATTATTTATGCTAGCCGGCTAGTTAATGCTAGTAAACTAGCTTTGTCAGTATCAGAGACTGTCATTTCTCATTACTCTCAGTGATTTCTTTAACCGTAACCAAACCTATCAGAATATACAATAACACATGCAATTCTGTTTATAGTTAACATTAGCCAAATTTGCTAGCATAGCATGCAGGGTAGTATTAATAATGTCTGTTTTTTTACCCATGTGTATCACAGGGCAGTGTGACACACTCAGTGTAACACTCAGTGTAACACATGAAAGTGCTCTCTACGCTCTTCTGAATACATGAGCTCACAGACTCCTACGATTGCCTAGTGTTTCGCTGTTTAACAGAGGATAGAGTAATGGCATCCCTCCCCCCCAGACCAGAGTACTGCCTGTTTTGCTCTCCTGGACTCCCAGCCATGGATGGCTGAAGTATTGTTGGGATCTGAACTCACAATCTCCAGAAGATAGGGAGTCCTGTGAGACAAAGAAGTCTGTTTTAAATGAAAAAGGTATGAATTTATTACTGTTACCGGTAGGATGCGGACCACAGCAGCAGTCTATACAGTTGGAGCCAGCGATCCAAAAGAGTTAACCATTTTTTAAAAAAATCACTGTTTTCAGTTCAGGGGTACTTTAGAGCATTCATCAAGTTCAAAATATAGCTTTGCAGCTTAGTTTTAGGATGTTCTCATGTGCCTACAAATCAAAAGAAAAGCTCAGCGAAGATGAAGACAGTGGAATGAATTAGCTTGCTTTACGTACTAAAGACGGAGTCCCAGCTGCGCCCACAACTTGACTCACAGAACTCTCCTTATTGTCCTGTTGGGACAGACAAGAGACAGGGGTCTGGTTGGACTTGCCAAGTTCTTCCCAGACCAACCCTGGGGATTGTTTCCTTGGTTGGCATCTTAGAGGCCAAGAATTGAGCAATAGTAAAGCCAGAGATCTTTGATCTCCAACCCATCCTCCAGCTAGGAAGGGTTTTACTGAAAAGTTACACCCAGGCTGATTGAAGTTGAAGTTATGGGCAGTGATCTTACGGTCTTTTGGATGGTGGTGGAGTTGCTGTCTTACCTGAAGGTTCTTTCTCCAGACGTTGACGGCCGCAAAGGCTAGCTGCATCTGCTTCCTGCGGGCGTCTTTGTGTCGCTTGTATGCGATCTCAATAAAGATGAGGAAGATCCCTGCTGCAATGCCTCCAGCTACCAGCATAAAGACCCCTGGTAGAGTGAGAGATAGAAATATTAAGGAACTCACAACGGACCTTTAGGAAATGTCAATCTCACAAATGGAGACTTGGGGCCAACTCCTTAAATTGAGTTTCAAATGTTGCCTAACTAGTTAGGCTAACATGGATGAGTAAGGAAAGAGAAATAAAGAAAAAAAAGGCATTGGACAAAAAAGGGCTACAGGACCTTACCGCTGCAGTTTTTGTCCAATCTCTTTTAGATTATCTGCAACTGAGTGCAAACCATACCTGCCATGTTTTCAAAGGTGAGTGTGGCTGGGGCATTGCTCCTTGAGTCACACTCCTGGTATCTCACCCAGGTTTTATCCAGGTCCTCCATGAAGCCATTCTCATGGGAACTGCAGGAAGTCGAGGAAGGGGGAAAAGTCAATTATTATTATACGACATTGGGCAGATGGTTGTGTTAATTCCCAAAAGACTGCACCCAAATGCACACATATATACAGACACACAGACAGCAGAGCAGGGGTCGGGAGAGGGGAGACACAGAGAGAGGTGAGTAAGAACAATATCTCCGATGAGATATCTATGAAAACAAGACCGAACTAAAAGATACAGGAGCGTACAGTATTGATGCTTCGGCTGGGACAGACCTGAGAATAGCCAGGGACACATTCTGTTTCCAGGGGCTGTCCTTGCGCATGCCTATGCCAAAGCCCGAACGGAAAAACAGCTCTCCCGTGGTCACCAGGTCGCACTTCTGCGAGGCTTCAAACTCCAGCACCGCAGAGTCCCAGATGAAAGCATGCAGCTTGCTGTGGGGGGGGGAGGGAAGGGTAGGAAGGGAAGGATGGGTTTTGGGGGGTATGGTGCAACAGTACAGTGAGTAATAACACACTTACGCCACTCTCCTTCTCACCTCTGCTCCACCCACTTGTGTGTGTCTTTAAATGTTACCAGAACTACAAACCGTCATCTCATAGGCAAAGGAAATCCAATGCCGGACCAGTGGACCTTTGTCCCTCATTGGATTCCCTCAGAGACGATTTTGCTGGAAACCTGAAAAAAGTGTTCCTAAGCTCAACATTAAGTCTTATGTGAGTGAGAGAGACATAGGTAGACCTGCTATGGGTTCTCAACTCAGCCTGACACCTGAAAACACCTGAGGTACATGATTCCTTGAGTAAACACACAAGCAGACCTGCCGCAGTCGTTGCAGTGGTGACTCACTTGTCCCTGACAGCCTGGATGGCCTCAGCGGCGCTCTCGTAGTTGTGCTTCTCCATGTGGCGATACATGGTGCTCAGCTCGACTTGACGCCGGAAGTAGATATCCACCGAACTCTGCTTCACTGTGGCGTAGATAAACTTGTCTGATGGGTTTCTCAACTGCCAACAGATAAAGCCAAAAAGCCAATTGTCATAAGCATGGGTTTCTTCTTATGAGATAAAATAGATATATTAGAAACATCAGTCATCCAGGGTGACACAGTGCCACCCTACAGGTCCACAATCCTTGTTTCTATCCTGACCTTAGGTTCCTGTCTGTATGGAGTTTCACATGTTGTCCATGTGGATTTCCTCCGGGTTCTCTGGTTTTCTCCCATCTCCCAAAAACATACAAGTAGTCTACACTAAATTGCCCATAGGTGTGAATGATTGTTTGAATGTATGTGTGATGGACCGGTTTCAGAACTAAGGTGTATTCCTGCCTCATGCTCAGTGTTCCTGGGATAGACTCCAGATCCTCCACAGCCCTGACCAGGATCAAGTAGTTACTGAAGATGAATGAATGAAATAATCGTTGATCTAATTAGTTATTTCAATTCCTCTGCAAACTCCTGAGCAGCAATCAGGTTTTCTCCATTAGATAGATTCTAAAAATGTGATAAAATATGACAAAATGACAAGGATCTTACCCTCGGGTCATTGATGCCGGTGATGCGCTCCTCAGGCCGGTCCAGCACCAAGAAGGCAGCCAGGTTGGCAGTGTAGGATGCTACAATGATCATAGCAAACCCGGCCCACACCATGCCTAGGATTCTCGCTGAGAAGCTACGCGGGGCACCTGTACAATGATACAAAACCAACAAAATGTTCAAAGATCTCTCAAAAAAATAATGTTAATAAAAACTAAAAGCTAGTGAGAGTTAGCTAACATTATGCTAAGTTACGGCCTACTAACTGTTGGCCTAACTACTGTTGTATCTCTACAAAATCCACTATAGCTAATGTTTCTGATGGATTTATTCTGACTTAATAGTGTTCTGCTGGGAGACTACAATTGCAAATGCCACATCTAGAATTAACTCTCAACCTTTCTTACGCACTCTTCTGTACACAATAATTATACAATGGCACTCATCTGGCTGAGAAACTACTAAGCAGCCAATTACATTTGGGCCAAAAAAATATGCAAAAATATATGATTCCTAGGTAAAGATCCATATAGCTTCAAATTAAAGCTGGTATCCTATAATTTAACCTCATGGTCATGGGTTGATTTCAAAACCAATGTGCTGCATTTGCTCTCTAATTATTCATCGACTGGCCTTTAGTCTGGCATTTTGTGATGTGAGCAGAAAACAAACTGTCAGTGTAACCTTCTCCAATTCCAGAGTTCAGCAACACTCCCCAGGAGAACCACATAGCCGAGGATAAGGTGAGGGCATCTTCTTCTTCTTCTTCACTGTTTACTTTAAACCTTCCAAATGGGCTGAAACCAACCAGGCAGAGGATGAATAGGAGTGAACTGCACAAGTTTTTGACAGATTTTGACATTCCTAGGTCCCCAACAAAGACAACAAAAATGACAACATCTGAATACAAGAACAGGTCCAAATATAGACATCACGAACAAGCAAGCAAGCTGTGAAGACAGAAAAAGAGAACAGGGGACAAGATTGATCTCACACAGCACAACCAGCCCACATCTCCCCACCTCCAAGCCGACAGCAACAGTGATGCCCCTTTTCCTCCGATAAAAGAAACATGCCCAGGACACATGAAAAAAAGTTCTCTGAGACGCGCCACATGGAAGACATAGCAAGTCACACCAACACCAATGTGTACCTGAACCGGTCTAGTAGGTAAAGCATCACCGCCACCACATGCACCGATAGACCCACCAGCAGCCACAGCGTGCTCTGGAACGGCTGCATGAACGAGTCCAGCGTACTACGCGGGATTTCCTGTAACACACAGCAACGTGTCTCACATTTCTTACCACCTGTACTGTATCTAATGGATCCTACAAAAGCTTGGGAAATACTGTAAGCATTTAGAACTGATCCATAGCAAGTAAATAATTCTGTTGTAATAGTAATTGTATATACAAAAATATACAAAATATTTCATGAAGCAGGAATTTGTATAGCCAGACAGCAAAAGAATATACAGATTAAAGGTATGAGTCTTTAATCTTGTTTAATGGCTAATCCTCCATGTAATAGTGACAGCCACTGTGCTCTTTCACAGACTTACTAGCTGTGAAATGCTAATACATATTTCATGTCTCCACCCTGGGAGAAGCAGGTGTACCTTTTTCACAAGGATGGTGAGCCCCTGATATTTGAACGGTTTGGAGAATTCAATGTACTGAGCTCGTTCATTGTTTATCGTTAGCGGAGCCACGATCATATCCGCAAGACCACCCAGGAGCTCTCCCATCATGCCGTTCCACTCTTTCTTGTTGCTGTTGTTCACCTGCAGCCAAGGAAAAATAAGAAATAGTAAGTAGTACAGTTAGTATGCGTAAATTGTCAGGTATAACACAAGCAATACTACAATAAACAAGGATAATTAATTGCATGAAAAGAATCTGTTGAAGACGTAAATCCAAACTCACTCTCTCCTGTGTTCCAAATTTCCCATCAGCCACCAGATGGACCTCATAAGTAAAGTTCATAGTCATGGCCAGTTTGATCAGTAGGTCAATGCAGAATCCATAACAGCACTGAGGCACCGTTGGGCGTCCTGCAACCAAACCATGTGAAAAATCAAGCCATCTGAAAGAACAAATTCTGGACAGATAGCTGTTTAACAAGCACACCATTCTCTTAACATTCACACAATGATTAAAATGTTTCATTTATTAACAAACAACACATCCCTAACCACCTTGCTAGCCTCTCATTTTACTTGCTTGAAGTTAATAAGATTGAAGAAAAAAAAAAAAACACAGCTTGGCATGTTACCGAGAAACCAAAAAGTGCACAGTCTTCTATCCTGAAGACTCTCCAGTGGTGGAAAACTTACCACCTATTACAAAGCACTGAGACTGGAGGCTCCTTCCATAAATGTTAAACAATCATCTATTTACTGAAAACTTTACATCAATGATTATATTTTTTCTGTGTTAAACAAAACCCTTAGACTTTATTAGCCTTAGATTATTCTGGACTGTCCATCATACAAGTACCCTGTGTAAGTTGTCACTAAAGAAACGCTAACACATTAGACCGAGCGCATTCATATAAACAGAGCTACCGTGATAGAAAATTAACCAACACTTTCTGTTCAGAATTAATCAGTGTGGTTGTATAAAAGCAGCTTTGTAAAATTTGCATGAATTGGCACATGACCTTAATCATTAAAGAATAAAAAATCTCATTACACTCATACCAACTACAGTATATGTAGCACATTATTTGTAACCGGTAGAAAAACACAATGACATTCAGGACATACACACATGACATAAACCTGCGTAGTTTGCAAAGGAAGCATAATCAGTTTGCAAACACAAAGCCATACACACATGTTCCTGCACACACTGATCTCTTAACTGCTTAACCCGAACACATACACACACTCACACAACCACACTAACACGTGCACACTGTTGTCATCATGCTTGCACACACAGCTCATCACATACATATATAAATACCTACTGTTTATATATGTATACATCTCATAATCCTGTTGTGTTACCTGGGATGGTCTCATTTGGTCCAGTACAGATCACCTTTTTAATTAAAACTCCATTTGGTGTGTACTCTTCCTTGCAGGTCCCATCCTGCAAGGTGGGCTTCACATACACGAAAGGCTCCTGATGTATCGTGACTATCTGTAATAAGTCAGGATAAAGATCAGGTAAGGGGACTTGTGTGGTGAATCATCTCGAGGTTCTATACCACAGCACTGAAAATATTTTGCGTGCCAACATGTTGCAAAAACCATGACTGCTCTTATTAAAAAGTATTTTTTGAAAAATTTCATGTGATCAGTGACGTCCTTTACTATCCATCATACATTTTTCTAGTTAGTAAGTTGGATATACTATCTCAGAAATAAGATATATGTTGTTTAAATGATACTGTACTTTTAGCCATGTGGACATCTGGAAACCTTTCGGTCTGTCTGTATCTCCTCCAGGCCAGATGATCTTCCTCTGCTTATTTAGCACCACCTGAGGGGATAGCAGGCTAAAATAAGCTCCATGTGACCTAGATGTAGATCTTTTGGGTGATTTTTATGATTGGGGTGCATTTGTGTCCCACAAATTTACAAATCTGTATGTAAAGTAAAGGTAAAGTGTCCTTCACAACAACCTACTGGACAAGAAGTTCATATTTCAGATAAATGACATAAAAGATTAATACGACCTACAAAATCTACAGCATTTGTCCCAGTTCACTATAACTACATTTTACCTTGAAATCTAATCATTAGCCGCTTTTGAAATCGTACTATTTTTGCACTGTTGTGTGAACCCATTTAACATCTCATGCTTGAAACATGCTTATCCAGGACATGTCCATTACATGTCATGAAAAATATACATTTTACATAGTTCACATTCACTTGAACTTGAACACATTCAGCCCTTTGAAACATATGGAATATTCCTCAAGTCACATGTTCAGCAGGAAGTATTGTGTTGATCATCCAAATTTCCCAAAGATCATGGGAAGAGAAAAATTAAGTTCTCTCATTATTTTTCCTTTATTTTATTTTCCTTTATTTTATTTATAAATTTGTAATATTGACTAATGAGGTCACTTTGAAAGTATAACCCTCTTACACAAATTGAGATTGCATGAGATTGTTGCCTGAGGTCGGTTAACACATTATGTGAATAGTTGAATGCATGTTTTCTTAGATTCTATGTTGAATAATGATTTTAAAAAGTTGAACTTTTAGGGCTAAATGTCACCACAATTGCAGAAACATGCTTTTAATGTTGTTATTATCCGACTAAAAAAAGCCGCACACCTGAGTTCCATTATAAATGCCGACTTGAATCAGCCTGCTCTTCTGGTAGTTAAGGATGCTGTAATGAGCGTACTTCCTGTCCCCATCATCATTAAACTCCACTCGTCCTGTCAGGCCTTCTGGGTACTTGGATGACATCAGAACCCTGCGGTACAGAGAGACACAAGGGAGATGAGAAGCTCTTCTCTCTCACCCACATGCACAGACAAATTATTAAATTTATGCAAACACAGTCAAATTTATGCAGACTACATCAAGAAAACACTTCCTGGATTAGACACATTTTTCTCCACTCTTGCTTTCTAGCTGCACACCATCCTGACCTTTTAAAGAGTGGCCCAGTCTTCCAGATGTTGGTGTTGCCCACACAACCCCGAGGCGGCTCAGTGATGTTCTCCTTCTCGAAAAGCTCCTGAATGGACTGAGCCACAACTGCCACTGCGTCACTGATGTGTGCTGACTCGTTCTTGCCGTTAATGAGTTGAAGGCCAATTAGTCCTGTGTGTGTCGGCATCAGAATAATCCAATGAGCTGCCTGTCTCCTGCCATTAATAATCCTACTAATATAAAAAACAAATCCTTAAGCTCCCTGTGGTATAAAATAACTAAAAGTGAACATTGGGAGGTATTATATTTTATATTTAAACACCTTAACACTATGTGGCCCTGAGATTCAGTATCAGAGACTTTATATGTCACAAACACTGTTTTTTGAGCTGTTTTTTTCCTCTGCTGGAGAGTTCAATATTCTTCTAGAATTAATGATAATAATATATGCAGGATATAATAATCACAAAAGGGAACCCCTTGATATAATAAAGACAAGAAATTCTGGATAAATGCAATGGTTCTGAGAAGAAAATTGGACTTTTCTTTGTACATCAGTCTTCCTTTAAACCCTATTACAAGACTAATCTCAAATTAACTATTAATTTAATTAACTGACATGGATGTAAATTACCAAAAAACATATAAGATTTACTCACAACACATTTAATGAAATATGCTGAAAATGAGACATCAAGGAAAAATGTGCTTTTCCAGTGTCTATAGCTCAGCTTCCTCGTCCCATACGTACCATCAGGAGCTTCACTCAGAGCTTTACCAGACATCTCCCGCTCTCCGACTAGCCACACATAGCCAGAGCCAGTCATGTTGAGAAACCGAGCAGTCTTGTACACGGCAGCAGCGTCGTCTTCACTGCAGGCAAACACACATTATTCGTAGTCCTTTCAGTCTACTCTAAAAGCCTCTTCTAAATATTGTCAGCTCTATAAGCAATTTTTATAGTTTATAGTATATGTTTTACTGTTATGTGCCTCAAAAGATTCATATATACTGTATATGAGTGAGTGAAGTGACGTGTGGCCAAGTATGGTGACCCATCCATTTAACCCATCCAAGTGCACACACACAGTAGTGAACACACACACACACCCGGAGCATTGGGCAGTGCGGCGCCTGGGGAGCAGTTGGGGGTATGGTGCCTTGCTCAAGAGTTTCACCTCAGTCGCGGTATTGATGGTGGAAGAGAGCACTGGTCATTCACTCCCCCCACCTACAATCCCTGCCTGACCTGAGACTCGAACTCGACCTTCGGGTTACAAGTCCGACTCTCTAACCATTAGGCCACGACTGCCCCACATACCACACACACTGATCAGATATAACATTAAAACCATCCACCTAATATTGTGTAGGTCCCCCTTGTGCTGCCAAAACAGCTCTGACCCGTCGAGGTATGGACTCCACAAGACCTCTGAAGGCATGCTGGGGTATCTGGATCCAAGACATTAGCAGCAGATCCTTTAAGTCCTGTAAATTACGAGGTGGGGCATCCATGGATCCAACTTGTATGTCCAGCACATCCCACAGATACTTGATCGCATTGAGATCTGGGGAATATTTTCATGTTCCTCAAACCATTCCTGAAAAATTTTTGCAGTGTGGCAGGGCGCATTATCCTGCTGAAAGAGGCCACTGCCATTAGGGGTACACTGCCACCGCCATGAAGGGGTGTACTTGGTCTGCAACAATGTTTAGAAAGGTGGTACGTGTCAAAGTACCATCCACATGAATACCAACACCCAAGGTTCCCATCAGAACATTGCCCAGAGCATCACACTGCCTCTGCCAGCTTCCCACAGTGCATCCTGGTGCCGTCTCTTTCCCAGGTAAGCGACGCACACACACCCAGCCTTTCACATGATGTAAAAGAAAATGTGATTCATCAGACCAGGACACCTTCTTCCATTGCTCCATGGTCCAGTTCTGATGCTCACCTGTCCATTGTAGGCACTTTCGGCGGTGGACAGAAGTCAGCATGAGCTCTCTGACTGGTCTGCGGCTACACAGCACCATACGCAGCAACCTGCAATGCACTGAGTGTTTTGACACCTTTCTATTATAGCCAGCATTCACTTTTTCATTAGTTTGTGCTACAGTAGCTCTTCTGTGGGATCGGATCAGACGGGCTAGCCTCTGCTTTACACGCACATCAAAGAGCCTTGGACGACCATAATTCTGTCACCAGTTAACTGGTTGTCTTTCCTTGGAACACTTTTGGCAGGTACTAACCACTGCATACCGGGAACACCCCTGAACCCCACAAGACCTGCCGTTTTGGAGATGCTCTGACCCAGTCGTCTAGCCATCAGAATATGGCCCTTGTCAAAGTCGGTCACATCCTTACGCTTGCCCAGTTTTCCTGCTTCCAACACATCAACTTCAAGAACTGACTGTTCACTTGCTGCCTAATATATCCCACCCCTTGGCAAGTGCCACTGTAACAAGATAATCAATATTATTCACTCAGTGGTTTTAATGTTATGCATGATGAGGAGGCCATCAACAGTGATCAGGTAAGAGTATCATCAGTCAGAGAACCAACAAGGTAACTTTCAAAGTGATGCTACCACCACCATTTTTCACTGTTTTTCATGGTTTCATTTTTTTAGTAATGGATTTAATGGTGCTCCACAGGACAATATAATTTTACCATTTATTATGTATGACGCCAACTTATATGAGGAACCAGCAGTACATTATAGCACCAAAAGACTAATATAACAGAGTGGCCCTCATTATGCATTACTGCACCATAATTTATACTCAGCAATGCTGGTAATGTTTCAGAGTACAAGTAATGTCTTACCTGGCGGACAGAATGATCACGCGAGCCTCCAGCTCCTTGGCCTCCAGCAGCAGGGCAGTTAAGTTAGTCTCTTGGTTGAACTGGAGGACTTTCTCTGCCTGAGATCGGGGTACACAGTCAGTAAAATCTATTGACACTTCCCCACCCCAGGACCATGCTGCCTCTTTTACCTCTCTTCACGGCTTTGGTTGAATTTTCTTTGCTTTTGTGTGATTGAAAAAGGAGGAAAAATGACAGCGCTCCAAGGAAAATTGGATAAACTAAAAAAAAAGCTAGAGGGGGAAAAACCTCTGTATTGTTGCATGCAATGCTGAGGGTTATCAAGGCTCCAGAGAACGGCGTGCATGTTAGAGGTTTGGGGAGAGAGGCCGATGCAACCGGAAACTGAAACTGGGAGAAAGGGTGTGAGAGGTGAGGCTTGATCTGCCCAAAGAAAAAAAAAAACTAGGAGGTGCTGCGCAAAAGGGAGGAAGTAGTATCTGGGAATGTGACGTGTCCCACACTAGCGCATCTAAACAAAGGAACAAAGGAGCTTTTTTCTATTTGATCTGAATCATGCATTCCTTTATTTGAAAGGAAAAAATGATAATGACAGAAGCGGAGCGTGTTTACTTTTCTCTCTTTTTTTTTCTTTCTTGAAAGCCGAAAATCATAATCGTTCAAAACAAGTCCATTCGTCATTTAAATCATAAGGGTACCAAAAAAAAGAAAGTCTCGATGTAAAAAGAAACACGTGCTACCACGATAAGGGCATTTCTGGGTTGGCCGATGGCTGATTGGCCAGATTCTAGTTGCAACGTTTAAGTTGGTGGGCGGCGTGCATTGACCATGCAAGTATACCTTAGGTCCTCGCTTGTTGTCATAGGACAGTTGGTCGAGGTTTTCATAGTTCCTTTTTTTATTCTGATGAGTAATGTGCACAGAGAAAATATGCAGACACAGAAGAATATTATAAACAGTTGAAAATGATGGGCAATAAAGCATCTAACAAATGTTCCTACTCCAAATTGGAAGTCCTAACACCAGGGCTTTCAAAAGCATCATAGACTGCTCTAATTCATCACTGACCTGTAAAATGCCAACAAAATTTATGTCTTTAGGGAAAAAAATGGTGGTATTCTTCATAAATTAAGAAAGTGATGGATGAAATCTCAGCTTCATGCCTGCACAAGTAAAGCATTTTAAGGTCTGGATACCCACATATGTGAAAAGGAAAAGTGAACATTGCATTTAAAGATTTCATTATGACTACAGAACAGGAGCATTGTGGACAATCAGACAACCAGTATCTGATCACAAACTGAATTCACTGTGTGAGAAAATCGCACTTAGCTAGCAAAACACACCATTAGGTTTTTACCACTGCATTTGATAAATTTTTTGTACCATAATACATAGCTTTCTCCTGGAAATCTGGGTATAGTACACCTTCACAAATGATTTTTAGGTACCAAATTAGTTTTTAGAGAAAACCTTAATGGTACCTTACATGCCTTTCTATAAATATATAGGTAAAATATACATGCTAATGGTACAAAAGGTGTATCATTAAGGTTACCAAGGAACCAAGGAAAAGGACATTTAAGTGCTATTTTTTTCTGAGAATGAAGATAGTCTAGGCAAAATTATAAAGTTGCCAAAATAGAAACATTTCCATTTAATTTTGGTGAAATATATTTATAGTGTCATATTATGTTAAAAGCCAATTTTGGTGACTTCAGAATTCAGTCACAGTGACATCCAGTGGGTTTTCCCTGACCACCACATATATAAACAGTGTAGTTTTATAAGACTAGGACTACTAGGCTAAAAGGAGGAATTGGAAAATAGCTAAGATCCATAAGAACAAGGGAACCAGAGCTAGCAAGTAGGATGCCTAGGGAACTAAAAAGAAAGTAGCAGGGAACTACTAGGGAAGTAGGCTAAAAGCTACTAGAGTTAGTAACAAGAACTAGGAAGTGGGAGAAAGTGTGAAACTACAGATGCACCATATGCTACATTCAAATGGGGTCTTGTTTACAATAAGATTTATTATGAATGGCCCACTTGTGTGGTATTCACAGCTTTGGAAGTTTTCTGATAGCTTTATGTTGAAGTCTTGTTAAAAGAAGGGGGAAAAAACATGGTTGAAGGGGGAAAACTTGGTTGATGCTAAGTGTAATTACTGTGAATGTTAGCCAAGTTTATACATACAGAGTATTTTCTCAGTAATTTACCAAACTATCTTGTGGAAAATGTTGATATTTTCGATAGGTTTGCCTTGGTTCCACTGTCATTATGTCTTTCATTGTCCATATAAAAGAATTTATGGACAATTTATGTAGCTATCTGAATCATTAGCCTCAAATCATTAGCTAGCTTATAGTTACCCAATTGCTTAGCCACAGTGTTTTCAGTGTTTGCCTTCCCTTTACAAAAAAGAAGAAATGCAGCTCAAAAAGGAGGAATGCAGTTCTTGGTACTAAAAATGTCATAGTAGCTTTATGAGAATGTTAATAGATATTACCTCAAAACATTTTAATGTTTTGAGAAGCAAAAGGTCCTAGAACCATTCTGCTAACCTAAATTGTTAGCTGGCTTTATGAATAGAGATGGAGCTACTGCAGTAGGAACAGTTGCTTTTTTGCTGCAGCATATTGCATTCTTCACATCTTGTGATTTTTTGAGGGCAACTGCCTCAGGGGAGCCTTAGCCATGCTCGGACGGTACAGGACTATTCTGCAGTGGTATAAATAAACTCTTGTAGCACAGGAACATACAGTTCTGCACTATATATATATCTGAGCTCAGCCTGATTATGGGCCTAATTCCGATTTTCATTGTGGTTCTGAATTTGCTTCTGGTTCTAAACGCAGGTCTTTTATAATTTTGTACCTTATACATGAAGTTACTCTAAATCAGCATAATATCGATCTGTTAGGGTCTCCTGTCGCAGCACCTATATTTTTCTCCACACAGTGTTAGTAGGGATACATGTTATTTTTACCTCGCTGTATCTGACACTTTGGTACATATCAGCTGAAAATAGTTCACTGCAGGGAACATGTTCACATTTCTTTTTATAGCAATCTTAAAATTAACATTATATGGTTTAAAGGAATTCAAATATGCAAATAATTCTATTAGGAAATTGATTATTACAGCTTCTGCTTTGATAAATAAGGTCACCCCTGCATGCATAATAAGGAAAAACGGTTCCACACTAGCAGAGGTCACACTCTTTGGAGTTCTCTCCTGGTAGCTTCCTAAATAAGCTTCCTGGTTGTTCATTGAAATTAACTTATTGCAAAGCCTTGCCTATACCTTGTGTTTAGTATGAGTTCTGAGTCATGTTTCTTTGTGTTGTCTTTACTGTATATGACACTTTGCTTTGACTACTGACCTTGCTATGTGGATTTTGGACTTGTTTAAGTGTTCTGGATTATGATTAAAACTCTGCACATGGATCCTCAAACTTTGTTTTCCTCACACTTCCTTTTTAATGTACACTATATGGCCAAAATTTTGTAGACACATGACCATCACTCCCATATGTGGTTCTAACTGTTGCCACAAATACAGAAGCACGCAATTGTATAGAATGTCTTTGTACACTGTAGCATTACAGTTTCCCTTCACTGGAACTAAGAGATCCAGACATGTTCCAGCATGACAGTGCCCCTGTGCACAAAGCAAGCTCCATGAAGTTTGGAGTGGAAGAAGTCGAGTGTCCTGCACAGAGCCCTGACCTCAACCCCACTGAACACCACTGGGATGAACTGGAATGCCAACTGTACTACAGGCCTCCTCACCCAACATCAGTGCCTGACCTCACTAATGCTCTTGTAGCTAAATGATCGTAAATCCCCACAGCCACGCTCCAAAATGTAGTGGAAATCCTTCCCAGAAGAATAGAAGTTATTAGAACAGCAAAGGAGGACTAAAATCTGGAAGTAGATGTTCAGAAAGCACATATGGCTGTGATGGACGGGTGTTCGCATACTTTTGGCCATATACTGTATTTTGATCAGGGTTTCTGCCATACAAATAGAACAATCATGGAATTAAGTCAATCATCAGAGAACTGGAAGCCGAGAATCATGAGAAAAATGCCTAATACCTTTACCAAATATCACTATCATGTTTCTCTCTTACCACAGTATCAACAGAAATGTATAACATCTTTAATTTTAACCGAGATTTGTGAAGAAGCTGGTTGTTAACAGGGTTTATGCAAGAATTGAGCCCCTTTCTACAAATAATCCAAATCAATCTCTCTTCAACACATCCATACTTATGCCAGACAATATTAAGAACTTCATATTCATTTTGTATCAAGCCAGCAGGAAACATAATTAATTGGCTCATATAGCATAACTCATAATTCATTAATAGACCACTACAGAATTCAATGCATATTTTATGAGTGCAGTTATATTAGCAGTCTAAGAACAATTTCAGCCCAATCGACTATAATCTACACAAGGGAACATTAGTGCGAAACCAGTAACACAAAAAAGCCCTCAATTCCCAGCTGTTCTAAAGCTTAATTGCAACTACACTGAAATAGTCTAGATATTAATAATGGTCTCTATCTGCAAAGAGGGCAACGGTAATTACTATAGCACAGATGTCAATTGGGGATCGTGATTTAGCGTGAGAGCCCTTAAAAAGTTCATTGCCATTATAATACAGACGTCATTACTTTAATAAATCAAACAGCAATCAACCAAACACACTGCTGGATGCTCATGTAAAACTGCTGACTGATTTAGAATTTTAATGCTTTGAGAGTACAGAGATGCAACAGCCTATTAAACATAAGCCCCAGTCATGAGCCAGTGATGCTTTGTAAAGCCCCAGGTTAAGATTTTCATTTCACTCCTGCCGTGGAGCGACTCAGGAGATTTAGACTATGGCAAAAAGCAATGTGAGATGAGTAAGAAATGCACAAAACTTCAACTAGATTAGACCACATTGGACGCTGTTGATGCCTCTGGCTTTAGCCAACATTTATAAAATGACATGAGCGAGATGTTTTTCACGCAACAGAAAAGCAAACAGTTACATACACAGAAGACCTCTGAGATTGTTAAATGTACATGTTACACACCCACACACTCATACACTCAAGTTACAGACATCCAAGGACAGCTCACCTTGGTTTCCCTCTCCTCCAGAAGGGTCTCGAGTCTCTTCTGTGCGGCTCGACCTTCATGGTCGTCGCTGACGATCAGGATGATGTGGTTCCAGCGGAACTCACGCATCATGTCGAACCACACGTGCGCCTGGTGTGAGTAAGGCGGCACAGTGCGCAGGAAGGAAAGATGGATACTCTGAGGAGGAGAAAACAAAATGGAGGCAGAGAGGAGAAAATGTAATTAGCGATCATTTAAATGTAACATTTAGATATAATCATCCTAAACCTAAGCACAAAAAGACAAATGATTACAATTACCACAACTGTAATAAACTTCCAGCATGCCTGTGTTACAGCCCCGCCCTCAGCAACACACAATTCACCTGAGTACTAACACCTGATGCCTGTATCCAGCTCATCAATCATTGTTTAAAAAATCCATTCAGGTGTCTGTCATCGCATTGAACTTCCCTATGTGCTTCTGTGCTGTCATTCCATGTTCATGTTCTTGCTTTATTCCAAGATATTTCCTGTGTTTCTATTCTGACTAGTTGTTTGTTCGATTTCCTTTATATTATTCCCAGTTTTATATGGTTAATCCAGTTTGCTGTTTACCTAGTGTATGTTTGCTACCTTAGTACCTTAGTAATAGCTTCCTTGTTTCAGAGTTTGTTTTCTTTTTGTTTAACCATTGTTTTATTTTTTAAAAATGTTAATGTCGTGTCTGAGCGCTTTCTTGTTACAATATAGTACAATTATGAAATATTTTCTACAAATTACTGATTCATCACATGCTTACATACAAGGCCAAAAAACATATTCAGTAAATAATGTGTAATCATGCCTATATCATTACATTGTTCAGCACCTACAATAATATAAACAATTATTAAAAATATAATGTCCAAGAATGAATATTAAGATCAAATTCTCTATTATAACTGTTTTCACGTACTATACACTCAAATTTCCAAGTTGCATAGAAGTAGTACAAATTTACACCTTAAAGTCTGAGTAATTTTTGCATATAATATTCACTTATTAAATGCAAGATTATTGCTGTATCTTTTAAAAATGCTATTAAAATATATCAAAACTGAATAGGTCAGGTTAAACAAGCCCATTTTTTTTATCTATTCAATTTGACCCAAATGCACCAACACCAACCTTATCGGAGTAGATGGACATCCTGGTTGTGAGGCCGACTACAGGGATACGATAGAAGCCTGCAGTATAGGAGACTGGTGTAGGGGTGAGGTGGTCACTGGACTGTGGAGGGTGGCTCACCAAAATCGCATAGACCTGTAGACAGTTTGAGAAAAAATATAGAACACCAGCATAGAGATTTTTTCCTAGACATGAGAAAGTAGGGGCAAAAACAAAAATAGTCGACCTAGATATGTCTGTTTAAGTGACACCTGAGATTTTGTAGTATAAAATGTTCAGGTTTTCTATCCAGTGAGGCAGTGAGGGCTGGTTACAATATTGAATATGAAGGCTAAAATTCTACTACCTATCAGTAACTCAGTGTTATTATTATGAAACCAGTACGGCTGAGACTTATAGCATGGGGTCTCATCATAGGCAAAAAATAAATAAATAAATAAAATTATGCATGCACAGTACTATTTGTGTTTTGTTTCTTAAAGGAGAGTTCAGGTTTATCCCTGCTAGAACATTTTATACCAGCCGGCCCTGTCCTGCTTTAAACGTAAATGAACGTCTCATCAAATTGTGTGAAATTTGTCCCTGCAAATGATACGACATAAAAATCCCTCAACGGTTCAACAATGCTTATCCAACTAATCATTTTTGCATGACAGACATATTGCTCTGGCAGCATTTGTTTCAAAGGGGCCCCAGCTGCTCACAATAAGGCCATATTCAGAGAAAATATGGTACAAAAACAACAGGAAGAGACGTAAAACGTGGGGTTTTTGGATTGTGCAGGTAGCCATAATGGCTCTGTATCTTGACAAGCTGTATGTTTGGGCCTCAAATGAGGTTTTTCCATCCAACATGCTCTCAGGCATCTCTTTTGTACCATCTGCCACGAACCATCCTTCCCTCAGATCGATGCACAGTGGTGAAGTGGTAAAAAATGAAAGATTTTGAAAATATGAAGAAGATATATGGTGAAGTTAGCATAAAAACAACCCCCAAAATCCCTACATGTATGGTGTGTTACAGAAATAACAGAGAATAGGGAAAAGAGAAAATGAATGCATTCTAATTTTGAAAGAGAAGAAGAATGGGATTTTGGACACTAAGGAATTACTATGCATTTTTCTATACAGCCTGCCAGCTCAGAAAGCATGATTTCAGCACTTTTTAAATGGCCTCAACCATTATGAGTGCTTAAAGTGCTCTTAATTTAATTTGGTGCAAGCAGGCTTTTAATGATGCATTGCTACTCCTGACTACATCACTCCCCAGACATTGTCAGCTCACTGCAATACTCAGTCTCTGTGTGTCCAGTGAATTTTTATTACATTTTTGTTACATTGCTTCTGAGTAAATAATTGTTTTCATATTTTCTTTGAATGAATCTGACATTAAATGCAAGAAATGATTCAAAATGACAAAAATATTAGTCCAGCATTTACGAGCATTTATAACACACCCATGTAGAATTTACGAATCTGATTGGTCATTGTAATAAGTTTCTGTTTCCTTAGTAACAACTCAGTAGTAACTGTATGGTGGAAACTCCAAATAATCTAAGGCTAATAATAAACAGATTTCCTTTTGTTATTTAACAAAGAAAACATATAATAAAGGTTTAGGTTGTTGGCTAAGTTTTCCTTAAGGAGATGTTTGTTAACATTTAAGAAAGGTGTCAGCATTTCATACCACCGTAATAAAGTTTTCCACCATATAAAAGTCTTAAGGACAGAGAACTTTGCATTGTCTGTTTTTTTTTTCACTGACATGACAAGCTTCTACAAGCTTTCTAATCTTACTAACTTCCAGAGAGAGAAAATAAAGGATGGAACCAACTTGTTCTGTGGATGTTCCACAACACTAAATGTAACTGTAAATGGATAAAAAGTATGACGTCATGTAATAATACATTTTTAATCAATTAAAAATTGCATTTGTTAACAAATCCCTGTAGTATAAGAGGAATTAAATACTTTGTAATGTGCTGTTATTGGAAAATAATCAACCCCAGGGTGTTAAAAGTGATATCATTTCACATCAAGCCGCATCACGTTACTTCATTGCTGATTATTTTCCAATTACATCAAATGTCCAAGCGTTTTACTCTTTACTGCTGCAACTTTTAGTCATTCTAACAATCATTAAATTACATCCAAAGTATTATTCAGTAAAAGAGCTGATACCAATGTATTTATTCTGGAATTAAATGTTTAATGTCACATTCATTTGCATTCATCTTCACAGCTTAATATTTTCAAGAGCTTGTGATATGGAGGCCATGCTCTTTACTCCTCTCTAGAGTTCCACTCAAGTTTAACTAGCTGTGACAATCATTCTTATATAACAGTTTGTAACACACACGTTCCATTAATTTTACACCTAGTTGGTTTCGTAACAGCTGTGTTCTTACCACAGGAAGCTCCAAATCCCCTACAGGCTGACAGCGTGCTACAGAAACACACATTTCTTTTCAGAGTTATCATAGTTAATGCTGACTCTGGACTGCACCCAGTCACGAACAAACATTGACCATAATCAACATACTGCCTCCGGGTTAAAAAAAAACAAGCCACAGTAAATAGATCTGGTGTCCTCCATGCAGTGAGAGATGATGTGTGATGCTTTATGCAATTCAAGATTTTGTTTTTGTTTGTTTTTATCTGATTTTTCTCCCAGTTTTAGTCAATTCCCACCCACTAGCTAGATCGTTGCTATTGCAGCTACCAATCGGATAGGGCAGTGGTTCTAAAGGTGGGGTCCAGAGACACCCAGGGATCTGTGAAGCATAGCCAGTTGGTCTGTGAACTTTTTTTTATTTTGTTACGGTGGAGGAAATCACAACCCAGCTTATCAAAGTTATTATATTTAGGGGTCCAAGCACCAAAGTCAATTCAGAACTAATGTGTTCTCTAATGTCCCTGGCTAAAAACAGTTGGAGAACCTCTGGGCTTGGGTGAGGTCTAACATATCGTTCCTCCGAGACACATGAAGCCAGGCACATCATCTTTGATCACTCTGATCGATGGTGGAGTGAGAAATAGAATCCTTCACATCCATAGTGCCAATTTTTGACTTTCTTGCACTTCCGGAAATGCCACATTTCTCAATGTCATTAGATTGCTTTTAAACCTTGACCCATTAACTTAATATTCATTTATTCATCTTGAAAAGTGTTATTCATTTACTACAATTAATGATTCTGTTACTGTAGCAAAGGAAATAGGAAATAGATGTAGCTATGAGAGTCACCTTTTTCTTTCTCAGAAAATGAATGTTTCTTGTCTCAGGGGTGATACCCTTGGATATAATGTACCTTTCGAAAAGATTCAGGGTATTTGACTGTAATTACCCTTTAAAGAGTCAAAGGTACACATGCAACTTTGTAGATAAAAGATGCACTAGATGCAAGACTTAAACATTTATTTATGTCATTATGAGGCTTGCACAGCTGCACTTATTGTGCTTTACGATCAGATACAGTCAGAATATCTCTTTAACATGTAGCACATGTGTATGAATACCCAAATATGTATGTAATATGTATCTAATAATATGTATCTCTTTTTGCTTATATACACGCATGCATACACACACCCACACACAAACACACATATACAGTGCGTGAGCTTTGCGAGCATCACTATAAAGCGCTGTGTCACTTGACCTGAGGGTCATGTGCTGATCAGTTTGACTGGCACACTGATCAATATAAACACTCACTAATCTGTCAGCCTCTTAATAAAATGCTTTGACGTCAGCAAACACGAGCAAAAAACGAACACATCCTGACCTTTCATTTCATTTAGCCCACATTTCCTCACTATTGTTCTTTTATGAATCACTATCTGACTCACTGCTTATGAGCCTTTCTATGTAAATGAACCTGGTTGTAAAATAATGATATTATTGTAGATATCACTTGTGTTAGCCAGATAGAAATAAATGCCACAATCACTAAAATATTCACTAAAAATCTGTAATAACATTCTCTTTCAGTGCATCCAAGGTGTGTTTTTATGTTCAAAAGGTGTTTTTATATTCAGATTATATATATACATGTCTAGATTGGCATATCCTTAGATACTGGAGCTTTTTTTGTATTTGTTTTTTAATGTACAGGTACATTTTGTGTCCTAACAGTGCCCTTTTTTTAAAAAAAAAAAATGATATAAATATTATTTATAAATATTTTTGCTTGAAAAAAAGACTAGCACTTCAATAAACATATTTCTGAGAGTGTAATTTTCATGAATTACATTTATATTTCATTAGCTTAATGATTTAAAAAAAAAATCATTAATGTGCTTTAAGCACAAAATATCATATATATTTAGTATTTATTTTTATTTGTATATTTTTCATATGTTTTTAACCCTTTCATTTATAGTGTCACATTTATAGCTGTTTTTAGGGGGAAAAAAATATAAGAAAATAGAAATGACCTCCAAATCACTTGGGGCTGTTATTGTAATTTAACAAATTATTATTCTGGTTTTGTTCTAGGCTATTCACTGTCCTCGACGCAAAGTCTCCAGTCTATCTGTCCAAACCTTCTGCACAAAAAGTCCAAACTGAGTATTAAATGATCTTTGCTGAAGATTTTAAATTTAAAGCTAGTTTTTCAGTGAAGACATTTTTACCTCCAAAATCAACTGCATGATGCAACAGTCCTTAAGAATATTGCTGTGTTTTGTAATTCAGGTTATCAAAGTTAAATATTTTAGACTTGAATGTTAACAGATGAATTAAACATGTTTATGAACACACTGGAATGTTTTTTTTTTCAAGATTTGTTTTTATTATTATTCTGCTGATATCTTTGATGTAAAGTATCTTTCCACAGATAGTTTATTAAAAAAAATGCATCCAAATTTAGATAACATGTAATTTTAAGTAATCTAAAGAATCTAATGAAGTATTTTCTTTCTTTCTTTCTTTCTTTCTTTTTTTAACCAAAAACCCTGTGTCGCATATTGTATGTGGTACATTATTTTATCATTTTTATATATTATAAATGATTCTTAGAAAAAATGTTTCTTAGCTTCCATTAAGGGCTTCCCTTGAGAATTCTTTTTTTTGGTGTAATTTTTCATCCATGAAATTCTCCATCCATCAGCTGAGAGGAAATGTGTAGCATTCTTTACAGTCCATGAGCTGCATCATTGCTTCAGAATTAAATGATCACTTCTGGTCATTTGCATAAAGTTAAAAGTTTTCTTCACCACTAGTCCAGTTCTTTGCTCTCGTTATCCCACAATACCCTGCGCATGTGTTCCCTATCTTTCAGTCAGTGAGAATAAATGAGGGGGAAACAGCTGGGACAGAGCCGGAGCCCGGCAGCACCTACCTGGCTGGAGATGAGGTCCTCACACACGGACAGCGCCATCTGAATAGCGTTGGCTTTGTGCGTGACGGAGATGGCGTTGAGTTTAAACCTGTCTCTGCCGTACACCACGCTGGCCTGGTTCACCGCATCCTTAAACACCTGCTCGTAGCGCTTTTGGCTCAGCACGGCGCCGATGTTCACGATTTTCGTCTCGCAGCCTCCCAGAGCGCAGGAGCAGGAGAGCAGAATAAAGAGCACAAAGAAGCGCATGGTGCCAAGAACCTGCTATCCTGCTCAGGTAGTACTGTATGGATCAGGAAAGCACTGTGGACACTGTTCAGAGGTGGAAGATCCCGGGTGCGAGGTTCATGCTCACTGCGGCGGAATGCACACGCTCACTGGTCCGACGCTCTGTTTGCGTCTGCGCGTAACAGCTACACGGTTAGAGCTGCTTTGCTTCATTGAAGCTACCTTTATCATGCAGAGCAGCCTTTTCCTTCACCTCCTTCCCATTAACCGGGCGTTCCGGCTCACCCAGGTAAAAGGCATGTTATTTCACGCCTTATTTCCTGCAAGAACAAAATAAATGCGTGATGCGCTATCTGGAGACTGCGGGTCCGCTGTGAGAGGCGATGCGGCGCGGCGCGAGCGACCCGAGCTGCTGTCCGCGGTGCTGCTGACAGCTGGCCTGCTATGCTGGGTTAACCGGTACATAATTTTGCCACTCCTTTCTTTCCCTTTCTACAAATGGACGTCTATGTATGCATCTTGACAGCCAGTGGCGTAACCAGGGGGCTGGATTTCGGGTTTGATCCCCGCCTGAAATATTTAGCTACCAGTTCCGAATACTTATTCGTGGATAGTTAACATAACACACATACAGCGCAGCTCAGTATATACGCCTTTTATAAACATTATAGTGCAGTTACTGTACAAAACCCTTATTCAATGTCAAATAACATGTTTGCGCTGTAATGATGTTCATAAACGGTCAACAGCGTCATCATTACAATTTCAACCACCCCAGATAACAAATAAACACAGCCCTTATAGTTGGTTTAAGCTTATTTTATTGGCTAGCAGCTACTATTGGGAGAAACAAAGATTAACCAATGGGAATCATGCATCTTTCCAGTTTCTGTTTAAAAACAAGACTATATTAGAGCAGAACAATACTGAGATAAAGTATGGGAGGTTTACTGAAGGAGGAAAAGAATTCCAGATCTGGTTTTATAAGATTAAACCTAATTTCCTCCTTATTACTAGCATCTATATCTTAAATAATTAGATAACAAATTCATGCCATCACCTCTCTTACTTGTGTTTCGCATCCTCCCAAAATGCATGAACACACCAGGCTTATCAATTTAATCGCAGTGTATTTATTTAGTATACTTCCTCAGCTCCTACTGACATTAATTCCTGGTGACGCCACTGGTGACAACCAAATAACGTTTGGAACTTTCCCAGTGATTAGCGCAAAATACTCGTAGCACTGTTTTATGAAGACCTACAATGTGTGTGGTATAGGACACTTTGATAAGGTAGGACAAATCGTTAGAACACCATCTCTATGCTGTATGATTTTCAGCCAGGTTTTGCTGTTGCAGGCAAAAATCTCACATCATAAAAGAATTCTTTGGTTATGAGTTGGGATCAGTGGTCTTAGAACGCATAATGTGACGCTCACATGCAGTCTATTCAGTGCGATCTTGACCAAAGATGGCTAACGACAATGTTTTGTCAATGTCAGATAAATTTTTAGTCAAGTCTCAGAGTGTGGCCACTACTATGATACTTGTCTAAAATCCTCCAATAGGAGGATGGCATAGGATTACGCAAAACGTACGGCAAAGGATTAATGAATTAAACACAGACTTTAATTGCATCAGACGTAAATGTAATTCCTTATATTGCGTCTCATTTTCCTTTCCTCAGTGCATTGCAGTAGTGCTACACTGAAATGCAAGCAATGTCCAATTACATCCCTAAGATGGCCCTGGAGAAGGGCTTGAAAACGTCATTTTCTGGGAGGAAATACTCTGCTGATTGTTTTTCACTGAAGAAATAAGATTGTGTATTGCATTTAACTTTTTCCTGCAATGTGATTTTTTTTCCTTTTTTTTTTTAAAATCAGGAACAAAATCTTTCTCATCTTCAAAAATCTTTTTACCCCATATCCACTAGCAAAACGTCTTGAAGTTTGTCACACTGACCACTGTAATGCTAAACGTTTGAAAGTCCTTGCTGAAGGAACGCATGAGTAAAATTTTGAACCGCTCGTCCCAGCCTAGTGCTCGTGCACGTGTCGCTATGCGCGCCCCGCGGCACCTCTACTTTCTGCGTTGGCGTTGTGAATTATCACACTTCACTGAGGCGTAGCTCGAATATGTACGTTTTTTATTATTATTACTTCCTGAGCCAAAACCAAACGAATATCAAAAAACAGACAGCGTAAGAGGAATGAAATAAACTGTAGAGAAAGTGTGCAGATTAGATCTGACTCGTTGTTAGGAGCTATATGTTAGAAGATATTTTATTAAAGATTTGACTAAGAAGGAACAAAATGTGCATGTTTCCTAAAAATCAGTGGGACAAAGCAGCAGATGGGATCTAAATTGGTTTTGCATAAACACTGGATGTATTAATGTCAGTCCGAGAGTTGCTATTTAAAGGAATACTTAGAATATACAGTACTGTGCAAAAGTCTAGGCACCCTATTTTTTTTAGTACAAACTTTGTTATAGATATTTTATTTTATGACTTCTAGTCAAGTCAAGTGGAGTTTATTCAACCATATACAGCCAGTTAGTACATAGTGAAACGCAGCAACGTTTCTCCAGGACCAAGGTGCTACATACATAAGACAAACACAGAACAACACAGAACTACAAGGGACTACATAAATTTACATAAGTGCACAAGTGCAAACATGTGCAGACAGCACAAGACAGTACAATGACTACTGGGACAGACAATGGGCACAGTAAGTACCAGTGCAGCGCCGACCGGTACACAGTTCTATTTAAAAGTGAATCCAGTGACAATAGTGCAAAGAGTACAATTTATTGATTCAGTGCAAAAACAGTTTAGATTTCCAAACATTAGTTTTCCAGTAAAAAAAAAAAATTAAATGTTACAGGAAAATGTTTGTATGTCAGTAAAGAAAGCAGCAGATTACATAAGAGAGCATTTTTCAGACAAAATCATAATGAAGGCTGCTGGGTTTCACTGCAAAAATAAGAAGCAAGTGCAACTGTGGCCGGTTCTGCAAGATGCTCAGTAAAAACCTACCAGCTAAGTTCCCTATAAAACTGCACAATTTGTACCTGAGACTACTAATTTTATCTAAAACAAAGGGTTGTTACACCAAATATTAAATTTGTTTCATTTATTACTGTTTACTTCTCTTTATAGTATTTTTAGATGTAGAAACGTTTAATTTAATTATTTTGAAGGCAGTTTTGCTCTACAGAATTTATTTGCATGTGCCTAAGACTTTTCACAGTATTCTACATTAAAAATTCTGTTCATTTAAATGTAATTAATATGTTTTGTACATTGATGAGACACGCCTAGCCAAAACTAACCTAGGAAATATCAGTTTAAATAAATATCAGACAATATATAATGCAATATAAAAAGTATATGAATGACATTACTAGAAAAACAGATGTAAATGGTAAAATTTTAAGGAAATCATTGATCCAATATAAAATCACTTGACATAAAGGACTTGTTGTACAAACGTTCTGTAAAGAGTAGCGACCGTTCAATTGAGGAGGTAAGAATATATGGAAAGGATGTCTTGTGTCCTGTAAAAATCCTGTCAAATCCATTTTCCTCCACTCTTCTTTCCTCTAAAGTGGGTAGGACAGAGTGTGTGTGGCCCAATGAGTCTACAATACCTATGAATAGGTTCAAACTCAAGGTTTGCTTCAAAATCTTTGACTTGGAGCTACAATTAGTAGATGTCCATGACCACCAATTAGCACAGTACACACTTGCATGACAAAATCATCACACTTTCCTTGGCTAATAACCTCAGATGTCTCAAAACTTAGACAGTCAGTTTGGTTTCTGACTCAGTACCACATTTCTTTTTATTGAAGTCTACAAATGTACCGGGAGACAGCTTAAACTAAGAAGCGCATCATTCGTCATTTCAAATACAAACTTATTCTGCAAGTTTATGAGGTAAATTACTGATATTTCTCAACCAAATGATGTTGTTTAAGGTGTATTAAGTGTGTGATGGATTTGCATGCAATTTGCATGAAGCTAATTGCCAGCCACGAGCTTCCGAATTATTCCTGTAAGCACAGCTGCTCAATTATGTAACCTAATCATCCATATTTCTACATTTTCAATCAGGCAGAAACCCAGCCGAGACCCATTTAGGCATCTTCTGCATCTAGACCGCCAAAAAAAACTCGGCGTTAATGTTCTCTGAAGCATTGCTTTTTGCGAAGCAAAAAAAAGAAAGACACACATTGAGTACAAAGCTCTTTTTTGATCATTATGCCTCTGCAGTCCTTCTACTGTATTAGATTTCTTCTGCGCACTAATATCAAAGGCTATATTAAAGAGTAAAACAAAGAGTCCTTTCATAAAAGTAGCATGTACTCAGGTCTAAGTGTATAGCTTATGATAAAGAAGAAAAGAGAGATGAAAAAAAATCATGGTTGCCAAGGAAACAAGGCTGTCTCCTGGAGTGTGAAGTTGCAAAGTATTCTCATGTAGACATTTTGTGAACGTGGGGTGTTAATGAAATGAAGTAGCACTCGTGCACCATGCAGGAGGCTATTCAAGCCTAAAAACATTTCAATATTTATAACATATATATAAAACACAATGGCTCATGTTGTTATAGGAAAATAATCCACAACAGGGTGGTGTCATGCAGCCTGATGTAAAGTGTTTTAATCCTCTTATACAACAGGGATATGCCAACAGTTACAATTTTTAATTTAGTAATAAACGACAGGTTGTGCTTTTTGTCTGGGTCATAGTTACATTTATTTTTATGGAACGTCTAGTTGGTTCCTGTTCTCACTTACGTTATAGCAGCTATAAAGAGTTGTTCCTTCATTAGCCACTCTTTTTTCTCTCTTAAGGTTAATAAGACAAAAAAAAAACGCAGCTTGTCATGTTGCTGAGAAATCGCAAAGCAAAAAGTCCTCTGTCCTGAAGACTTTCCTGTTGCGGAAAGCTTACTGACCGTGGCAAAACTTCTTGTCACCGATTCCCTCTTTGTGTCGCAGGTCCCATTGCGACAAGCCTCATGTGCTCACTTTAGTTTTTGTTTATGTCATGATCCTGACTCCGCCCCTTCTTGTCATATTATCTGATTGTGTGCACCTGTTTCGTGTTAGTTCTTGAAGTCTTATCCTGCTTTGTTTCATTAAGTCTGAGCCTTTGGTATTGTATGTTAGTTCTGTATACTTCCTGGTTTTGTTTATTTTGGATTTCTGGATTTCTGGATTTCCCTATGTCAAGCTTATAATTAATAAATCTAAGGTTGAGGTTATGCACTTTCATCCTGCCTTTTTGAGCCACAGATTACACTCCCGACTCCCGAGACTCCTTCCATAAATGCTAAATAAACATCTATCAATAAACATTTTTTATTAGGCTTAGATTATGTGGTTGGATGGAACGAATGCATCATTATAAACCTGTGACTTGAAAATACATGCCAGCAATACTCTCAGAGCTGCTGTTAAAGAAAATGAATATTTCTCACCAATCAGATTCAAGAATTCAACAGTGCTCTGGTATATAAGGCAAGCAAACAACTTTGCTAAAATTAATGCATTGATCAATAAATGAGATCATTATGACTTTGAATAATTTAAATGCCATGTGATGTGGCAATTTAATCAATAGTCAGTGAATTTCCCTCTCAGACAGAAAATGTTTTCTGACTCCTGTCGTGATAGCTAGTGTCTAACTGTGAATGTCAGAGTGTTTCAGCATCAGAGCGATGGGGGATTTGTGAATTGGGTCGCAATTGATCTTGATAGGCTATGCTGTGAACTTTAAATAATGTATTAGGCCAGTGCACCACATGGGACCACTTTATTTATAGCCGCTCAAAGTTTATAGAGTACGCCTGTGCATTTAAAAGTGGTGGTTAATATTGGACCGCTATGGGAAAGAAAAAAAATCTCAGAATGCCAGGTCATTTTGTAGCTGAATAATCCAGGTATGCGTTAAGAATAAGTGGTTTAGTGTGTGAAAGCGCTGAAGTGTGTTCCCTCGCTCTTAAGTGTTGAGATCACTCAGAATGGATCGCTCTTACTGGGCAAGCAATAAGACCTTCATGTTCCTCCCACTGCTTGACACATCAATACAGCTGGGCCAGGCTGCACTGCAGCAGTTACATAATGATGCTCCTGCCAAAGAACACACACACACACATGCGCACACACACACACACACACACACACACATGCGCACACACACACACACACACACACACACACACACACAGATACATACACTCTACCACCCACAAGTGTAAAGAATGGTAAAGGCATCCTATGGGAGAAGGCTGACACACCTCTTTCCCTGTGCTGATTTCGCCTACTGCAGAGAGGAGATAAAGGAGAAAAGAAGGAGAGCAAGAGATGCCTGTGAAACTAGAAAATGAAAATGACCTCACAGGATGTGTCTCTAAAAATCAAACTGAATAGTACGAGGGAAGCATTTTTTTTTTAAATTGCCACTCCCACACATGCACTACTTTTCAGCTTTTAAAGACCTTAAAGAAAAGCACATTTCTCAAGAAGTAGTGCACAGATGGTCAGTTTATTATTAGTGACTTTAAGTCAGTTTTGCCTGTTATTGTAACAGAAAGTAAAACTGACCCGTTCTGTGTTGAGTAAAGTCTTAATGTATAGCAGACATCCAAACTGAACCTTTTCATGCTTAAATTATTTAAAAATATCCAGATACTTTTATATGTATGTATAAATTGCATGTCATGATTTTTTTTCCAAATATTACTTTATGTACTACTACTATATTACTTATGTTAAAAAGTAAATGTGTAAGAACACACAGAGTAAAAAATTAGGATAAACATTATACCTGAATTAATAATTTAAAAAACAAAATCTTCCAGTGTGTTTATAAACATTCAGGTTGACAAAAGTTATAGATAGTATCAACTCTGAGCAAAATATAGCAATATTCTTGACCAAAAAAGTACCAAATTTACACAGTCTAGGAATGTTGCATGATGCAGCTGATTTCCAAGTTTTAGAAAATATCAGTTAAAAAAAGAAAAAAAAAAAAGAAAGAAAGACAGAAAGAAAGAAAGAAAGAAAGAAAAAGAAAAGGTAGGGTTGAGTCTGAATCAAAAATATTTTCAGTTAATTTGAGTAGAAAGTTTGTGAAAATTTACCAGAAACACTACACTGAGATGGGAAATAGTCTAGAGAGGACCAGAAATCAGAATAATGATAATGATTAAGTTAAATTACAGTAACCTTCTCAAGTGGTTTCCTAAAAACAGCCTTTAAATGACTGTCCATAAGCATTTTAAATAAGGGATAAATATTTCAAATCAAAACAAAGATAAATGTGTGAAAATTGTGCCATGTGTTCTTGCAGAACTGTTGTTTGAAACCAAATCATTTCTCCGGTCAGACAGTGGGATCACATAGTCGCAAAGGGAAAAATTAAATTTCAGCATGAGTCAAGTCCACTGAATTGTTGTGGCTGTGCACCAACTTCTGAGGGTTGCTATGGTTATAAATTATGTCAAATCTGTTCCTCCAAAAACTAGGACGCTGAGAGGCAGAGAGGAATACTTCACACCAGAACAAAAATGTTATCAAATCAAGAACTAGACACAAATAAATCATTGTTCTCTATTGTGCATATGTCCTCCTTTATTTTTTCCCAAACTGACAGCTGAAATATTTGCGACAACTGAGGTTCTGTTGACTTGAAAAAATAAACCATTAAATCATTTTGTTCCTTGTATATGAAATTGACCTGTTCTATAGGCACAGTGTAATTTAATCTTCAGCTTCTTTATGTAAAAATTATAAATATACTTCCTAGGTATATGAAATGAGGGGTAATGCAATTAAAGGTGCAGTCTGCAGTGTTTAAACATGTTTATATACATCATATAATTTTAAAGATACTTAAAGGAATATACGATTCATAATACTGCTCTTAGACATGGCTAGCCTTTTCATGTCTGGCTTTTATGTATTGGTTTTAGGGGCCATAAATGAGCTCCACCCCCAGATGCAACAAAGTTGCCCAGTTCTGCAAATTACAATTTCTATCATATTAGTTTGTGTCTCTGTTCATATTGTTTGGAATTCATCAGTATGACGAACAATCAGTATCACTAAAAAAAATTAAGTAATAAACTTGTGTTATTATTCACCTCTACCTTCTCCCTAAACTCTGAAACATGTCACATTACAAAAATAGTGCTATAATTTCTATTCTGCGCTGTCTCCAAAGTCACAATATGTTTAAAATTATGATTATCAAATGTATATAAACACGCTTAAACATTACACATTATTTTCATCACCCATTCTTTTAAATACTTACAGTACATTTCTATTTTAATAATATGTCTAGAACAGGTCAATGAATCATATTCAAGGACAAAAATATGTGGTTTCAACAGAGGGAGTGGAGACTGGAGGGAAAGAAGAGTTTCAGTGCAGCTGAATTATGCTTTGCAGGCTACAGGATGCTCAAAAATCACATAGTGCTCCTTTAAGTACATTTGTCAAACCTGTCTATGTCTATAAATTCACACATTCTGCAAAAGGAAGCAATTGTGCCTTGCTTTTCCTTAGCGCTGGGTCACTGTCCTCAATCTAGGTTGCGAGAGTGAACAGAAGTACAAGTACGAGGACAGGCAGAAAGACTAGCATCAGAAAGCTCAGCTCTACCATATACAGTATCGCCAGCAATGTCACGTAGCAGCAACGACAGCGTCTCTGCATGCGCCGGATGGCCTGTATAAGTCCACGAGGATGCTCAAAACATCCACACACTCGAGCCGTCTCAGCCCGCACCTGCAAACACTGCTCCAGACGTGAACAGAACCCTGTACTGACTTCCGGTTCTGGTTGTGGCGTCAGGATTGAGAGATCTGCAGGACAAGAAGTACAGAATGCGATATCCTCCTGAAGCCTGTAAATCTGCCACTGTAGAAGTGGGGTTTTCTGCCGACACAGGGGGCACTGTACTCGAGAGCAGTCCACTGCCCGCTTGAGCATGACGGCCAAGCAGCGCTGGCACACGGTATGGTCACAGTTTAGCAGCGCAACGTTATGGTCACCCTGGGAGTGATAGGGCTCGGTGCAAATCGGGCATTCGTCTACCGCAGAGTCGGTAGGTTCCTGATTCAAACGGCCAAGTGTCCTGCTGATCCCACCACCTGTCCTCTCTGTCCTTGACATTGTGTGCTCACTTTCATCAGGATGTAGATTATTAAAATGTTCATTAAGCAAAGGTTCTTCAGCCAAACACTCTCCTGAGTGAATTTCCCTCATGTTTGGTCCATCTGTAGCTGAAACCATAGGGGTTTCAACACTCAAACATATCTCCTCTTTTATCCCAGTGCTTCCTGTGCTTTCTTGCATTATTCCTTGATCACCATGACTTGAAAGTATTTGAACACAGGGATTTACTGACTCTGAATCACAGGTACATTCAAGTTTTCTCTCCTGATCTAGATTTCCAGACTCAGACACCTCCGGGTCCATGGCTCCAGAGAGAGAAACACATTCCAGAAAAAAGTGTCCTGTTTTGGAAAGTAGCTCACTAAAACCTTTTACTTTTCCCAGTAATGCCTTTATATCTTCTGTAAACTTTCAAATTTGTTGAGGCATAGGTTACAGTGTAGAGGTAGAAGGAAGGCGCATTATTTATTCTAGCTTGCTTATCACTGAAAAGGTGGAGCTGTTTGAAAGCCCTCTGGGACTGAGGTCAAAGTGCTGACCTCTGAAAGAAAGAATAAGGTCAGCGTGAAAAAGCTTGCATTTCTCTGCCATATCGATTTTATTTATTTTTTCTGAATTGTGTATGCTTATGGAAAATGAGTGGGGGCTGAAGATTTGAGCCTCAAGCAACATAAGGTTCACTGGTTTATTTGAGAATCTGTTCGTATGACATCCATTTACAAAAATATTGTTAATGATATGCATAATATTTCCTGAAGAGGAATTGGATAGATAGATAGATAGATAGATAGATAGATAGATAGATAGATAGATAGATAGATAGATAGATAGATAGATA
>CM075017.1:21316431-21329870 GCA_037576675.1 Pangasius sanitwongsei | reverse complement strand
AGATAGATAGATAGATAGATAGATAGATAGATAGATAGATAGATAGATAGATAGATAGATAGATAGATAGATGGGTGAACTGATAAATGGAATCACTGGATGGACAGATGTATGGATGGAAAGGTAGATACAGATAGATAGGTCAGAGAATGATGGGTAGAACATGGATGGATGGATGGCTGGATGGAGGATGGATAAATAAGTGGCTGGATGATGGATCAATGAATGGGTGGATGGATGCATAGATATGTGGATGGATATATGGGTAGTAGATGAATGGATGAATGGACAGGTGTATGGATGGATGGATGAGTGGACAGGTGGATTAACAAGTGTATGGATTGCTGAGTATGTGGATAGATAGGTCAGAGAATGAGGGGTAGAATGTTTATGAATATATGGATGGATGGATGGATGGATGGATGGATGGATGGGTCATAGATAGATCAACGATTCAATGGATTTGTGTTTATAGGAAACCATATAGATAGATAGATAGATAGATAAATAGATAGATATTTTGTGCAGTCAGTGTACATACAGTTGTTTTTAACAATTTCACACCAGTAAAAGGTCTTTATATTCAAAGCATAATCGTTTTAAATAAATGTAAATATACTGCATTGTACAGTCAGTGCTGTAATATTGCATTTTCATGTATTAAACATGGCTGACTTCTTTAGCAGTGATACATGATACATACACGTCTATGGCATGTTAAAAACCTCTCCTGCAGGTTTTAAGGGGAAAAAGCCCATTTGAATCCAATTTAATTAAAAAAAAAAATCTCCCTTCTATGGCATGTATAGATTAAAGAAGACATTATAGAAACCTGTATGATTCGCCCTGAACAAACACCTGCAGATTTATAAAATCAATCTAGATGACAAGGCAATAAGAGCACACTGTTTCGCTCGCTTTATCACAGTGCCTGTGGCGTTGCATTTCTCAGCCTCGCTCTGTTGCCTGCACACACGCAGAACACACACAAATAGCGAGAGAAAGATAAAGAGAGAGAGAGGCTGTGCAGTCATGCGTGTAAGCGTAGGCACCCTGAATACACTGTATCTGATACTGACGCTGTACAGAAGCTAATTTCATCAGGAGAATGGGCAACATCTGCATGCTGACATAATGTTCAGGACAATAACCCATCATGCACCACTCTCTCTCTCTCTCTCTCTTGGTGTAGTTACATTACATTGAGATGTATTCACAGGCTCAGGCACAGCATATGACACATCATAATGGGCTGATCATGTTGTAAGAGAAGATATTAATTCAAACTACTTAGTGATAAGGCTGAGTTGAAATGAGTATGATCAGACATGGTACCAAACAAATAATGTTAAACCTGCTTAAAAACTGGGATTTATGATAAGAGCTGCTGAAAGACAATATTAATGGGTCATTCACTTGTGAAATAAGATTTTCCCTCCATCCGGTACCGCCAATCGTGCAGCAGAAAGCATAGCTGATATTTTAATAAAGCAATATGGAAAACCACAGAGATTAAAAGGATAACACGCTGCCGCTTGCTTTAAATAAGTTGCCCAAGACCCACAAGATGCTTCTCGCTCAGTGGGAACAGCTGTAAAATTATACATGACTGATTTCATGTTTATTTTACCACAAAGAACGCTCGGAAATGGAGACTAAAGTGTTTTGTACAGACTCACTGTACAGTTACAGCATGTGCAACAATACACAAAGCATTATGGTGCAAAAAAAGTTCGTAATATCAACAACAGGAATTCTATGAAATAAGAGAACTACCCATACTATCACTTACTTAGAGTATTTTAACATTAAAAACAATATATTTATAAGTAAGGAATTAAAAAAAAAAAAAAAAAAAAAACATGACAAGGTTGTGTGATTATTTTCTAGTAAGAGCATGTATAAATACCACAGTAATTTGCCAATGCTTACATTTTTTATTCGTTAATGAACAAGTTGTACATTTTTATCCATTTATATGGACATTTAATGCTATGGAACGTCCACAAAACAAGTTTGTTCCTGTTATCGCTTACATTATAGCAGCTATAAAATGTAGTTCTATTGTTGGAAATGTACGGACCTTTACAAAGCACTCACACTGGAGACTCCTTCTATAAATGTCTAATAAACATTTTCTTACAGAAAACTTCACCATATTATTAATCATGCAATGAACTACACTGTGGTATAAAAATGCTATATAAGCTATCTATATAAGCTTATATGTCTAAGGGCAGTTGATTCAATACCGTCAATGAATGTCAATGAATTCTTCTGTCAAAATTATTTCTAAACTCATTCTTTTAGAGATGGATCTCAGTTTCTGCCTGATGAGCCATGGATACCATAAATTTTTAAAAAAATGTCAAATGTCTGTGTTAAGACCTTTGGAGTAATAGTTGTAGGATTATTTCAAACATTTAAAATTCAAAAACTGCCCTTTGACGTAAGTGAGTATCTACCAATGTTCCTGTTATTTTTTGTCCAGAGAAATGTATAGAAATGATAGTTTGAGGTAATCAGTCATATGCTACAAACATGTTGGGCAGAGATTAGGCTGGAAAATGCTGTACTATTTGTACTGTATAACTGCAGCACCAACTGCTCTCATTGTTGTAAATAAAGCAAATGAGCAACAGCAAGTAGTTTGGCAGCGCACAAGGACAAATGCCTGCTGATTAAAAAAAGTGGTTAGATAACAGTTCTGTAGTTATCGAGCTTTATCAAACACTAAACACTTTTAGTGCACGCTCTAACGTACTATAATGAAGGCATTCAGTGCACTGAAAACAGACTGAAATAGAAAAATAATACAACTCAATGGTGACTGAATGAATATTCCACACATATGCTATACTCTATTTGCTTTAAATGTACATGTTTGTCTTTCAACAATCCGTCAATTTAGTTTTAAATTATATATATAGTTATACTTCCTGAAGATACTTAGTGATATGTAGCTACAGTGTAGAAATATTTAAATCTTTATTATTTAGTCTAAATATCACCAAATGAAAAGTTTTGGCCATTTTGCACTATACAGACAATTATACCACAGCGTATAGTAGCAGCTGCAAGTATAAACCTGCAAATCACAGGTTTATATTAATGTACTCTTTGGCATTAAGTTTTCTGTGAGGAGACATTTATCATTTTTGGAAGGAGTCTCCAGTGTCAGTGCTTTGTAAGTTTAAGTTTTCCGACACAGTCTTCAGGATGGAGGGCTTTGTGGTTTCTCGGTAACATTTTCTGTTATAACATAAGTAATAACTTGTTTTGCAGATGTTCAACAACATTAAACCTAAGTATAAATGGAGAAAAAGTATGATGTGTCAATCTTTAATTCATCAATGTATATCTTCCACTCTGAGATAATACAATGGGCACGTTGATGCAAGATTAATTATCCAGTATATCGCAGATATTTTTAAAGCCGATTATAAAACGATTTTATATAATATGATTTAGAGTTGTTTCTATCAGACAGGCACAGAGACCACGCCTCCTTTGATATCATTTCTAAATAATAGTGCATTAGTAATAAAGAAAGAGATGCAAGCAGGAGCAGGCTTTACCATACAGTGATGCGTGTATAGAATCATTCATGATACACACTTGTTTGAATCAGTGTCGCTGTGTTTTTATGTAATTACAGAGACTGGTGCACCAATTCATGCACTGTATTTTAGTAATACTAAGAGGACATCCTCTTAATTCACAGTGTAGAAATGATTGGGTCTTGTGGCTTCAGTTCGTCTTCTGGCCTGTCAGCTGTTATTGCTCGCATTAGCTGGAAGAGCTCTTCAGTCTGTGATGTGTTGTGATGTGTTGATTTCCCCTGATTACAGTGCAATAAAGTCAAGCAACAGTGATTCTCATAGAGAGAGAGAAAGTTAGCACTTGCTCAATGATTCACAGTCCACTCAGGCACTTTAACAAGGACAGAATGGTCCTTAAAGCGGAAGGAAATAAGCTGCTACCATCATGGCATCCTCTTGGGTTTTTGGGATTTTCAGTTCTGTTTATGGAACGTTTGAATATTTTAAGATCAGGGGCTCATTTTACTCTGAGCAACTCGATATAATCCAATAAATAATGTGTTTCAGGACTGGGAAGGGATTTTTTTTTTCATTGGTCAGATCCATTGCAAGCATCCTGTCCTCATCATTTGATTGAACAACTGCATAACATCTGTATAATAGGAAAAAAGATAATAACATAACAGCTATTATACTGTTGAGGTACTCTGAAACATGGGTGAATAACAATCCAACATATGGTTACACTTTCTGTTAAGCCCATATTCACAAATCCTTATCAGTGTGATTATAATTCTTCATAACCTGGGAATGATTCTTTGTATGCATGTCTATTGGACTCTAATAATGCCTCATAAATCTTTAATTAATTTAATAATTTTAAGTAATTCCTTGATAACCTATAATCAGTGTTGTAACACAAGTCATCATAATGCCATGTCCTGTAATAATGACCTGTGCATAATAATAAAGCAGCTATAATACTTATTAACAATGATAAAAAAAGATTATAATCACTTAAAATATCACTATTGAGTCCTCCAAGTAAATTGAATATGTAAATTTGTCCTCATTATAAGTTGTAAGACACTAATAACTTTATTTTTGTAATGCTAAATGGAAACAATTAATTCCAACAATTATAAGAATGTACAAAGAATTATAAGCAAAGGTATATAGTTTTATAAAGATGGGCTTCATAGAAAGTGTTACCCAGTAATTTTTATACTTCATAATACACTGTATTTGTTTTGAGCACATGCTCATTGTCATTAGAAAACTTTGTATCTCCTTTTTTTTCTCTTTTTCATTATCCATTATTTATACCATTATCCATTATTTATACCAATGGTAACAGAAAAATTGCCCGACTTTAGGTTTGTGTGAATATTTTGTGACTAATTAAAACGGTCCAAAGTTACTTCAAATTTTGCTTATCCCATTGCTTATGAAATCTGATCTGAAACATCAACATTACACTTTTTTATATTACATTACATTATACATTAGCAATACTGTTTCCAATCTACCCCTAATATTCATATCTGAGGAAAGACAAATGACAAAAAGTGAAAAAAAGAGGCAAACTGTTGAAAAATAATATAGTTTCTGTTATTGACATTGACAGTGATGACAAGGGACTGCAGCAAAGGCATCAATTTGCTGTCACTGTAGATGTTTTAATATTTATCACCTTCAAGAATGAAGTTGACTTAAATAATAATCATAAATAAAAGATGAAATAACTGAAATGACAGAGGTGTGGTGATAATGCATAATGCATTAAACGTTCAGTCAATATGAAAGTCTTTTGACTTAGATTAATGAAATATAATGCAATCCTATACGAGAGTGTTGATAAATTGATTTAATCTGACACACTCTTTGTAATTTGACTGTGTAACTGTTAAATGAATGATAAAAATAAAACCAAATTGTGGGGCGGACCCTTCCGCATTTTTTACTGAAAAGTCATTATGACACTGTCAATATAGTGTTCTTATTTCTCTCTATCACTCATGGATCTCACTATCAGTCAGAGGTGAATGTTACCTTGAGTCCAGACAATGTGTTTGATCAGAAGTCCAGTGTGTCGTGTTGGAAGCGCAGACGTGGGCTGTTCTCGCTGTAGAACTGACTATACCAGCGCCGGTGTTTTTGGATGGCTGAGTCCTCTTTCACCAGCAACGGTTTAGAGATATACTTCTTATTGTTCCAAATCATCACGTCCCGCTCAAACTGCCACAACAGAGACAACTGATCACTTGGCTCGATTATCGATTAGGAAAAACTGCAGTGTTCGACTGCCTGAACACTTCCTTTTTCATGCCATGTTATTGTTCTGGATCCCTCTCAAGATCCCATGTGACAGAAAATTAATTACTGTTATTCACTGCTGATATCTAAACCCAGATGTTACTAGGACATACATATGTAAGTATATGACAATCATATGTGAGTATTTATAGGACATATGCAAGTCACTGGATCACTATAGAACTACACAAGTCACTGTATTGCTGTAAAACAACATAAGTCACTGGATCACTGTAAAATTGCATGCCACTGTATCACTGTAAAAAAAAAAAACAACAACATAAGTCACTGCATCAATGTAAAACTATCTATGTGACTGGATCACTGCAAAAATACACAAGACACTTTGAATCACTGTAAAACAATGTGAGTCACTGGATCACTGTAAAACTATGTAAGTCACTGGATCACTGCAAAAATACACAAGACAATGGATCACTGTAAAACCATGTTAAGTCACTGGGACGTTGTAAAACTACATAAGTCACTGGATCACTGTAAAACTACACAAGTCACTGGATCACTGCAAAAATACACATGACAACAGATCACTGTAAAACTATGTTAAGCCACTGGATCACTGCAAAATATATACAAGACAATGGATCACAGTAAAACTACTGTACAGAAGTCACTGCATCAATATAACACTACATAGATCACTGGACCATTAAAAATCTATATAGGTCATTGGATCATTGTAAAACCACATAAGTGACTGGATCTATGTAAAACTATATAAGTCATTGGATCACTGTAAAATTAAGCAAGTCACTAGATAACCGTAAGACAGAGAAACTACATTAGTCTCTGGATCACTGTATAATTTTGGGCAAGTTTTACTTATTTATGAGCTACACTATTCTCATAGCTCCAGTCCCAACCTAAATAAGTGTGAATATTCGGATAACAGACATGTTTTGCCTGATCAATGACATATAGAGTAAATGGGAAATTGGTTAAATTAGATTTTTCACTGAACCATTCCTTTAACACACACACACACTGTTGTGAGTGAGGTCATACAGAAAAGGTGTTAGGAACAAGTTACCTGAATACACTCTGCTCGCAGGATGAATTTTGGCACTAGTGGGGGAATGTTGCTCTGGTAGAAGATGGTGTGTGACACACACTGCAGCAGCGGCTCCACTGGGGTCACACAGTGTAAGATCACACCACGACCCAAGAAGTTGTGATTAAACAGGAGGAACACTACACCTGGACCAACCTACAGAAAAAAACACACACTTCCTATCAGTCCTAACAGGACTTTTAAATATGTGCATACTGCATCACTGCATCATCTTTCAACACGCAGCTTCATGCCTTGCGCCTATGACATTTGTTTTTGTAATAATGCTACATTATATCACAGTGTTATTGAATTCTCAGTTTGATTGTAGTTCTGGCTGTAATTCATATCACAGGTTTATATTAATGTGCATGTATGAATATGTTATAGTTTCTAAACAAAGAACAAAGAAAAACATATAATCACCATAACTGATATGGTGACATTTTCTCTAAGGAGATGATTTCTTAACAAAGTGGAAGGAGTCTCCAGTGTAAGCACTTTGTAACAGCTGCTGGGCCCTTGAGCAAGACCCTTAATCCTCAACTGCTCAGGTGTATAAAATGAGATAAATGTAAGTCACTCTTGGATAAGGGCATGTGCCAAATTCCATAAATGGAAATGGAAATGTAACAGTCAGTTTTTCCACCATGGGAAAGTCTTCAGGAGAGAAGACGTTACATTTCCTCTGTAACAAACACTTTTCTGTCATATTAACTTCAAGAGAAAGTGATAGAGTGACTGTTCATAGCTATAACATAACTCATAACAGGAACTTTCATGGACGATCCTCAAATTTAAAGGTAACTGTAAATGTAAGCATAATGTGTCATTCTTTATCTGATTAAAAAAAGTTGTTAGTGTTGACAAATTGCTGAAGTATAAGAGGAACACCTCCGGACATGCTGCTACAGGAAAACAATCCACTTCGGGTGGTATCAGTACCTCCGCTTCACATCAGGCCGCATTACACCACCCTGACGTTGATTATTTTCCTATAACAGCATGCCGCTAAGAGTATTATTCTTTACATATTGTACTGCACACACTTAATAAAAGGGTTAAATCCTGAATGGTTTGGAACCCTTAAAAGTTCTACATAGAATCCTAACAGTGTGTTGTCCTGCTCCTTCCTCATATCTTTCCTCACATTTTTTATCATGGACGACGTGACTGCAGCACTTCAGCTGAGCATGCTGTGTGCAGTCAAACGGCCTTCAGCTTCACTTCTTCACACAGACACACACACACACACACTCCGGTGCAGCCTTGAGCACTGACACGTCTCCCACATATCACTGCGTATAATTAGCATCACCATGGTTACACGCTAGAGCTTTTCAAAGACACACACAATCACACACAGAGACAAATAAGCGAATGCTGAAGGTAAATTGTGTGTGAATGGTAGATGTGAAAAACTCCTCCTTCTGTGGCAGTGCATTAAAGTCTTTACACTCATGCTGGAAAAAGATTCTCATCCTGATTTCTTTTAGAACATTTGGTCTTTGATAAAATATTGCTCAAAAGAGAATTAATGCAAAATCCATCTACACACATTACTAGGAACAGCAACAGAACTGTACAACAATTTGCACACACACACACACACACACTGGTGTATGTTACACTGCTCACGAATCTGGTAGCTGCATTTAATATGAAGTAGGCCAATGATCATCAATAACACAATTCCATTATTATGGACATGACATTTGAGCTCATATTGACCTGCAATGTGTTTCATTTCCTGCATGAGCTTGAGACAGTGTGCATATCTGGTCATGTGACCGTTCAAGGTAATAATATTGGAAGGTACATTTACATAGATTTTAAAGATACAGCATTTCGCTAGTGTTATGATTATGAACTCAATGGCAGTTTGCTAATGCTAACTATTTATGTATCATAAGTCTATGTCAGAGTGGTGTAATGAAGTAGATTTACTGTTACTACTTAAGCAGAAGTTTCGCAATTCGCCAACGCTAACAATTCTCTGTGTCATCAGTCTATGGCTTTTTTTTTTTGTTGTTGTAAGTAATGCTGGATTATACCACAGCTCTGTTAATTTCTCGATTCTGATTGCTCAGAAGATGTTGATTAATTTTCTATTACAGCAGCTCTGAAAGTAGTCTGCAAATCATGGACAAACAGCACCATCATATAACAGAACAGCATTCACTGGAAACAGGCAAGCTATTTCATGACTCGCTGCTGCCCCCTGCCAGTCAGTTATGTCATTACCTGTCTGGCCACCACATTCACGTCCAAGAGAGGCCAGTGGCGTCCGAATACAGTGAGAGCGTGCTTCACCAACATCTGAGAACAGTGCTTATTGGGCTCTGGCTCTGGATTCCATTCCACCTAAGAAAACACACTCATGTAGACGTGAAGACATTTAAATGAACAAGATGATGGCTAGACAAGAAGTGCTGTGACTGTATCATCCCGTACTAGACTACATGATGAGTCATTGAGCAAATGTCAGAAATTTTATTATATGGCAGCAAGGCAATTATGGTGTCGGTATTAATGACTGGAAGGTTGACTTTAAAGGAGCCCCTGTTAAGCTCTTGATTAAATACAATCTCTAATCTAATCTGACCTTTACCTTATAAGTTCATGACCAAATTATGCATTATGTAAGTAATAAAACACTGAGAGGCATGCTGTTATAGGATAATAATACACAATGGAGTGGTGTGATTGGCATAAGAGTGTGTAGGACCAGAAGAAAAGTCTGCAGTGACACTCCAGATGAAGGCTTGCTCACCTTCCAGTCATGGCGGATGAACTCCCAGGTCTTACTGTTGGTGTAACGCAGGTCCACGCCACTCACAATACCTGGTGTGTGGAGATGGGCCAGGTGAGCGATGTCTGCAGCGTTCTCTGGTATCTCCTAAGGAGGTTAAACGAAGGTTAGGAGGAAGTGTAATATCCTTCTGCGCTTTTTTTCATAAATCTAATTTAAAATCTCTCAAGCATCACTACTCATTTCAGTTTATTTTCAGTGGAAATAGGGATATGACACTAACAACAGAGCCTCAGTTTGTCAGTGTGGACCATTTCCTGCTGCTCTAAAATGATCATGTAATTTTCTAGGCAAAAAAAATGCCTGGTGAATTTCATACTCCATAGTGTTGTAAACAGATTGCTTCCTTTGTTGGTGATATTTTTTTAAAATATGCAACATTACCTCTATGTGAGCATTGATGAAGTGCTCTGTGCGTCCGCGGTAAACCCACTCTTCATTGGTGATCTCTTTCTGCTCAGGAACCGTCCAGCCTGGTTCCTCTCTATCACAGTGGAACCAAACCAAGATCTGCTCGTTAATCTCACAGCTCAGCCAGCAGCGCACCTTAGCAAACTCCGGAACTGTACATATAAAAACGCACACACATGGTACAGAGTTAAGCAGCATTAGCTAATTAGCTAGCAATATAGATGGATATTATCCAGTTATATACTTGTACATCGACTTGGCATCCATCCATCTATTCATCCATCTCCCACCTATCTACCCATCTACCCATCCATCCCCTTGTCCTTGCCTTCATCTATCTATTCATGTATCTGTCCATTCATTCACCAGTCATTCCATCTATCCAGTGTTCACATACACAACCATCTAATCATCCATCCACTTGTCCATTCATCCATCCATCCAACTATTTATCCATCAATCCATTTATCTGTCCATCCATATATCCAATGACCCATCCATCCATCCCCTTCTCCATCAACTTATCTATCCATCTATTCCTTTATCAGTATATCCAGCCATCCATCCATTTATTCATCAGTCCATCCTTCTAACTATCTATCTATCTATCTAACTATCTATCACCTTACCTTTTTCAGCATATGGGATCCTGACACACTTCCCGTCTTCTCCTCGAAACTGCCACCCATGGAAGGGACATTCTATACAGTTGCCCACCACTCGGCCCCCTACAGCCAGATTGGCCCCTAGGTGGGGGCAGTAGGCATCCATCACATAGGCCTTCCCATCCTGACCCCGAAACACAGCCACTTGCTCACCTGAGAACACAAACAGCAAACAGGGAACTTACAACAGAGTAGACAGTCCAGTCTTCTTCTAGAAATCTGGCCAATGCTATTCTCAGTAATCTAACAAAAAAGAAACCATGCTTCAGTGTTCCACCCAAAGTAATCTGAAGAGGGCAGCAGTGGGCCAGTGATCGCGCTTCTTCAAATGAATATCAACCTACACAGAGTTTAAGACAATCAGACAGTAAAATTCATGTGCAATTTACAGTTTAATGTAAGACACTACAGGTGAATAGGGCAAATTTAGGGCAAACAATATATATGACAATCAATCTTTGCCAGTTGATTACAGATATTCTTAAAACTTGTACATGTAATGTACATTTATTTATGCAAATGAGGCTATGTCTAATTACATATGCATAAAATTGCATACTTAATAAAACCAAAAATCTACTGATGTTTAAGAAGTAAAATATTTATTTCATTGGGAAGACACTGCCAAAATCCTTTACAGAAAAACTGAAAAATCAATTCAAGAATACACCATGCACTATTATAAAAAGAAATATTTGTGTCTCTTTATATCTGCACTTCCTGGAGGCATCTCAATCAATAACTACTCTCTTACCACTTAAACCATAATTAAATAATATTCCCTGTGAACCGTCCCTAGGGTGATATTAACACACCTCAACAGCACAGTAAAACCATTTTTTATTAATTCATCCTTTCATAGCCTGTAACCACTTATCCCACATCCATAGTCCATTAAGCATGATACTGAACTTTTAAAAGCAGATACTTTTTCACATTTCAAACCAATACAACACTGTCATTAAGAAACTGTATGCCTATATCATGATTCCTTCACTCACAAGCATGTACAGATATAGGAGAACATGGTGTACTATTCAATTATGCTAAGTTTAGGAGCATCATCTTTATTATTGCAGAGGGGAAAAACATTTAATTGTCCATGTATATGTCTTTATTTTGCATATGGGATGTATAAGATGAGCGTGATGGCATTGATGACAGAATTAGCATGAAAGTTAAAGCTTTAAAGGCTATTTATTTGAGTAGATGGTTCACATGAAGAGGTGAGAAAGAACAGAATAAAGGAATAAAGCGCCACCGCATCGCTCTCTTTACATAAAGAATTCCCACTGGAACCACTATTAGCAGGTAGTTGAATGGCATTATGGGTAATGTCGGAAATCATTGTGAAAGTGAAATAGGCATATTGTTGAAAGAACTTTTTTTTTTTTTAAGTCAACTAGGAATTCAATCAGAAAATAAATCTTTTGCACAATTGAAAATCACACATCGATTGCAAATATTGATATGTACATCATTCAGGATGGATTTTTTTTTTTTTTTTTTTAAATTTCTAAACCAGCTATCTTGTATTGTATTGTTTTGTATTGTGAATCATGGCCCCCCAGTCAGATCTTCTATAAGCTCATCCAGGGGAGAAACATGACATTTCTAAGCAACCAGGATACGTTCAATAACAAAAGAAAAGGTTCCCAAAAATGTTTACCACACAAAAAGTTCTCTCCAAAGCAACCTCCATAAGAAACACACACCCAGAGCAAAACAGGATAAAGCACGTGAGGTAACTAAAGACGCTGAACTGCCTTGGTGACAAGATTCAAACTCAAACAGCTTAATCCTCAATTTTCAGCGGTGAGGTTACATTCGGTCAGTAATATAAGCAGTATCTGTGGCACAACAGGAGTCAGCAGATCTTTAGTCCTGAGTGACCATGGTGATGCTCACTTTAGCTTTTTAACCCATCACATTTAAACTGACAAATAGCAAATATGCAATACTGTCTGAATAGCCTGATATGCATATTCTTTAATAACTAACTCGGACCTTAAAATTCCTAATATATATCTATTCCTAATCTGAATTATTAGCAATATGAACAACATTTGAAAATCACCATGATGGCAGGTGCACACATATTAGGGAAATGTTAGTCCTTTTTTCATGCTTATATTTCACTTTATAAAATGACATGAATATTATCTCCTGAAATATGAATGTGTTTATATTTTCATGTGCATTGGAGTTAATTGTTACTAAAGAGTTGTTATTAAAGAATTTCATTATTATTCAACCAATAAGAACTTCAGAATCGCTCTTTTATTAAACAACTTATTTGTACAAAATATGTCCAATGAGAGCACCGTGTCATGAAGCCTATTTTCTGATAAAAATTTTTTATCAGGCTCTGGGTGTGTTCTGACATTGCCAGAAACTGACCTTCACTGTGTAAATGTACTGCATTGATCACAGCTCTGACACATGTTACTAGTTGGCATTGGTTACCCCTCGATCTCTAGCTAATGTTTAATAGGTGAACATTGAGAGCCAACTTTTATACTTGGATGTATGAAACCTTTATTATATATATATATATATATATATATATATATATATATATATATATATATATATATATATATATATTTTTAGTTTTTAGT
>CM075017.1:21270796-21316331 GCA_037576675.1 Pangasius sanitwongsei | reverse complement strand
AACCCGATAGAACACCTTTGGGATGAATTAGAGCGGAGACTGCGAGCCAGGCCTTCTCGACCAACATCAGTGCCTGACCTCATAAATGCGCTTCTAGAAGAATGGTCAAAAATCCCCATAAACACACTCCTAAACCTTGTGGAAAGCCTTCCCAGAAGAGCTGATTAAGAATGGGATGTGTTAAAGTTCATGTGCATGTAAAGGCAGATATATATATATATATATATATATATATATATATATACACAAGTGTGTGTGTGTTTTCAGGCAGTGCTTGGATGGAAACTGAGCTGTTCATTGAATAGTGAGATTTGTGTTTGATTCTTAGCTGTGTGTTTGAAGCAGCATGACAGAGAGGATCCACTGCCTTGCTGCTTGTTGAAACTTCAGTTACTGTATGTAGTATAAAGTTATCAGGATAAATGGAAATTAATTTTATTTGTCAAGTTGCACTTTTGATGTGTGGATTATATAATCTGTTAAATTTTATGAAATGCAATGCAAAGTAAAGTTGTTTTGTTAAAGATTTCAGGGACAAATTTCAGCTGTAATTAATCGAAAAAGAACAGTGACTGGTCAAAATGTCACAAAATTTTGTGGTTAGAGAAAAAGGTTAGAGAAAATTAAAAAAAAAAAAAAAAACAAGAGAAAAGAATGTGGTATTATAAAAGAATTAGGCCTACTGCAAAAAAAAACAAAAAAAAAACATGCCTTTTTGGAATATCGAAATATTTTTGCAACTAACGATGAGGCTTCATGTTTCTTTATCCATCACCATTAAAGACCTCAATCTGACTCCATATTTGCAGATTGTACCATTTCTAAAACACATTTTATAAAAAGCAAAGCAAAATAAAGTAACAATAATATTTCATGGAAGAATTTCTGCCATAGTTAAGTAGAGAAGAACAATGGTCAAACCAATTTGGTCAAATTTTTGTCCAGTTTAGAGAAAAGTGGCAATGAGTCGTTTGGCAGCCGAAAGAGTCGGCTCTTATTAGTGACTCAGTGAAAAGAATCGAAATTGCCATCACTACTACTAATCAACAGAAAGAGCAAGAGAAAGAATATGGCATTACAAAAGAATTATTTCAAAAACCATGAGTTTGGAATGTCTAAATATTTTTACAACTGAGACTGGGGCTTCATGTTTCATGATTCATTTTCTTTTACTGTTAGATCTCAATGTGAATCCTTATTTGAGCAGCTAGTGCCAGTTATTGAAGTGACCTCAAAACGGGCAGATGGTTGCAAAACTGTGTGAGGACAGCTATTTTTATAACACACACACACACACACACACAAGCGCGCACATGCAGCTTAGATTAGCTTAGAGGGATGCGCTAATTACCGGAAAATTAAAATAATAATAATAATAATAATAATAATAATAATAATGAAAACGCTAATGATTCAGTGAATCAAGTGGCGCTCAGTGATGAGTCCCTGACTGCGTAGACCTTTTATTGAAGTTGATCAGATCTTTATTATTAGCAGTACATGTTGGGCCTGTATCTGTTCCATTTGTGTGAATGTTTCTGGAGGAAGGCGTCGAGATGGGAATCACGTTTTCCCACGCTCGTGCTGGAGTGCGCAATGCGTGAAAAGCTCACGCATGTCGTTCTGCTAGTTATCTACAGCCTACCTACCCAACACGGTCACGCTCTTGACGTCTCCCCGCTCCAGCATGTGCGAGTCCAGGATCCGGTACCAGCCGTTCGGGTAAACCGGAGGCAATTCCCCGGTCTTGCGCCTCCGCCTCACCTCGTTGGCCGCACGCGCTCGGGAGCGCCCGTCCTCCGCCACGTATCCCACATCGTCCGGACTCCGCAGCAGCTCCAGAGGAGCGAACAGGAGCCGATAGAGCCAGCCCGCTGCCAGAAGCAGAGCGCCCGCCAGGATGCACGCCGCAGCGCGCGCCGGAGCTCCGGCCAGGCCGGTTTTCCTCCACAGCTCGGGGTAACCGTAACCACTGTCCAGCAGCACGTCGGACGGGTCTCGCACGTGCATCAGGACGGTTGCTGTGAAAGCGATCGCGACCCCGGCGAGCACCTTAACGAGCTGTGAGCTCACGGAACCCTCCATGATGCAGCTCGATCAGTGCATGACACACTGTCACACTGGCATAAAGATCAATTACCGCCAAAGCGCTCGTGCCTCTCCGCGTGTCCGCGTTATTTGCCAGGCGTGACGTCACGCCTTTCCTCAGTATTAAATTGTAACTTAGGTGAGACACGAGCATTTTTGTGTTTTGATACTTACATCCTGGTCACCATTGCTTGTGTTACTGCGACTAACACAAGCCGTATTAAAATATAACATTTCATTCGTATGCTTAGAGGACCAGCGAATATCTTAAAGCACACTCAGAAATACCGGTACCTAACTGTACTTTTCTTCCTCACTGTAGTGGTACCATTAAGGGTGCATGTTTTGTATGCATTTATACCTAGAAAAGTGCATGTGGTGGCGCCATTAATTAGCTTTTAGAGTACAGGTCCGTAAGATCCAGTTATGCACCTTGAATTATTTTAAAAGATTTCCAGGCCTACAAAAGAAAGAGACAAGGAAAATTACAGTTTGGTACCTTTACAAGTGTGTTGCTCTCTTTTTTTTTTTTTTTTTAAATAATTTTGAAATGAGTCATCATATGTTCCTAACCACAATAGACCAAGCTTTCACCTAGTTTTAATTGTACTAAAATTGTTGCTTTGCTTTTGTTTATAGTTTATCATCCTGGAGAAAGGTGGGGGACTGAAGAATGGAATATTCTGGCACTTAGAGCATTTTCAGGCAAGTTTGTGTGAGAATTTAGATCAGGAATGTGGCTATGAGATGACTGTGATTTAGCAACACTAGTCGACTGTAGTCCTACTTTTATAATTATATGATATTTAAAAAGTTTCAAACGCACATTTGGAAAACCAGCAGGAACTATTAAACTTATTATTATTTCAATGACAAGCACTGTATTTAAATATTGTAAGAAAAGTAGTGTTCCGTGGTGCAAATATATTTTCCACATAGAATCATTAAAGGTTATGTATTTAACTTCTTTTCCTTAGGGTTTGACAAGAGTGACAAGACGCCCTCTTTTTCTTGGACATGTCCTCATTTAGAGGCCAAAAATATCAATCCAGCTGAAATGTACAGTACTGTGTATAAAGTGTTTTGTTAAGTTTGTCTGGCAGGCTGACACACACACAGCTAGGAGGAAGCTAGGAGGATCAAGCGAAGCCACGGTACTATTAAACACCAGTGAATAATAGGTATATACTTGTTCATGAGCTTATATTTATACACAAGTTTTAGAAAATCTCTTGGACGCAACAAGTGGGAAACTGAATAAATGAAAGCACTAGCAACTTAGAACTTCATGTTGAGAAGAAAAAAATAGTTTATTATGTGTTAATATACTGTATAGCTAAATATTGTACTGTACACTATAGATAAAGAGGGATAAATCTTAAATTTTTGGTTTGTCGCTCTGGGTGTTCTCTGTAGAAACCCTATAATAGTGTGTTTTCCTGTAAGAGAGAGTTGGAAGTAGAACCCCTTTAGAAATCTAAGAACCCTTAACCATCCAAAAATCCCCTGAAGAATCCCTAATGTATCCTCGACATATCTTATTTGCATTTCGTTTTTACTCAAGGCATTTTGAAAGCAAGGTCGTAAACAAAAATGTATGAAATTTTATTTAAGGTAATAAAAGGAATAAAGAATGACTGTCTTGGAGGCAGGTATCAAGCGTCAATTACCCCACCCTGCCCTTTTTTCTGTTAATCAAATTATGAATTATGGTCACTTTAACATCACCCATAATTTGAGAAGTTTTTATAAAAGGCAAAACAAAAAGAAAAAATGCAGACAATTAGGTTTATTGAATACACTTAATTGTCAATTTGACTGCAGGATGTGTCATGACAGTGATAACTGGAGACAGGGCTGTGGAGACTTTCAGTTAACGTTGGGAAAACTGGTGTAGGTGGTGGTCCAGAAGTGGACGAAGCGAGCTCTCATTTTCTGCTTGATAGAGTTCCTACCCATGTCGTTATTGATGTTCACAAACTGGTGGCCTTCAGACAACTTGGGCCAGGCTACGGGCACCTCCGAGTCACCTATGTTGGGGTCACTGAGCAGGGGAAAGAGAGAGCATAAAATACAAAATCAGTAATGCACTTGGGTGGACGAACCACAAATCCATTAGCTGGCCCACTGGGCAAGAAGGAGCTCCAGTGTGATTCCCAGTCTCATGATTTTGTCATTCAGAAACCTTATTGACGAAGCTAAAAAAAAATGGTAGATAGCGTAAGATAATGACATATGCCTAGCTAGTTAGCTAGTGCATTAATTCTAACAAATTTTATAATATAGCATATTGTGTTTGGCAAACATTTTAGCTATCCATCTGTCTTCACAGTGCATACTGATTTGTCTACCCCTGCTCACAGAAAACGTGATTTCCAGCGGAAACGATGCTTAAACACAGCGCCGATTTTGAGCTATCTCTTTCAGGCTCATGTGGCGGTAGTGTATTACCCAGTCTTGGCAAAGTTGGTCCAGTAAGCGATCATGTATTTGGAGACTCTGCGATGTTTGGGCAGGTAGCCCAGGGGAGTGGTGAAAGGCTTTCCAAACACATACTGCAGGTCGTCAGCATGGTCAGCCCCCATCCAGCTGGGATATGCAGGCAGGCGGCTGGGCTCTGAGAACAGGTACGAATACGTACGGCCTGTCCTGAAAGGAGAAAAGAACAAGATTAATGAAGAGCAGAATAAAGATAGCATGTCTGTAAAGGTTTAAAGTTATCCAGGTCATTTTGAATGACAAGGGCACTTTATAGTAAGTCAAGGAAAGCCTTGGGTTAAAATTAGAAAACATGTCCACTTGCCATGACGTAGTACTGCAAGATTTAATGCCAGAGGGAACATGTAGATTTCATTTACTTTGGTAATAATAAGGATTCACCCACTTGGCATGTTGGGCATGAAGATACAGAGCCGCCTGTGTCGGCACCAGGAAGGTGTAGTCAGTCTCGATGTCCACGATTGTCTTTTTGATGTCGTCCTTGCCAGGCTTGCTTCCCCAGTTAGCGGTGTACTGCTCATAAGCTGCTGCTGCAGCTTCCGGACCTTTATCACTGGTCAAAGCAGTCAGGAGAGCTGTGACATCCTCACTGTGTGGGCGAAAATGCAAAGGAATACATTGTTGTTTCTATAGTAACAGCTCCGATTTGTATGGTGGATGCTCCATATAACCAAAGACTAAAAATAAATGGATTAGATCATTGATATGATGCAGCTGTCCTTTTTTATATAGTTTATATATATAAAGAGGTTAAGCTGTTCCTTTATGTTTTCAGCCAGAGGAAACTTTTTTAACTTCAAGAGAAAGTGAGGAAATGACTTATTAATAGCTGCTATAATGTAAGTGATAACAGGAGCTACCTTGTTTCACACAACATTAAATGCAACTATAAACAGATTTTTAAAAAATGACATTCTTCTTTAATAACCACTTTAGGGTGGAAATGCATCACACCACCCTGGTGTTGAATATTTTCCTATAACAGCATCCCTGAAGTGTTTCATTCCTTACATATCGTACCGTACTCTCTTAATAAAAATGGTTAAATCATGAGTATTTGGTTTGTCCCAAAACCAAATAAGTTCTATGGAGAAACCTATAACAGTGTTTTCTTATGAGAGAGAGAAAGTTCTGACTAGAACAAGCAATTTAAACCCTTGAAGAAGACTGTGTAGTATCCTCCTGTGTAGTATGTATTTTTATAGTTACTCAGAGATACAAGGACCAGAACCGTATAGAGGGAAAAAGTGTTTCTTACACAGGCGTGGGCTGGAGAGGCTGGTTGACAGAAGGAATATCAAAGCCAGTGAAAATGTGGCCGTCCATGTCATTAACTCCAGCGATATAGTCGACGTCAGCTGCGTTACTGAACAGGGTGCTGGGGTGATCGGGGAGGAAATCGCCGTCAATCACAGGGGCGAGGGCCAGGTTCTTCACAATTGGGTCTAAAGGAGGATTTTACACTTAATCATGCCAACTTAAATCACTTATCACTTAATCTCTTAAATCACAATCCGATTCCTGGATTACCAGTGTATTTTGTTGGTTTTCCTGTTGTCCTACACTCAGTTCAATGAATCAGGTAATTACGAACATGGTGTCCTTAAACAAAGATAAAGTATAAACTGAGCATTGCAGGGGTATAACCAGGAGCAGGCTTGGGACCCGCTCTTAAAAACACTGACCAGAATGAGACATATGGAAAATTAAGTCCTAAAGGAACTTCATGTAGGATTTTTACATATGTGGACATCATGAATCACGTAAATACTAGCAAATCACCTTTTATCTCCATAACTATTGTTTTAACTGTTGTTTGTGTAAAAGACAACGGTGTTCCACTGTCAATGACTGAAGTGCTTCCTAGGTTCTGAACTGTACTATCAACACCAGACTTATTTAATTTTAAAGGAACTGTCATTTCTGTTACTTTTGGTTAGTATAAGGAAAGTGCTTACTTGTTGCAGAACCTTTCAGGTTAAGGGTACCAGCAAGAGTTAGCTGGACAGGGTCAGTCATCTTCAGGCAGGCTGCCATGCTCTGATCAGTGGGGCAGCCCACTTTCTTAGCAACCTGCCAGCACACAAAAGAAATATGTTATTATTGAACTTTTTTTCCCTCATTAAACGACATTTAAAAAGTGGCAGAGATGATGCATGCGGTATATGGCACTGTTGATACAAACAAATCCACCCTGGCATATTGAAGTGGCATCACTGTTATGTGGCCTAAGGTAAAGCTAACAGGTGAATGCACAAAGTAGGCAGTGGCATGTCCAGGTTTTTTAGACCTGATGTGGCCAATTGGTGTCTGAACAAACTTGTAATTATGCCATTACTAGGACATTGCAGAATAGTATTTGTTCCTGGGTGCAAAATTAATTGTTAATGTTAATTAATGTTATAGACCCTATTGATTATTGACATAAATTGATTAATCATGTCACTCGCAGTATATTAGCATGGTTACCTCTTCAGCAAAGGCTCTAGGATTTCTGTTAACAGCCCAAGGACACAGAGCAACGCCACTCTGGGAAATAGCTCTGCGAATCAAGCCTTTGTTGTGGGGGGTCAGCATCTGAAGACACACACACACACATATTTCAACTCATAAGAAAGGGAAAAGGACATAGCCATACAGGATATAGGATCAAAGGAGAAACAATCCTATTCATACCTGAAAGCTCACACTGGCCGCTCCGGCAGACTCTCCAAAGATAGTGATGTTGTTTGGATCTCCTCCAAAAGCCTTAATGTTCCTGTGCACCCAGGCGATGGCAGCTTGCTGATCCCAGAGACCATAGTTTCCTATGAACCAGGGTGTGGTCATGTCATCACACTCGTATTTTTCATAAATGCTTCTATTCTTAGGGAGCAGACTAATTCTGGTTGTTTTAAATAGGTCTTTAATGACAGCACAGTGCTGAATTCTCAATTCTGATTGGTCAGAAGGTGTTGATTAATGTGGAGAACACAGATGAAGACGGAGTGATAAACACAGTGAAATGTCCCAGTGCGGTCATAAGAAATATAGGTACTCTTGGAACACTGCTCATCCAATCAAATTAGTGGACCAGAACTAACTGTTGTATAAAGGTAGGCAACCAGATAGATAGATAATATCAAGCTTTTGATTCTCACCGGGCAAATCCGAATCTCCAGTACTGAGAAATCCGAGCGCCCCGACACGATAATTCACAGTCACCACAATGACATTTCCCCGGTCAGCAATCTCCTCTCCACTGTACAGGTAGTTATCCAAGAAGTTAGCGCCCTGAGAGCCACCGACCAGGTAGCCACCACCAAAGAAGTAAACCATGACAGGAAGGCCAGTGGAAACTACAAAGAAACACATTATTACATTATAGCCACTACATTAGTTCTGAAAATTAATCCTAGTCCTAGTAGCTGATAGCATTCTTACTTGAACGGCCTTGTGGGACCCAGATGTTGAGGTACAGGCAGTCCTCGCTGCCCCGGGTTCCAGTCTGAATCAGGTCCAGTTGCAGGCACCTCTTAGGAAAGTCAATGGCCTTCAAAACACCTGCACAGAAACAGCTGGAGGAGGTTGGGCCACAGAAATAAAATCGCAATTCTCTAAAAATCATTTTGTGTCATGTTCCTTAGCATACAACCTTATTTTAGACACTGTAATGTTAAATATAATGCATGTATGAGGCAGGAATATACCCTGGATGGGACAGCTGTCCATTGCAGCTCACCATGCGTGTACACACACACACACACACACACAAACCTAGGGGCAATTTAGAGTCACCAATTCACTACATTTTTGGAATGAGGGACGAAACCAGAGAACCTGGAGGAAACCCACACAGACACTAACAAGAGCTCAGGATTGAACCAGGGACCCTGCAGCTGTGCTAACATCTGTGCCACCTTAAATACAACTAAAATATATTTGAATAGGTTCTGCCTCCGGATTTTAATATTTTACCAGATAAATCTGAACAACTTGCACATGCTTGGTTACTACAAATTAGAAAATATTCTCCTCGAGGAAAAAACAGATACAGGATGTTTAAATAATAAGACAGTGACCCAAGGAGGAATCTGATCAAGGAAGCAGTTACACTCACCAGTCCAGCCCAGGTGAGGAGTCGGTTTCTGGAATCGGACTGGTTGTGCAGCGAACGGGACACCCTTAAAGACGTCCAAGTATCGGAAGAGTCCTACTGCATGATTCTTCCCCTCAACCAACCCTCCCTCTGTGTGTACAGCTCCCAGCTATGGCACACACACACACACACACAACATTTAGGAGACAGCATAAAAAAATGTTAAAAATATATTTTCCACAAGAATATGAGCTGTGGCCAAATGAGTCATGAATAGATAAGTGTAAAGCAAAATGTGTTTTTTTTTTTTGGTCCATAATGTATAAAATACATTTTTGAGGTAGAAAAATAAACCATATTAATTTTAATAGTTTTTAACCAATGAGACAATAGCACTTAACAATATATAATGATTTTGGTATTTGTGTGTGCGTTTTTTTTTGTTTTTTTCTTACTTTTACATTTTTGTTACATTTTTTTTTTTGTTTGGGAGAATATCAAAGCAAATTTTTGTCAAAAGTCAAATAAAGTCTAATTTTATTCAAGGACCTATACATATCAACTGTAAACATGTGAACATATCGACTCACCGAAGATGCATTTGCAGCGCTCATAAAAAGCCCCAAAACTGCTAAAATTCCCAACACAGCCATCTTGACACAGCAGTTAATACAAGGATCATTCTTTTGCCTTATATATACACATGTATCTGCTCGTATCTCTGTTCAGCAAAATTTGCATAGTGCTATTTTTATTTCAAGGGCCAACACGTGTGTCCTTATCTTTAGTTCTCATGGTAAAAAAAAAAAAAAAAGTGTGGGAAACAAATTTCTTTGCTCTTACAGCATTAAGAAGGTCCTATCTCAAATTGCGCATGTAGCAATGTTACAATTACCAAGTGAGCTCCAAGTCAAACATGAATGACAACCCTTGGTAGCCTTCATTAACAGCTCAGCACTTGTCCATCATCTAGAGCACTTAGCATTGCTGGAAGGAGTCTCCAGTGTCAGCGCTTTGTAACAGACAGACATAAATGGTCCAACAGTCAGCATTTTTGTCTTATTAACTTCCCAGGAGAAAACAATGAGAGGCTGGTGATTGAAAGACTGTTTTAGGTGTTATAAACGATAACCTGTTTTGTGGACATTCCTCAACATTAAATGTAACTATAAATGGATAAAAAGTATGACGTGTCATTCTTTAATTTAATATGCAATTGTAATCATTTGCAAATTGCTGTGGTATAAGAGGAATAAATCACTTCATGATGTGCTGTTATACAAAAATGATCACCTTTGGGGTGATAACAGACACCACCCTGTTGCTGATTATCTTCCTATAAATGTTTTATTCCTGGTGGGGTTAATATTATGCATTGTATGAACAGGAATGAATACCGTGTAGCCATGAAAAGGTGTGTTACAATACTGAAATTGGAGAAAGGGTAAAAGTTCTGATAATGGCCTGCCAGCTTACACCTGCATCTCTTCCTCTATAAAACACACACCTGCTGCATTTCTAATGTGATTTTATATCTTTACTGTTTCATTACAAAAATACAGATAAACCAGGACTATCAGCAAACAGGAGTTCACGCTCATACTCTGATACCTCTCGTTTATGTCCGTGAAATGATTACTAAGAAAAATATTCAGGTTAATCTTTTTTTTTTGCCACCTAACATTCAGCATGATGTGTCAGTCTAACACTCTGCATTTCTCAATCAGCCTTTGAACAAATAATTATTTTTCAAAAGACATTTATTTCTTTTATAAAATATACATTTTCCAACTTAAAGAGGTAACTTAAGTCAACTTAATCAGCTCAAAGTCCACAATTCTAGTTTACATGTAATCAAGCATTTCTGTCTCCATTTCATTTTCACTCCCATCAGGCTTGTAATCTTCATCATCATCGTCGTCGTCGTTGTCGTCGTCCTCTTCTTCATCCTCGTCACTCTCTTCGATTTTACGTCCAGCCCGGACAGGCCTCAGCTTCGGGGAAGACAGAGCTGCAAAAACCAGCAATTTACATATATGCATGTACAGTTGTATGCAAAAGTTTGGGCACCCCTGGCCAAATTACATATATTAATGAGTTTTTTTTTTAAGTAAAAAGAAGCAAACACAACCTCTACAGCAAACTATTTATTATTTAAATACATTTTTTACTTAATAAATAATGAACTTCTATTGGCTAAATTCCTTGTCTTTTTATTAGATCATTTAAACGTTTGAAAACTTTGTCCACTGTCAACTTTACAGAGTGTGCAAGAGCTCTTCTCTGTTTTGATGATGATGTGGCGGTGTAGGAGTATCATTATGTTTGTTTGTATGTTCGCAAAATTATTTTAAAAGCAGTTGAAATTAAATTGATGAATAAGCAGAAGCTTATTCAGTGTCAAGACCGCAGTGTCAAATTATTATATAACTAACACAAGGCACAATGATAAGGATGTGCAAGATACTCAGACTACACCGAGCTACAAATTTATTCTGAGTAAAAAATTCATGGTATATACCATTACACCTACATAACCTACATAAAATAGGTGTACAATCAACAGTAACAACCACACTTTCTGATAAGCCTTGACATCAGACTCAAATTTTCCAATAGCACTGGAAAAAATGCAGGTGTGCCGTCTGGATCCTGAATACCAGTCAATATTCAACTAACCTAATGGTGCCATCGCAGTCAAGGTGAAAACAAATGTGAGGTGAATTGAAAAAATATGTATACATCTATTATATTGAAAAGATTATTTGGAATATGAGTGAATACATTATTTGGAATGAACAGCTAATGTGTTCTAAATGGATACAAATAATACAGATAAGAATAGAAGGCACACTTTTATTTATTAGTTTTTTTTTTTTTGGGTAAGAACAGGTGTTATGCATCAGGCCTGGGATTCCACAGTATGGAACAAAAAAGTCCCATGAGCAAGAGGTTTCTGCTTTACTTCAGGTCAGATATGAGGCTGCCTGGACAAAAGACCATGTGACCATTCATTCATCCTTAGTGACTGCCTGGTCAGGGTAGTTGTGGTTTAAATTAGGCTACTAGTTTCTTTATATTTTGAGTAATAGAACCAACTAAATTTGTTAGAATCCCGCATACATCTCTAGCTGAGTCTAATTATGAACTTGAGTGATGTAGCTGAGGTTGAGGAACTGTCCACACCCACTTCAGGCTTAAATCCAAATACAGACACAAATACAAATATTTGGAGCACTAAACAGATACAGATAGTGGCATTACGCGACACCCCTAATACATACAGCTGTCTGGTGCTGGTTTGTATTTTTATTAGCCACAAAACCCTACAGTGACAAAACTTGGTGTAAAACCTAGTTCTATTCTTCCAAAAACAAGATTGTGCAATATGTGCCTGTCCTAAACCAAAAGTTGTGTGCAACAAGCACTTACAAGGCCTTTTGGATCGTGCCACCTGCGTGATCATGGAGGAGATGATGTTTCTGAGCTCGTCCGCAGTCCGCGGCAAACACCAGCCGTCACGCTCGTCACACACTTCCTCCTTGCCGTCATTTTTATGGATAATGCTTTTAATTCTGATGGGGTCAATCATGAAGAGACATTCACTAGACATGCAGGCAAGTGTATGTAAGACTTATCTGAATCTAAGCTTAGGCATTTTCTGTAAAGCTGATTCCAAGGACAGACAAATTAAATTTTTAAGTGTGATTCAAGGCCTTACTTCTCTACATCCAGATCGCAAAGCTGGTAAAACATCTGTCGGTAGGGTGGTAACATTCCCTCACGAAATATGTAAACTGAATCCTACAATCAAACATCGATGAAACAGAGTTATAATGTCACTATATGTCACTAACTGCCGAGTTTTTTTTTTTTTTGCCATCTAATAGGTTCTCCAACGTATAAAGAAAAGCAACATATAATACGCTGTGCAATATACAATACAAAAGGCAATATGAATTCTTGAATCATATTGATCAGAAGGTATCAAATCACAAATTCATATTAATGCACTCATTCTAATACTTTTCTATAATGACAACTTACATAGGGATATGGTATGGCAAGCTCTCTACCTCAACATGTTAAAAAACTGTTGATATGGTGAAGTTTTCTGTGAGGAGACATTTATTTATCCTTTCTGAAAGAAGTCTCCAGTGTTAGAACGTTGTAACAGAAAGAGATAAAGGTGTAACTTTAAGTAAGAATTTGTGCTTTCCAGTTTCTCTAACATGGCAAGCTGCTTTTTTTGTCATTAATTTCAAGAGAGACAAAAATAGAGGCTGGTGACGGAACAAATGTTTATAGCTGCTATGACGTAAGCGATAATGGGAACTTGTCTCGTGGATGTTCTCCAACATTACATGTAACTATGAACTGACATATCTGGCCAGTCATTGTCACAGTTAGTTATTTTATAGGCCAGATAGATGGATTAAAATTAGGACTGTAGCAAAGAACCAATACCAATACAGGTAAAATACATTTTAATATTTTTAATTTTTTTAATTTCTTTTTTTAAAAAAGAAAATTAAATCTTCAGATAGACTAAAAGCACAAGTGGTCGAAGAGAAAGTATAGATCCAATTATTACCTTAAGAATGTATTTTGACGATAAGGAGCTTGATGAACTGTCCTGGGTGATGTCCTTCACACTAGCTGCCTGAGGAGCTTAAAGTGCAGAAAAAAAATTATCAAAGGGTCAGCGAAAAGAAATAATGCGATAAGATGCACTCCATATTACAGAATCACCATCCATTTTAATAGGAATGCCTGTACACCTGCTCATTCATGCAATTATCCAATCAGCCAGTCATGTGGCAGCAGAGCAATGCATAAAAACCATGCAGATACAGGTCAAGAGGTTCAGTTAACATTTACATCAAACATCAGAATGGGGAAAAATGTGATCTGTGACCTTTGCATGGTTGTTGGTGCCACATGGGCTGGTTTTCAGAAACTGCTGATCTGACATTTTCACACACAACTACACACTCTGTAAGTTTACAGGAAGGCTACAGTAACGCAGATAACCACTCTTTGCAACCATGGTGAACAGAAAAGTCTCTCAAAATGCCGAACTTGGTGGCAGAGGGGTTACAACAGCAAAAGAACACATCAGGTTCCACTCCAGGAAGAATCTGAGGCTACAGTGGACACAGGATCACCCAAAATGGACAGCTGAAGATTGGAAAAAGACTTGATCTGTTAAATTTCAATGACCCTGTGCCCTCTGAAGCCATGTGCAGGTATACTGGTGTTCCTAATACAGTGCAAGGTGAATGTATATTACAGTGTTTTCCACAAAGTATAGTAGAATGCGCTGTAAAGCCCTAGCAGTTGTTAGTTAGAGATTTAAAGAATGTTTCAGTTAAAATAATGGCCGAACAGCTAGCACTGATAGCAAGGATCCCTGATAAATGACAAAAACAATGGTCTAGAAACATCTCCACACATTTAAGCTCACAGGAACGGCAGACTCTATGAATGCTAATTATCCCCTCACCTGCCTTGTTGACTGTGGTTGGAAGAGCATACTGGTAGGCACTTCTTTTTGCCTTTACTGGGATATCATTGAAGCTATGTCCTATGGAGCGTGACAGAGAGAAAAACAGAGAGAGAAATGGAAAAACAAAGCATGATTATGATTACATATATGTTTTGAACAAACTAAGAAAAACTGATAGCGGATTACACACAACTGATAAATGGTAAAATATTTGTACGAGTCTATTCCAAACAAATGATCCATTTTTTAAATGATATGTATAAAATAGACTGAGGGAATCCACTGATTCTCTGAAGAATCCACTGAGACTGAATCCAGGCTTTACAGACTCACTGAGATCCTCACCATGTCTCACTCCACAGCGGATTCTGAAGTCCAGAACCTGGTAGATTTTGGCCTCTGTGTGCTTACGGGGATCATAACCAAACCTCACCCACAGACTTCTCCATGGCCCGGTTAACTGACGCGTGCGTATGCACGCATACACACACAGACACACAGAGACACACAGACACACACATAATTCAATGCAGTTTGCTACTACATAACAAAAGGTCAGTATATTATACAATATTTAAACCACAGCACTGTTGAATTCTCGATTCTGATTGGTCAGAAGGTGTTGATTCATTTTTAAAGTTTATATTAAAGTTTTAGTTTTATATTTATACTCAAAGGTTTATATTAAAAGAGCTTGTTCTAATACGTTATTGCTTCTACAGTAACTTACACTGGGAATTGTATAGTGTCCGAGCCACATAAACAGATTAAAAACCGTGTGTGATTGTGAACAAGATAATGTTCTTTCTCTCACCATGTAATAAGCCAGAAAGGGGAGCAAGAGCTTCAGCTTCTCTGGGTGAATGTTGATGTTGGCTTTGATGGCGTTGCGGGACCATATGGGCCGTCTTTCAAACAGCTGTGGGTGGGAACATAGGTAAACATACATAACTAAACATACCATAAGAACACAAAATGGGGATATTCGAGCTGACTTACTACCACATGTAATGTGGGGTTTAACCTTTTCTCATAGCATTTCGCTCTCAGATCCTATTGCGACTCTAAACCGGTGCTTGATTATAAAAGGCACTAAATTAACTGTAAAACATAACTATGTGCTACAAGTGCCGAATTTGAAAGATGAAGATTTTGTTCTTTTTCAATTAGTTTAGATCTAGATGATCAAATTATATACATACATGTATATATGTATATATATATGGCAATGTAAATAAAATATTGCCAACATTAACATGCAGCATTACCTTCCTCATTTCCTCCTCTGCCTTGAGGTCATTGTGGTGCATAGCGTTTTTCTGCCAGTTCATCTTAGCAGCCTCTAGTGGCTCAGTGGGTACAGTCGTATCTTCAAAATTCACAAAAATGGCATTGTGGGCTCTCCGGGCTCTGTTCGGACCAATCAGGTTCTCTTTGGAGAGCAAATGTGGTGCGTTTCCTTCTCTGTATATATTGAAACAGTAAAGTGATGGAAATTATTTGAATACAAAGAGCACAATGTGTTTTACATCAGACATTACAACATTAGCCAGCTAAACCATATGATTGTCGAACTGGTTAAACTCCAACAGTTACAAACATTTCACATTATTTTTGTAGACCATGATGTTCATGTATTTTTGCTGTCTGGCCAGCTGAATGTATGTTATAAAAAAATTTTTTAAAAAGTGTGATATTCTCAAATTACACGGCCTGCATTTGCATACTGGAACATGATTGGCTCTTATATTTTATGATGCAATAACACTTGAATGCCACATGCTCGATACTCAAAAACCTTTTAAAATTGTTGACTGTAATCATTTTCACACTTTGACCAGTGTAAGCACTTTCGGTAATTCCCTCAATAAGACTTAATCATAAAAAAATGCAATTTTTTTGAACATAATAAGATTATGTGCATGAATTCGGGACTTTACATATTAAAGCAGAGTGTGCTTACCTGTGTACAACATCCGGCCGGTAGTAGTAATCCACGGGGTTGTCCAGACGAGAGAAGATGGGAGGTGGGAGGAAAAGCGGCACAGATTGGTCAAAGAACTCCTTCTTTTCAGGTTTGCATAAAATGATCTTGTCATACAAAGAGATCTGGGATCCGTCAGCCTCTCTGTGCATAGCCAGGTACTGAAAATCTGCCATTCCTTTATGAAAAATAAACAGGTTTAAGTTTAAAGGATTTTAGGTTGTGAGAATTTTTTTATTAATGGAACATCAGATAGAGGAGTCTACCTTGAAATTTATACGTGGTGTCTATGAGGCCTACGATCTCCATGACGACGTGAGATTCCCCGCTGCGTCTGTTTGTTCTGCGTCGCACTCGGATAAGCAGGTTGGTGGAAGAATAGCGATTCCCACATACAGGGTGGCAGTAAGGGTCCTTGGGACGATACCGCAGCTCCAGCCGTTTGGATGAGTCTCCATACGTCTGTTTAAAAAAAAAAAAAAAAGAGGAAAAAAGATTCTTGTATTAGAATGACACTCTTGTTCTAATGCTTATATAAAAACATTATGTAAGGAAAAAATGATTATTTTCCAACGACAGCATACACTGTAATGTGTTTTACACCTCTTATACTGCTGCAATTTTCCAACGTTATTATCATTTTATTCATTAACAAATATACTTTAACTGTTTAAAGTTACATTTAATGAGTTTTTCCTGTTATAACTTACGCTATAATAGCTATAAACAGTCATTCAGTCACCAGTCTCTTTTTTTTCTTTCTCTCATGAAGTTATTAAGACAAAAAAAATGCAGCTTTTCATGTTGTCAAAAACCTGATTTTCCTGTGTCTAAAAATGTGAAAGTTCTAAAACTGGAGACTCCTTCCAAACATGTTAAATAAACATCTCCTTACAGTAAAATTCACAATATCATTTTTTGCAAATCTGTTTGTGTAGAGGAAGTCTCTGTGTAAGATAATACAGAAATTATTATTATTATTAGGTACAAAGTTAAAGGGAAAAGTTGAATGTAAAAATGCGAAGAAGCCTGACAGTGAGTCTGTGAGCATTAGAACAGTGTTTTGAAGCTCTACATCTCTATTATAACTAGTTTTGTTTCTTAAACCATAACAACGTGGTTAAAAATCGGAATGTACAAAATAAATGGACGACACCTACGACACTGACAGTATACCACCCATCCACACACACACACATTTGTTTGTGTGTATTTTTTCCAAATCTATCAATGTACAACAAACGACGCAAAACAAGATACAAACTTGCACATCAAAAATGAGCAGAACTTTTACATAAACATATATATACATACATATACACACACACGTAAATTAAATACAAATAACAAACAAATTAAATAGTAAGACTGATACAACAAAATCTCAAATACATATACACATATACATACATACACACACACACACACACACACACACATACATATATATATATATATACATATATATACATATATATATATATACACATATATATGTGTGTGTACATACACATTTCCATACATCAAATAATTGAAAAATAAATAAATAAATAAATAAAGTTCTAAAAAAGAGGTTGGGTCTTGATGTGTGTGTGTGTGTGTGTGTGTGTGTGTGTGTGTGTGTGTGTAAACTGGACAGATCTTTTTAGGAAACTGCACAACTAAAGAAAGCATTTGTAATGAAAACAGTAAGGAGAAATGCTCACCTTGGACAGCCCCTGTTCCCCTCCAATGGTTTCCAGCATTTTGTCCACATTATTAACTAAACCCGGAAATTCAACACAAACCAGTCTGGTCTCTGATAACGGCAGCGTTGCGGTGTCTTTACTTTTACACTCACCCTCCGTGACTGAACAGGCTGTGTTTACTGTCGCATCCATTACTGTAATATTAAACTAACCAAATCCCACACACACACACACACACACACACGTTAACATCCTCACTGTAATCAACATGAGCAAAAACTTCCGACTGATAAACCATTCCGAGTGGAAACTATATTAAATATACTTAGTTCCGCCTCCGACGAACGTGACGAGTGAAACCAAAATCTGGGTGTGATAACATATTTTTTAAAGATGTCTACAAAAGCAAACTCAGTTCCTTTCAAGACTACTGAGAATTTTTGCGAATACCAACTAAGATTTTAATATACAACATTATAATCCCACATAAGACCTGTTACTTTGGAAAGGCTAGAAACCTGTCAGTTTCTGTGAGTGTTGCCAGATTGGGAGGTTTGAAATCAGGGTTTGAAATCTTTTTCAATTTGTTCAAGAACGTTCTCCAAATTATCACAGGTTTCTGCAAGGTTATTTAAAATTTATGGGACCATTCGAAGAACATTCTCTGAAACACAATGAACTAAAAAACATGATTGTTAAGTTAAATTGATTGAAAAAGACCTGTTCTTAGAATATTTCCTGAACCTAAAACAAACATTCTCAGAATGTTCTGGGAACAAATAGCTTTTATTATTATTATTATTATTATTATTATTATTATTATTATTATTATTATTGTTATTATTGTTATTATTTTTTTATTTTATTTTTTTTATTATTATTATTACTACTACTACTACTACTACTACTACTACTACTAATAATAATAATAATAATAATAATAAAACAAAGCAACACATCCCGGCATGCTTTACAGTGTAATAAAAATATAGAATAACAAAAAATCCTATCCAATTAAGTAAATATTAATTAAATTTAAATAAATTAATTAAATGTACTCAGAAATTATGTAATAAGCAACTCAGTCATTTTGTGTAATGATATATAGTTTAATTTTTATTTTCATTTTTAGCTAGGAATTATTTTATACATTTTTTTTATTTATTTATGGTGTAAATTATGGTGTATGCCTGTATTCAAACACAAAATATTTCTCCTTTAAAATTTTCACTCTCTGGTAACAAATACAAAGAATAAACCTAGAAAAGTTTGCGGTTAAAAATGATTATTGTGATAAAATATACACAAACACCAGCATTTTATTTAGAGATACAATACAGGTTAGGACCAATGACTGTCATTATGATTCATGTAGGAGGTATTTTCACCAACCTGGCAACCCTGATCTCAGCAGGCCAACAGTCGCTTCCTGCACTTCAGTGGAAACACACAGCTCAGACAAAATGGTAAGGTTTTACAGTCTAGCCAGTTTTATACGAAAAGACTCTGCGGTATCACAGTAAACATTTAACAGTAAATTCGTACAGAGTATAAAATGCAATTTAAGACCGGAAGACAGACAATATTATTAGCCGTTAGCTAGTTAGCCAGCTAGCTGGCTAGCTTCATCCATAATATCACATGACTATCCTACAGAGCTAACTGCACTTAGGTGTTCCCGTTTAAACGCATTATTTACTGCAAAGCTGGTTTATTTGAAGTTTTAATCCCAGTTTCGTTGCTATATTACTATTTATTTTTATGAGTGGCATGACTCATACATTTTTAAAAAAGAACCTCACTCCCAAATACTTAGCAACTCCGGCTAACATGATCTCATGCTCAGTTATTTCATTAGATCATTCAGGTTATTCATTTAGATCAGACCATAGGGGTTTGATTTTTGTTTATCTGGCCACCCATTTAGTGTCAAGATCTGGAACAGATTGGCCTGAAAACAGGATTTTCCAAAATGATTTCTGAAATATTTGACTCCTTCTTATACACAATACTATTTTCCTAATATTAGACAACACTAAACTCTTTAGTTGGAGATTGGAGTCAAAACAGGATCTAACATAACTTTCCTAAAGGAAAATCCACCCTGAATGACTTGCATATTCATCTTTATAATTAATTTATCTTTATATTATCTTCACAGGTGTCCAAGATTTACTTTGGAACTTTAATAATAATAATAATAATAATAATAATACAGGTCATTTGTTGGTGCCTTTCATAACACTCAACGACACCTTAAAGTACCACAAGAAAAACAACATACAATAAGAGCAGCATAGTTAAAAGAGATATACAAAATTAAAAATAGATACAGCAATAATATAGATGAGTTAATTATAATTAACTCATAACTCATCAGTTAATATATGATGCTTTAATCTGGGATTTGAAGTGTGAAATGGAGTGCAGCTGACGGATAAACTTCTTTCCTGGACATGTTGGTCTGTTTTCACTTTCCTACGTTACCCACAATGCCTCTTGACTGAGCAGAGGATTACTTATTTTCCATCGTAGCCATCTCTGCTGTAACGTGTTGTATAGCTGTATAGCTCCAAGCAGTATTAAGATGACGTTAATTACAAAGATTTATATGCAAGTCATAGTCGGGGAAATTGATGTCCTCAGAGTTATCAAGCGAACAATATCAAGCCTGATATATTCGGGTTTATCAAATCAAAATATTTTTCAGTTTATCAAATTAAACCCCTAAATTTAGCAGTACTGGTACATGTTCCACTTACTTTAACATCTCTTCTTTAGATTTAAACCATTTCACTTTCCTAAACCACCTGTCATGGGTTCGGGTGTACCTTCAGCTCGTTTTGACTAAAAAAAACAAAATCATTTAGCACCAAAGTTTCCCACTAACCTCACACTGCTAACCTTTAATTAACCATTATCAACTAACATCTCATTTTATGTTTGAATTATTCACTTGATATTCATTTGGTATTTCAGTTTCCTTCTGTCTCACACCATCTTGTATTGTTTGTGTTCCTTTATTTGTGATTATGCACCATTTTGTTCTCTCGATGTCCCCCCACTCCTCCTCCTCCTCCTCCTCCTCCTCCTCTTCCTCACGCACTGTCTCCCATCCTGTCTCCAATCAACTGCCTTGTGCTCAGGCTGGTCACAGAGTAAGTGCCCCTCCACTCCTTCCACCCTGCTTTACCGAGGCTTCTATTGCAGACTAATGGTGACGGCTGTAGTAACGCTGCTCTCTATGAGGCTGTTGGATCTAGTCTGACCTCTGCTTTGTGTAGGAAACACAAGTAAAGATGTCCTGGGATATGCTTGGTAACATCCTCTCAGTTAATGTGTGGTTTTGTTGGTAAATAAAAAGTGTGAATTTTCTCAAAATCTGCACTGTTGTAGGTTTATCCTTAGTATATATGAGCCAGGAAGTGAATTTTTATTGGATTTGAGAGCAAAAATGTATTAGAATGTAGCTGATCCAGCGAGGAAATGTTTCGTTTTTGAAGTGTTTCCCGTTTAGTTTTGTACTGGAGCAACGAAAGTAATGTAGCGAACAAGTGAGGAAAGCTCATGTGTTGTGTATGTGCTGTCTAACCCTGGATCACACACTGATATCTATAAAAATGGACAAATGGATGTCACAGAGATAATTTTTAAAAAAAAAACAAAAAATCATTCGAAGCGGAATCACTTTCTTCTTCCTCACCCATTCTCAGACTCTGGTAGGAGGTGTGGCCGAAAGGTTCGAAGATGCAGTCGCAAACCTGCCAACCTTTAAACATTTTGTGTAGGAGCTCCTCATTTTGACCTCGGACTACACTGCGACTCAAAAATACGTCAAAATTTTATCTCCCAATAAAAACAGAGGATGCGCCAACAGAATCATCTAGAATGATTGAGAGCTGCGCAGGTGTTTTGAACAAACACCCTGGAAGCCCCGCCCCTTCCTCTCATCTCTTAGTGATCTCCAGTCTCCTCTTGATTTTCCTGCTTTCGGGCTTAGGGCTCACTTAGGGCTGTGATTGGACAGTGAATGCATTTCAGTGTGTCACGACTGCATCGCCCTGATGAAAGTGAAATGCAGTGTACTGAAGAATTGACATTGACTTCTGACACAAAGTCAACATTTAATTCTCAAAAAAATAAAACCCCGCTGATTGTTTTTCACTGAAGAGATCAAGTACGAGCAATGCACTGAAGGTTTTGCTTTTCAGTGTGGAATGTTTTCTTCACATTACTACTGAAATGCATTACTTTTTCCCTGGTGTGATTGCATTTCTCTCTGGCACTTAACATTCTCTATATGGAGCGGCCGTAAGCCTGACCAGGGTACTGAAGATGGATGGATGAATGAATGAATGAATGAGCTTGCACAATGCTAATTTGGTTGCTATGAAAAGTATTCCCTTACTTGTTGGCTACATTAGCATGATCGCTCCAGTAGAAAGTTACAAAAGAATGGCTGATCCTGGAGGACAGTTGTATAAATTATATTTTTTTGCTAAACTGTTAGTATGAAGTAATACTATGAAACACTTTACTATGAAGTTTGAAAGCCTAGAACAATTGAATCCCATAGACACACATAGATCTGAATTGGCACAAAGTTAGATTTTAGCTCCTTGTCACACTTGGTACTGGTGATTAATTTAAATTTGAAAAACAATATAAAAGTTCAAGTCCATTACAATCCATTAGCTTTGCTTTTTAATCTAATCTCTTACTCATAACTAATCTGAGGTGACACTCTAACTCTCTGTTTATCATATATCTCCAGTTGGTCCTTGTATTAGGTGACCTGCACATTCCTCACCGATGCAACACTCTACCAGCAAAGTTTAAGAAGCTGCTGGTGCCTGGCAAGATTCAGCACATTCTTTGCACGGGCAACCTCTGTACGAAGGAGAGCTACGACTACCTGAAGACACTGGCTGGAGATGTGCACATCGTCAGAGGAGACTTTGATGAGGTGGGGTTTTCAGTTCTTGCCTTCTGACTGTACATTCTTGGGAAATTATTTATTTATAGTATAATACATTATAGAGACGTTAGAACATTATTTGAAGCATCACTGTAGTTTTTTTGCCACAGAATCTGAATTACCCCGAGCAGAAGGTGGTGACTGTGGGCCAGTTTAAGATCGGGCTGATTCACGGGCACCAGGTGATCCCATGGGGCGACATGGCCAGCCTCGCCCTTCTCCAGAGGCAGCTGGATGTGGATATTCTCATCTCAGGCCACACACACAAGTTTGAGGCCTTCGAGAACGAGAACAAATTTTACATCAACCCCGGTTCAGCCACCGGGGCTTACAACGCACTGGAGAGGTACAGCACTGATACACACCTCCTTCACGACACCTCTGTACTGTAAAGTTTACTTTTTCTCTTAAAGGTGCTGTTTGTAAGGTTTGTTTGTAAATGTTGCTAGACCTATAAAATCATATAATTCCAGGGATATCTGAAGGGAAAATAATTAGGATTTGATCCTAATTTAGATTTAGTTTAGATTTTTCAGGCCCAGAAATTAGCTCCGCCCTCAGCCAGAACAGAGCTGCCCAGCTCACCCTCTTTGGTTCGTGTTACGACTAACGATATTCATATTTTTGTTACTTGTCTCTCTTCACAGCAACATCATACCATCCTTTGTTCTGATGGACATCCAAGCGTCTACGGTTGTCACGTACGTTTACCAGCTCATCGGTGATGACGTTAAAGTTGAGAGAATCGAATACAAGAAGTCGTAAAGACCATCAAGGAAAATTGGTTGCCTTCTTCTAAGATGTTTCCTCTCATTCCCTCCTCGACTACAGCCCGGAGTCTCGGCCTATTGCAGATGCTGTACATTAACGCTCAGATATTTTACTGAAGTGTACAACATTGTTTATATGTCATCAGCAATCGCTTGTGTTCTCCTTATCAGTAAAATGTTAAGAATGCAATAATGTTGTATTATTTGCATAATGTTAGTGACTAATCGCTCCATGTTTTATGTTAAAGATATGTCATATTGACTCTTCAAGGCTATTATTATCAATTCCAAGGCCCTGATACAAACCATGTGAAATATTTCATACAATAAAAAAAAACGTGGTGTATTAGTCTTGAGCTCTTTAAATTTAGCTTCCATGGTGATTATATTAAAAACCCACTAACTGCAAAAGCAGGAACATCTTTCGATGTTAAAATACTGAACAGTTTTGTTCAGATGATGTGCATAAGCATGATGTCGTTGCACCAAGAACTTTCTAATCCCCATCACGAAACACAAAACATAATGAAGAGGTGCCAACATCTGTTTAGTTGTTTACTGTTTAGTTGTGAAGCCTGCCACAAACATGATCTGCATGGAAGAATCATCAGAAGGAAATCTTATCTGCGACCTCATCATGAAAGTGAATGTCGGATGTGAACGCTGCATTTATGATTTATGACCCCTTGCTATGGGAATATAGGAAGAAAGCATTATTCAGTACAAACGCATATATAATTCACCTGGCAGAAAAGCCAATTCACTGAAGGGGAAAGGACACAGGATGGGAAAGATGCACATTTGCTCTTGGTAGTGGTTACTTTGACTGTGCGCAAACTTTATCTTCACAAGCATTGGTTTGTAGAAAACAAGGGGGAGGGGCTTGTCCATTAACATACGCTAAGGTTTTGTGGTATAATTCTGATTTTATATGTTGGAGGCAAAGCCATCTGTTCCAAGAGACAGGGGGTTAATAACAGAAAGCAGAGAATTATCCTCTGTCCATTCTTTATGCCTTTATTGCCTTCCTCTGGATGTTTTCTGAAAACAAACATTCAGATTGTGTGTTTTTAATATAGCAATATAAAGCAACAGTTAAAGCAACAGTCTCAATTTTACATTATGCATACTGCATATCTCTAAAGATTCTGTTATTTATCTAATATAGCATATTACTCAGTAACTACAATATAACTAAAAGGAAAGGTTTGCAGTATATATATATATATATATATATATATATATATATATATATATATATATTACCTCTTTATATTAAGCCATGATTTTCCTTTTTCAGTCTTGGCCCTGATTTTTTTAGGATTGATTCTGGAGACCTGGAGGGAAAACTGTAATTGAAACATAATAAATAAACAAAATGGATCTGCTAACTTAAATATTAATGTAAAATATGAATTGTTACCTTTTTTGCTGCCTGTTGATTTTAGGAAAAACAGTCATCTCTTTGCTTCTACTTTGGTCTTTTTGTCCTTTTGCCTTTCCATCAGATCTCTCATTTTGTTGTGTTGAGCTGTGATCCAGGTCTGGTGGAGACGCTCTCAGTTGTGTGTTAGTGATGAAATTGCCTAAGTGCCAGGATTTGATTTAATGTCATACCTGTTCCTTCTGAAGTAATCACTGTATTTAAGTAAAATCAGTGTTGAAATATTAGGAGATTGTTCTGTTCTGAAGAAGGTGCACCTGTTCTGATAGATCTGTGTAGCACATTCAGGTAGTGTTGCTGCATCAGCTTTCGCATGTGAGCCTCGCTGTACGCTTCACATACGCTACACAAATAGCGCTTCTGACCTGGCGTCAAGGCTGAGTACTGAAACCAAAATATTTACATCATTTTATTTCAATTCAATCAAATCACACAATCAAAACTTGACAAAGAACATCCATTTCTTTTTTGCATTACACACAATATGATTTTTTTTGTGTGTTTTTTTCAACATAAATGTTGGATATTTCAAATTCACCCAACATTTATGTATGAGCTGTGCCTAGATAAACATGCAGTTGATTGAGTTTTAATGAAAAACCTGTAAGAATGGAGCTGTGAGCATCGCTTTAGGAATGTCAATAGTGTTGAAGTGCTGAGGCTGCAAAGGTCCTGTTCTCTGGCAGAGGTTCTTAAGTCCATATTCTTGAAGTCTACGCAAACAATAAACCAATTATTTCATCATGAGCTAAGCAACCAGTATCCAATCAGTAAGTCATGCTTGCTTGTTTAAATTATAACAACTTTTGCATGGTATGAGGTCACTTTTTTAAGCAGTCAGACTGTATTGTAGGTGTAACGTTTCTTTCAGTTTCCAGAGATAACATACACCACTGTACTCCTAGAAAAGAAACATATCGGGTTGCGAGAGACAATCTGCTGTTTCTCTCCTGAAGTTAAAGCATCCTTTACATGGACAGGTCTGGTTTCTTATATACATCTGGGTTGCCAGATTGAACTGACTGTTTCAGCTTTATTGACTGATAAATTTCAGGTTCTGACTCATTTTCCCTTTTACAAGGCTAAACTTTTAGACATTATGACAGAACTGTCAAACTTACTTAATTGTATGGTATGAGTGACTCCTGATGACCTGTTGAGAGCAGAGAATAAATGAATAATAATAATAATAATAATAATAATAATAATAATAATAATAATGATAATAATAAACAATCTATTTATGTGAACAAAAAATCATACAAAAATATCCTGTATAAAATAAAATAAATATAAAATCTGAAATATGTGTGAGTTACAGTAGGTAACTGTGTAAGGCTGGTGTAAGGCTGGTACAAACATCAAGTTTTATTTCAAATACTAAAGCAAAGTTTTCATTATCTAAATGCATGTTATTTAAAATTTGTTAAAATTTTTTGCTGTTGTTTCTGAACGTCATATATGAAATATATCCAAATATCTTCTTTTTCCCATTTTCTTTTAAAATAGATTTCACACAGTTACTTTCCTAACACTGTGTTAATTCTTAATAATTCGTAATTATTCTTAATAATTCCTTAATAATTAGTGCAGTCCTCTATACATCATGTTTACTTCATTCAGTGAAAACAACAAACCTTTTGGGCTTACATTACTAAAATATGAGTCATGCAATCTGGTATAATTTGAATTAAATTTGTATTAGGTTTTTTTTTTTTTTTTTTTAAATAACTGATGGAATTGACACAGCTATTAATAGTGCAATAGCACTTCCTGTAGAGATTCATTACACTAACAGTAACTTACCTTGATGTTTGAGAAGAATTCATAGCTCATATTTGGGGTTTTCTAGTAACTGTTCCCTTTTTCTTGTCTCTTTTTTAAGCTGTGTTAAATAACGTCCTCTGAACTCGCACCCTACAAAGTCTTACAGCTGATTACGGATACGCTTTACATGCACAATGTACAGAAACGCCTTTTTTTAAACCCCTCTCGCTTTCCGTAGAGACATCATTGCCTGAATTCCAAATGACTCGCTACTCTGTGTGCTAGCGCACTACACAGAGAAGAAAGTAATGGCGTCTAACGCCCTATGTAGTGCACTAGATAAGTGTACTATGAAGTTGTTTGGGATTTAACCCATGTCACAGGATGTTGTTGACTGAAAGCAGCATGGAAGCCGTGCGACAGATTTTGTGCGCGTTATTTGTAAGATGATAAACATTTCGGCGGTTGTTTACTTTTAAATAGTGCAATAGAATAACATTAGATATTATAAATTATAATTTTGGGGGTGAAAGAGTGAGAAAATGCCTCGCTATGCACAGCTTGTAATGGGACCCGCTGGAAGCGGCAAGGTACAAGTTCACTGAATTACTTCTCCAACAGATAATAACATCATTTTTATTGAAATAATTGCTTTTATTTATTATATATCTATTGCTTTTTTTTATTCAGCCACTCTAATTTTTAGTTCTTCTTTTTAATTTCTCTAATTTTTATGTGATTAAAGTCAGTACAGAACTAATGTAAAAAAAGCTACTGGTGGACGATGCAAATGCCTGATACCCTGATAGCTTTTTTTTTTTTTTTTTTTTTTTTTGTGTTGAGTTATATATATTTTTTACGAATAAAGTGGCAAAAAAACTTGTGTGAAACAACAAAAATCTATTTGATAAAAAATGTATTAATAACTATTTATGTAACCATATTTAAGCAGGAGACTATAAACAAATAGACTATTGTAAATAATATTTACATTACTGGGAGTAACAGTGCAGTCGGTCAGCTTTATAAAAGTACTGGCAAATGTGATAAACGTCATAAGATATAACATCACAGTGCTGTTGAGTTCTCGATTCTGATTGGTCAGAAGGTGTTGATTCAACTGCTGCTCTGACAATAGTTCCAGCTGCAATACAAATCACACTAAGATAAGACACAATAAGAACATAATAAGCTGCAGGTGGCAACAGTAGTCCTGTCGTTGATTGTTTTCCTATAACACCACTCCACAAAAGTGTTTTGTTCCTTGCTTATCGGCCATCCCTAACTGATATATAAGTTTGTGTGTGTGTAAAAACCACTAAGCATGACCAGACCGTTTCCTCAAAGCCTTCAAGCAGGCCAGATGGCTGTATCTGTAAAATAAACAAATAATAAACGTTGTTGTATAGTCAAAAAAAAAAATGTACCACTACCTAAATGTAGTAAAAACAGGATAAAAATGGGCTGTTCTGTACTGTTTAATTTCTTTTGTTTATTTTGTCCTACATAAAAGGACAGGACACACCAATATGTACACTCTTTAATTGTGCCCCTTTTTTTTTTTCTTTTTTTTTTTTTTTTTTTGCAGAGTACATACTGCTCCACCATGATCCAGCATGCTGAATCCATAAACCGCTCTATACAGGTCGTAAACCTTGATCCAGCTGCAGAGCACTTTAATTATCCGGTCATGGCAGGTGAGAGCAATCAATAGAGCAGGTTTCTGAAGCAGGACAGTCGAAATCTGGCCATGTGTGGCGAATATACTGAGTCTATTCATTAATTAGTAATTTGAGTATATTCTTCAAGTTTGATCATTAGAAATATCACTAAAATATACCTGATTCTGGATTTGTGGTCTAGGGGCATCCATACACTCGGCCAAAGAGTCTAATCATCGACAAATTCCTTTTCGACTCAGGAATTAGTTGTGTGATTGTGCGATTGATACCTCACTTCTGATTTGCATCCAAATCTTTTTCGCAAAATGGCATATAACGTGTGTCACTGCATTGTTCCTGTTATTGCTTATTTCATTCATCTAATAATGATTTATTTAGCATTTATTTCCTTTCACTTGTCACTCGCACTATGGTTTGTGTGAATGCTTGTACTCGGTGTATTGAGGAGTTGTCTCAGATTGCTTGCTCTGTATAACGTGTTATAGTTTTGGCAAAGGGAGGTTGGAGAAAGCACTAATAGCAGGATTGCCAATAATTCTGTCATGTAGTATTTTTTCAGTAAAGTTTTTATGTTTTTAGAATGAATTCATTTTGATTAAAATGAATTCATTTTGATAGGTCATTAACCAAAAAATGATTTCCTAACATTTTAATTTGCCCGTCTTTACCAAGGGTGCCAATAATTCTGGTTGACTGTGTATACAAAAATTATTCAGGATTGAACCGCTTTTAGACATGCATAGCCGAGTGAAACCAACACCAGCATTTCCAGGTCTACCAGAGATGGTTTTCTGGACCTTCACTTGGGTTGGAACACTTTTTATATATAAAAAGCTCAAGAATGAAAATGCCCTGAGTCTGATACCGTGACTGAGTTAAACCCTTAAATTAAAAATAAACAAATACAAATTTATGAGGAAATTATGGCAGGTTGAACGATTATTCTGCCATTTCATTTTCCTTAAAATAACAGATATCCGAGAGTTGATCCAGGTGGATGATGTGATGGAGGATGAGTCGCTGAGGTTCGGCCCGAATGGAGGCTTGGTTTTCTGCATGGAGTACTTCGCTAATAACTTCACCTGGTTGGAAGAAAGTCTTGGGCACGTCGAGGATGACTACATACTTTTCGACTGCCCAGGTTATTAACTAGTTATTTAATTACATTTAAGAGCATTGTACATTTAAGTAAAATGTTGGACGTAATATTGAGGAAATTCAAACAGTAAAGAAATTCTTCAGAGTTGGTTAACAAGCCACGATGAATAAATGGCCAGTTCACTGGACTGAAACCACATTATTCATATGTTTGTTTCTCATTTCAGGTCAGATTGAGCTATACACTCATCTTCCGGTCATGAAGCACTTAGTCGAGCAGCTCCAGCAGTGGGAGTTTCGTGTGTGTGGCGTCTTTTTAGTTGATTCTCAATTTATGGTGGAGAGCTTCAAGGTAATAGAGCTCTTGAGATGTTAGTCCTGTGTTCATTCTCTTATTTTTGAAGATTGCCTTTCAACTTGCCATAATCTTCCTCACAGAGTAAATGTGGATGTGTGACTTAGCCAGAAATTAATCTTGCTAAATACTCTGTTTCCCAGTTCATTTCTGGTGTAATGGCAGCCTTGAGTGCCATGGTGGCACTAGAAATCCCTCAGGTCAACATCATGACCAAAATGGACCTGCTGAGTCCCAAGGCTAAGAAAGAGATCGAGAAGTAAGTGAGGGTTAACAGAATGTAAATTTTTATTATTAATGTATGCATTGTGGAATATAGTGTAATGCAAACAGAGAGGTGATGTATGTATATTTACTGCAGGTATCTAGATCCGGATATGTATTCCATGATGGAGGACAGCTCTGTCATGCTGAGGAGCAAAAAATTCATGAAACTCACCAAAGCGATCTGTGGTTTGGTAAGTCTGCTATTACGAAGTAGGAATAAGTAGTGATGGAAAGACTCACAGATGCAAATGAGTAATTCATGGTGCCAAAACGTTGTATCATGATATATTTCATGACATGTTTCCTTTTACACTCTTTGTTTAAAAGAAAAATTGTAAATGTTACATAAAATTTGGTGAACTATATTCAGATGAAGATGGATCAGACGTGCTGTTTTTTCTTTAGATTGATGACTACAGCATGGTGCGTTTCCTGCCCTTTGACCGCACTGATGACGAAGGCATCAGCATTGTTCTCCAGCACATTGACTTCTCCATCCAGTACGGCGAGGACCTGGAGTTTAAGGAGCCGAAGGTAGGTACATTTTCTGACATATAGTGCTGCGTATAGCGCTTTCATGCGTAATCAGACAAAAAGGTCATTAAAAAGCTTGGAGTTGTAGTCCTAGTCCAACACACCGGAATAAGTTTTTTTTTTTTTTTTTAAAGTCAGATGTGTTCGACGTTCAGAAACTCTTAAGACGTTCTGATGACTGGATATATAAACTCAGCCAGAATGGTATGACTGGTAATGGCTGTGTCCCAAATGCCAATATATGAGTGAATACTCATTAAATTTTGTTGTTTCTAATTCTTGGTCATTAAGAATGCTTAAAAGAATTGTCTTATGGTATCTAAGGAATGTGCAACACTTCAAATTTACTACATCATGACAAACATTTTGAAAACACAAGAATACAAAACAAAACACAGGATTGGACAGAATGTCGGAATCCAAAAAACACAAAAGGAAATCTTTAATACACAAAACAAAATCCAAAAACACAAAATGAATTCTAAAAACACAAATGGATGTACGCTCATGCTGCACGATGGAAGCTCCTCGGCCATGGGGGGCTAATTGTTTGGGGTTTTTTTGTGTGTTTTTTTTGTTTGTTTGTTTTTTAATGAGTCACTATATAGTGTATATCTTGATACCTTGATTATATATTATACCTTGATTTATATATTATCTATTATATAATAGATGAGTATTAGATGATTCTGTCTGGTCATTAACATTGCTTTGTATACAGTTTTCTTCATAATCTACATTATGGTCATTTTTTCATTTTCATTATAACTTTTTTTTTTTTCCCTTTTCCAGGAGGATGATGAGGAACCTGGCAACCAGAATTATGACGAGTATTTCCAAGACAGAGTGGATTCCTAAACCCCACGGCCACGTGGCCACCTGAGAGGCTGAAGGGAACAGATATTTGTAATGCACTCAGCTGCTTAGTGCTGTGGAAATCCAAGCCTGCAAGTGAACAACACTTCAGAAAGAGCCTGGGTGTGAAGAGAAAATGCTCAAGAATTATTTTCAGTTTTTTTTTTCAGACTGCATAATTCTTTTATGCATAAATCTGTTATCTATGTTTTTTGCTCATTGCTCATATACTGGGTATAGACATAGCATGCTGCATTGTATAAGTTGTAATGTTAAATATTTTTTCAATAAAAGTGAGAAAGCGGACGTGTGTGTGTTCCAAACTATGTGTCATTGTTGTATTGTTAAAAAAAAAAACTTTTAAGGTTAATGATGGGTTCTAACAGTAAGCTGAGGACAAATACAAACCTAGCTACACAGGGAAAAAACATATGAACTAACTATCTAGGACATTTTACTAGTTACACTGATTATTTGAGAGTTTAAGCTGTTAATAATGGACAACTTATTACAACATAAAAACAATCCACAGAGCATGAAAGATTGGAACATGGTTGTGTTGCCACCTCACAGCTCCAGGGTCCCTGGTTTTCTCCTGAGCTCAGGTTAATGTCTGTTCTCCCCATGTCCATGTGGGTTACTTCCAGGTTCTCCAGTTTCTTCCCACCTCCAGAAAAACATTCTGGTAAGTGAACTGGCGACTCTACGTTGCCTCTAGGAGTGAATCTGTGTTTTCATGGTGATGGACTGGCATCCCAACCAGAGTGCATTCCCAGATCACACCCAATATTTCCAGGACAGACTCCAGATCAACTACTACCCTGACTGGGATAAAGAGGTTGCTGAAGATGAATTAATGAGTTGCACGGTGGAATATTTCTCAGGCCCTGATGTTCAGAAAGGAAACTCGTAGCATCACAATTCTGGTAATGGTGGATCCAGAGACTATCCCGGGAGCACTGGATGTGAGGTGGGAATGCATCCTTGATGGGACGGCAGTCTGTTGCAGATCACCACATACACCCTTTCACACACTCACTTACACCTAGGGGCAATTTAGTCACCAATTCACTACATTTTTGGGAGGTGGGAGGAAACCGGACAACCTGGAGGAAACCCACATGGACACAGAACTCTGTTAGCTGTGCTAACATCTGCGCCACCTTAAATACAATTAAAATCTATTTAAATCACAAGGTGTCATGCACATACATACCTGTTCCATTAGTATCAGTATAAGCAAAATATTGTTTAATATGTAAAAGAAAATCAGTGTCAAAATCCTGTTATATTTTACATATGTTTTAAATTATGGCGTCTGAGCAACACTGAGTGCCTTCGAGGTGAAAATAAAACACAGAAGCCTAAAATTAAACTCTCAAACATGATTATTGTTTATTGACTTTCCTGCCCCCTTGTGGACATCAGGAGTAACTGCACTGGAATTTACAATCCAGCTACTTCCGGTATCGCTGTGTTGGGTGGGACAGCGGAAGCGGCATTTCTCAGTGCTGTGACATTAACCGATTTCCTTCCAAAACCAGAAAACATTTTAAAAATGCCGGTAAGCAGACTTATTTAAAATACTTAAACTCATCTTTTTTGATATATATGACAGAAAATGTGTCTTTAAAAGCTTTTAAAATGAGAGTCTAGCAGCCTTTAGCTAGCGAGCTTGCTGTATTAGCCAGCTACATGGTTAGCCAACCATCTTATACACCCTTAGATTTAATTTTATTCACTTTAATATGATTCTGAAGCTGATTTATTAGTTTAAAATATTGTGGTTTGTTTTTTTTAAAAGACTAGTGGTGCATATCTGTAATGCACTGTCTTAGACATTTAGTGCTATAAAGCTTGCTTTGCATTGGTTTGTAAATATTCCTATCACTAAAGATGTATAGAAATTAAAAATTGAAATTCTAATAAATGTTCTGGTGCATTGTTTGTTCTTTGAATTTTCAGGCTTATCATTCCAGTCTAATGGATGGAGACACCAAATTGGTGGGAAATATGGCACTGTTGCCCCTCAAAACACAGTTTAAAGGCCCTGCTCCAAAAGAAAGTAAGCTATTTTTGCCATATTTCTAAACATGGAAGCTGTTTATATATGTTTTATATAGGTTGTATGTATGTTTTCTAAGAGCTGTGGCGATTCTTCCTTAAATGGTCTTCAGTCTGTCACATCACAGACTCGTCAGCTGTGCATAATGTTCCTGTTTCCGTTTTTTCTCTTTTCTCTTTCCTCTTTCAGCCAAAGACACAGACATCATCGACGAGGCCATCTACTACTTTAAAGCCAATGTTTTCTTCAAGAATTATGAAATTAAGGTAAGGCGAGATGGGAAAAAAAAGCAAAACAAACCCAGGAAGTGAGAGAGGACAGGAAAAAAAATGCACGCATGCCTCAACGTGCATGTCAGTCTCAGCCGCCTCTGGCCGTACATTTCTGTTTCACCGTCACTCATTTCCAGAATATTTCCTGAATTTGTTCTTTTTTTCTGCTTTCTGCTTAGAACTGATCATAGATGGTCTTGACTTTCAGCTTAATCATGTTGTGATTCTTTCTTGGACCGATTTTAATTTGCATCACACTGTTTATTAGAACGAAGCAGACCGAACGTTGATCTACGTCACTCTGTACATCTCTGAATGCCTCAAGAAGCTGCAGAAGGTGAGTGTGTGTCAGAGTTAAGTAAGGAACAAAACACTTCGGGGTGTGCTGTTATAGCAAAATAATCAAGGATGAAACGGAGTTACTGTTACCACCATGATGTTGATTATTTTCCAAGAAAATCATGGCTTTTTAAGTGTTTTTATTCCTTTAATACTGCAGCAATTTGCCAACATTAACAACAATTTGTATATGAAAGAACGTCATACTTTTTAACCGTTTATAGTTACATTTAATGTTAATGTACAACAACTATAAACATTCAGTTCCTCACTAAAGACAAAAGATAAGACAAAAAAACGCAGCTCGTCATGTTAGCAAGCATAAACTGCATTTTTCCTGAAGACTTGCATGGCGGAAAACTTTTTACCTACAAAATGCTGACACTGGAGACTCCTTTCATGAATGCTATATAAACATCCTTAGAGAAAACTTCATCATTTCAAAAATTACATGTTTTTTTTTTTTTTAAATCCGTATTTATTTCCAAACTCAACTTCACTTCAGACTATCACTACTATTTTACAAGATCACTGATTTAAAAATGAACTTCCATAACTTATGTAACTCAAATGACAAAAAGCAGACATTGGAGATATTTGTTAAATCAAGTTTATAGCCCTTGTTGGTTTTATATATTCATAGTTCAGCGGAGCTTTCCATAAAATTGAACTTCAGTATCTCCTACTCGTATGTGTTTTGAACCCATCCTTGTGTTTGATCCACAGTGCAGCTCAAAAGGCCAAGGAGAGAAGGAGATGTACACACTGGGAATCACCAACTTCCCCATCCCAGGAGAGCCGGGATTCCCTCTCAACGCCATGTACGCTAAACCTACCACCAGACAGGAAGAAGGTACACCGCAAACAGCTTCATTACTCCTCAATCACAGTAATTCAGACTTCAAAATATACACACTGCCAGTCAATGTTCTGGAGCTTCTTAAGCTTTATTACAGTTTATTCACTAGTTTTGCCTGGCAGAACGATACCGAATAGCAGAATAGCAGATGAACAAGAAAAACTAAATCCGTGTGGAAGTTCTTAAGTAATGCGACTCTAGAGGAGTGCTGTATTAAGTACTAAACTAAGCATTTAATAATAAACATTTCTTGATTCACATATACCTGTTTTTGGTTAGATTTTCATTTCGGAGTATTTTAAGTGAGGTCATTTAAAATAGATGGTGTTCAAAATCTGTTGGTGATATATTATATTTACCGTTTTAGCAAGGTTGATGCTTTACCAGGTTTTTAAATTTAACAGCAACACATTGTGTATTTTAAAATGCATCTAGTCATCATCTGAGTTATTCTAAGTAATACAAATACTGTGTAAAAGCTCCAAATGCCATTCCCATGACTGGCGGTCATGTTAAACATGCCTGTGTACACAAGAGTGAGGAAATGTAGAACAAGTTCAGATTGACCTGGGAACGATTTCTGTAGTTTAAGAATATGATTTTAAATACTGTATGTTCTTTAGAGAACTTGTTCTAACCATGTTTACATTTGGACCGAACGCAGGATTATGGGTGAAGCCTCCAGCATTGTACAGCTGTACCTTTACGCAGTGCTTTGACCTGTAAACTTATCAGTCTCTGCTCCCTTTGTGGTGTTGAGCCGGTGTTTGTTCTTGTGTCCTGTGCAGAGACTATGAGGGCTTACCTGCAGCAGATTCGTCAGGAAACAGGCCTGAGACTGTGTGACAAAGTGTTCGACCCACAGACAGACAAGCCAAGCAAGGTAAGGTTTATTAAGTACAGAGAGATAATTTATGTTCGCTGACTTTTTTTTAATTACGTAAATCTAACATATAGATGTACAGTTATCTGTTGCTATGCACAATGTCAGCTGAGTGTCAACGTATGCCTGTTAACAGCTAAAAAGATGCTGTACACTAAGTTTCCACTTTATTAGGTACAAATACTTTACATCTTCTCTCATTGGCCAGTTTATCATTTACACTTTATAAGTGTACAGTTACTGACTGTAGTGCACCGTAGAACCAGAGCTGACCTGATATACTCGTAGCAGCACTCAAATAATATCAGGTACAGTAGTGCTGCTGGAGTATTTCAACAATGTGTTCACTGCACTTTATTCTGCGACACCTTCCTTGTAGGTCCAACCTGTAATTATTATAGCTGGAGACTATATTTCTTTATTTTTCCATGCACCATTGGTTAAATGTCCACCACTTATACCTGATACCGGCACCACACCCAACGATACCAGTGACTGCTGTGCTGAGAATGTACACCACCGAAATAATATCTGCTCAGTGGTGGTTCTAGGTACACATGGCCTACGGTCAGTAATTCTATACATGCAAAGAGACCTAAGTGGTGGGTGTATGAAAAATCGCCGATGAGAGTGTATATAAAGTAGATGTACCTAATAAAGTGACAGCTGAGTGTACACCATCTTGTTGTTGTTAATGAAAGCATAAGTTGTGTTAGACTACCTGAGTATGTGCGTAGCGGTGTGTAGGAAATCCTGTGAGCTGACGATGTGGCTGAATTCTGTTAAACAGACAAAAAATATTATTACTATGGTTGATTTCTTCACAAAAAAAAATTAAAAAAATCAGACATAACCCTAATCAATTCGTTTTGTAATCAAATACCGGATGCCAGAATGTCTATAATGCATATTTCAGTAGTTCTCAGAACTATATATAGTAGAAAATGTCAAACTATGACCACCACACATTGATGTCAACCCCACATAAAGTGGCAGTGAATGTTATAAAAACCACAGTAGGCTAATCACCAAAATGGATTTTTTTTTGTTTCACAGTGGTGGGTGTGCTTTGTAAAGAAACAGTTCATGAACAAGAGTCTGTCTGCTCCTGGTCAGTAGGAGGCAACTGGGATCTTCTCAGTCATCCATGTGGAACGTGGGTGGGATTCTGCATTTGGTTGTTTTTGGGTTTACTTCCATTGGATACCAGATTTAATTTTATACTGTACATTTGATTTCCTGCCATCATACATCATGTATTTGCAACACAAGGTAATCAAATAAAAGCTATAAAAAATAAAAACGGTTTATTCTATACTTGTGTACAAATACTTGAACATTTTCTGCACGGGAAGGGTTTTCATTCTTCTTATTTGGGATAAATGTGTGTAAATGATGATTCCAGTTGTTGATGTTATTCCTTAGCCACAAATATTTTATTGTTTCTGTTGGGAAAACGTGATGCACCTGAGGAGAGTAAAATATGAGAGAGAACCACAAATGTTAAATCAAATTAACCTTTCTGTACCACAAATTCAAAGTATAAATTAAGTGATGAGAGAACACACACGACAAACTTTTAGACTTAAGACAAAATGCTTTTATTGAGAAATAATAAGGTAAATTGGGAGAAATGGACAAAAGATTTAAAAACTAATATTACTGAGTGAGTTGCATGTAAACAGCTGACAGCTTTAACACTGCATATAGCCACGAATGAATAAAACTTGAGTGGAGGAGAAACACAAACAGGTGGTCAGATTGACATGGGTATAATACAGGATATTTACAGTCACAGAATATTTTATACACAAAAATATTCTCTATTTCATGAGTATTCTTTTTGGTTTGTCAAAGGAAACAGGAGGATTCTGACATACCTGGCATTGCTGAATTCAATTCTCTCCTGTACAGGAGGAGGCATTAAGGCAGCAGGGAGCACACTGACTCCTTAGCGAGAGACGGTAGTGGTGTGAGGTTCTCTATAGCTACAGTGAGTGTGAAACTGAGAAAATTGCATAAGTGACTTTGTACATAGTTGGTGGCTCAGAGGCAGGGGGGGGGGGGGGAAAGCAAAAGGGTCATGCATTACACTTCATCAAGATCCAGACAATAAATAAGTCTCTCTCACACATATACAAACAAAATATATTTCTAACAACGCATTCAGAGAAGATTCAGCTGTGAGAAAATTTCCATTTCCTTGTGAGTCAATCTCGGACACAGGGAGATGGATCTCTGATCTCTTGTACTTCAAGCTCTCCTGCCTGTGGGAAAGAAGAAAAGTCATTTCATTAGTAATTAGTGATTATATCAATGACAAATTACAGCTTGTGTCCTTTAGATGTCAAGCCACATGTAGGAGGAAAAGGCGTGACATACTACTGAATATTCACATTTCACACGCAGCATTTCTTTTCTCATTATAAAAAAGCACTGCTCTATGCCTAGGCTACATTAATTAGTTTGTAAAACATTTCATTTTGTCCATAACAACCATCACAATTACTGGTTAAAGCAAACAACTGGTGTTGATTTTTTTTTTTTTTTATAATTTAAGAATCAATGTCAGTCAATAAGGATGCACCTGATCCTACAACTATCTTGCACTTGTTTTTGATTAGGTGGTGGGAAATTTTAGAGAAACGTATCGCTTGTATTTTGCATCCCAAATGAATAGGTGTAAATTTAATAATACACCTCCGTTTCAGTGTCCATTTTGCTTAAATATCAACAACCTTGCTTATTTAATTCCTGGATTGCTGCAAATCCTTTTTTTTTTTTTTTTTTTTTTTTTTTTATTAAATTCAAGGTGGTAAATTATCTTAAATATGTTGCTTTAGAACTATTAGCTATTGAATTCTGAACTTCTGAATGATTTAAAAATCATTTTTGTGGTTTCACATTTTACATTATCTCCATTTCAATGTTTCTATTACATTTTATATGTTTTAACATACCTTCCGCTGGGTCACGTAAGCCACCCGCAAAATATTATTGGAAGAGAAGACAGGAAAATGGAGAAGTGTAAATGAAACTAAAAAAGGTTGGAGGATGAAAAATATTGAGACTAGTTGGCACCAAAGAAACTGTTTTACGAAACACAGTGAAGAAGGACGTTAAATATTTAAATAAAAACTGTCACAGGTTGCAGTCTGCACTTCAGGCTGCTTTTAAACCATCTCCATTTTCAACCAAATGGACTCAACATGCATCTTCCTCCACTGCCGACAAAGACTTACGACTGAATAATCCAATTACTGGGATATCAAAGATTACAGCTTAGGTCTGACCACTCATGATCAGATTATTAGTGTGTCTATAAACACTCAGTGATGGTATATAGACAGAATTACCATTTATATGAGTACTGCAGTGAAGGGAAGATCTAGTCGAATGCCATCTCCTGGCTTTTTCTCACACAGCGGGCTACTTTCCTTTTGAACTCTCCATTGGGATCCTCTCGCCATTCTTTCTGTCAACCCACACAACCTTGCATATCATCCAAGTACTCTCCACACCAACATCACAACGTGGTTAACCTTTGCTGGTATCTGGACTTACAGCAGCATCCACGTTGGCCGGCGAGTCACTGTTCGGGTCGGCTAGCATGGAAATGACGCTGATCATGATCGTCTCGACGGTGTGGATCGGCAGCCAGCGCTCTTCAGGCTTCTCGTAGCCAAACCTGTCCTCTCCTGGCTCGTGTAAGATTGAGATGCAGACGTCTCCGTTCTTCGCCACTGAACGTGCGAGATCAGAATCACATGATAGTGACACATTACTGCAAAGCTTCATAAAATCCCGCTGGAACAAAACGTGGTACAAAAGAAATTCCCAAATGCCAAACAGAAATTGGTGGAAAACATAATTCTGTGAGCACAACTGTTACATGCAAAATATATGCAAGTAACTTTCTGTTTGTTTTTTAAAGACACCAGCTTTTCTAATTATGGAACTCACATATTATGACAGTGTATTAGGAAAGGCTTTGGTTATTGAATGAGTCTTGGATGTATATACACATGTATCGTAGATAAAATGCATGTCAGCCCTCCTGAAGTAGTTTGAGCAATCAGATATAAATAAGTTTTAAACTTTAGTCTTAGGTGCACTTACACCTGCATGCTTTTCTGTACCTTTAAGACCAGTTGAAGGTAGTCTAATCATATGCACTTACCATTTGGGTGCCAGATTTCTGTAATAAATCTCATCTTTGGAGGACGGAGTGGGTAGTCATGAGGAAAGGTGAGGTTCGCTTTAAAAAATCCACCCTCGCTATTCCAGGAAAAAGAAAAACCGAGAAATAGGAATCCTGTTAAAACACTGAATGAAGTTCTTTCTACCATTATAATGAGTGGAAGTGAATCTGTACGAATTACTTACTCACTCAATTACTTACAACAACGTATCTGCTGGACCGATGATCACAACCTCCCACTGATAGATATCATCATCGTCGATTAGACCAGCCGAAAAGCCCTCGACAGGGTTCTTATTGAGTTCTGTGATCAAATACAAACAAATCAATATTTTCTGACAATAACATGACAAAGGACAGGCCGAAGAACAGCCTTTAACAACCAGGATTGAGAGATCATCTGCTCTTCTTATGGATCTTACCTTCCACATGGGTATGAATCCAATGGCACAGTGGGATATATTAACACAATCATTAGCTTGTAGTTGATATAATTTACTGACTACACAAAGTCTAACAGCTGATAAATCTATATAATAACGTAATTAATTTGTGCAGGATTTCTGTAAATAAGATAAACAGGTTTAGGGTTACAAACATTTCCCTACTCACTTGCTTTCCAACAAATCCCGCCTCTTGCTTGGCTCTGATTGGCTGACAGCGTCTGAGCTTCAACAAACAGCCAATCACAGCACAGGAGGCGGGATTTGTCACAATGTGGTTAGGACAATGTAGCTAAATCGTGCGTGCAAGCCGTTTAACTAACTAAGCTAAAATATACTCAGAATTGTTTAAACTATAAATATTTCACCTGATATGAGTTAATAACATCAAAATAAGATTATGTGTATCTCTGGAGATCTCACTATAATCTTATTTACCAGTTTATCTGTTTTAGCAAACGGAACTAGCTTAACAAATCACTTGACAGTTTTATATTTAAGTTATTTGGACATGTCAAGCCATGAAACAGATACTAACTTAGTTTAACATCATTTCACAGCTGTGTTTTCGCTAATTATCTAATATTTCTCCCAATTTCTAATTCTATCACTAGTTTATAGCCTAGCTAGTTAGCTACAGAGCCCGGAAAGTAACTCTAATTAACATAAAAACACTAAAAAAAAATTTCATTACCTGCTAACTGTTTTCTAAGAAGAAGCGACGACTGCTCGGTCATTTTAATTAGCCAATTAGATTACAAAAACAAACAAACTCAAAGTAAATGTAAAGATAACAGAGAAGTTCCAACACCGTGCCTGCTGTTTCGCTTCGTAACTGCTGTTGTCGCCTGATTGACATTTTTTTTTATCCAATCACGGTTGAGACCCGCCCAAACTCCCCGTGCGCATGCGCAGCAGGGGGAAAAACGGTGCATGAGGATTGTGCTATAAATCTGACGCATGGGCTATGACGCATATTCTCCATGGCGATTGAAATAAAATAAAACACTAACAATAAACAGTTAATTAAATAAAATAATAAAGAATAATTAAATTAAATAATGACACATGCAACACGTATTTGAAAACCTGATTTGATAAACAAAATTTTACAACCAAAAAAAAAAAAGAAAAGATAATTTAATAGAGTCATAAAAGTTTTTGAATAAATTAAGCCGGATCTCTATCCTATGATATAAAATAATTAAGGTAGATAGAGGGAAAATTTAAGAATTTCCAAGTAAGGAATGAATTTTCAACATTTTAATTGTAACAGTGGTCTGGAGTTTTTCTAATAATCTTCTTCTACATCTACTTAATTTTACAATTTTTGCATGTTGCAGGATGGAATATCATGATGGGAAGTCTTTATGATCTACCTCTCTGTTCAAATTAGCATGGGATTATAATTTATTAATAGATGCGACTCAGAAAGCATGAAGCCGACTGAGCAGAAACTGTGCTGTAGTAATGATAAATGTCCACTAGATGGCACACTACTCACATCCAGCATGCAGTCCCAGAGCCAGTCAGAGTGCTTCCTTACTTGGACAGTTTTGAAAAATGTAGCTACAAAAGTCTATTTCAGCTGATCATCATGCATCATCAGGAGGAATGTAAATATCTTTGGCTCAAAAGATGCTTTAAAATGTCTGCATAAGGGGACACACAGGCTGTCCCTCTTCTCCACCTCTTATTCTGAGAGCTTCATTATCTCCCTCACATGCCAGATTCTTGCATTTGCATTTTTCCAGGTCCTTATAAGGCCAGTGTGTGGCTGTGTGCCCAGACACCGACACCAAACATAGCCTTAATATGGCAGAGGATGGTTTAGCAGTCTCATTCCTCACGCAGGAAATCAAAACAACAGGATTAGCTTTTTGCTGCATGATACAAGCAGACCCGGGTGTCAAAAAGTAGAACGTTGTGTGTCCTGTTTTTTGGTTTTGTCAGAAATGGACGTTTGATGTTCAGTGTTTTTCACAGAGCTGCTGAATTCTCGATGCTGACTGATCAGATGGTGTTGATTCATTTTCTATAACAGCAGCCCTGCCAGTAGTTCCGGCTGTAAGGCAAATCACAGGTTTATATTAATGCATTAATGCATCCATTCAGGACTTATATGGTGGATTAATTAATAAACAGATGAAGTGTTGCTGTTATTTATCAAAGAAAAAACATAAAACCGTTTGTTATCTGAAGTTTTCTTTAAGGAGATTTTTATTTAACATATATGGAAGGAGTCTCCAGCGTCAGCACTTTGTAACAGAAAGGGTTTTTACCACATGAAAGTCTTCAGGACAGATGTGTCATGGCAAGATGTGTTTTTTCGTCTTATTAACTACATAAGGGATAAAAACAAGAGGCTAGTGAGGGCGCATCGGTTCATAGCTGCTATAATGTAAGTGATAACAGGAACTAACTTGTCTTGTAGAAATTCCACAACATTACGTGTATCTGTAAATGGTTAAAAGTATGGAGTATTTTTCTTTAAGACATTTAAAAATTGTCATCATTGGCAACTTGCTATGGTATAGGAGAAAAAAACACACTTCAGGGCATGCTGTTATTTGAAAATAATCAATTTCAGTAATTCTGCTTCACACCAGGCTACATCACATAAACCAGTTGTTGATTATTTTGATTAATGTTTATTCCTTATGTAACCCATTGTATTTTAGTGCAAATGAAGAAGTTGTGATAATCCCGCTGAGAATCTAGGAGCTAATAAAATTCAACTGTGTAGTAGTGTGTAGTGGACACACAACTACAGTTACTTACAAGTCAAAATGCCTTGTCAATCTGCATCACACCATCCTGTCATATTTTATTTCCTACTTATGGTGTATATTCGTTCCTGCTGAAATAGTGAAGTGAAGTGATGTGTAGCCAAGTATGGTGACCCGTACTCAGAATTTGTGCTCTGCTTTTAACCCATCCAAGTGCACACACACAGTAGTGAACACACACACACCCGGAGCAGTTCATTATTAACGCAAGTCCAAATTCATATCCCACCTGGTTTTATTTCCAACATTTGTATAAAATCAATTACAGCATGGCATTCCAAACCCCAGAAAGTGTAACCACATTGTGTGTGTTTATACTGTATGTCCATAGTGCTCAGGCCAAATGGTTTGTATGCAGCTCTCGTTTTAATGAATGCTCCACTATACTGGACTGCTGACTGGGCTATTTCCCTCAGGCCTGCCGCAGTTAAAGTGTCAGTCATGGGGTGAGCGATAAATGGCCTGTAAATGGCTTGACTGTCCACTGGGTGAGATACTGCACATGCACAGGAATTGGCGAGATGTTTTTTGTGGGAGATTGTATTTTAATTTGCATGCATCCGGTAGTCTGGAATAACAAAACATTAAAAAAAAAAACTTTTGTAATACATGAATCATGTGGAAAGAAATTTACATAGAAATAAATAAATCATTTGTAAAAAAGATCACACTTGAAAATTACAGCATGTGAAAAACACGCACACACATATATCTTTAAAAAAAATCACACTTGAAAAATGAATCATATGAAAATTGTTTCTATAAGGGACTGTAGCTGTAAACCATTTTAACTTGGGTGAGCAAACTGCACCGGCTGTCTTGCCTATCTTGTCAGTCTATGTATTTAAGGGTAACTTGGTGTGTATCTTGGGGGAAAAAAAATTAACACCCTAATCAAACCAACTCAAAAAAAACAACCTCCCTACTTTAAACTAAATATATTTTTTGCTGTGCTATGTCAACTACTATGTCAGATCATCAGTTTACTCCATCATCAGAGCAATTTTAATACCATATATGTTTAAAAGTTCATTCTGAACAGAGGCATTAATTAAAAGTTTGCATGCACTTAAAGGTGACTGTAAAAAAAAAACAAAAAAAAAAACCCTGTGTGAAATCTAGCGGCACATATCTCCATGACAACCCTGAGGTGCCAAAACTAATTTGGCATGCTCATATCCATTTATCTGTGCTCATGGTGTGTCAGAATGATTGCAGACTCTCGGAGCTCAGAGTTAATCTTGAGATTTGTTCCTGCAGCCTTGTTTTATCAGTGACACAGCATGCACTGAGTGAGTGCTCTATCACAGTGTCCAAATATAACCACATTTTTCCAAATGGCTACAGCCGTTCCTCAGACTGTCCCGATCTAATATTGTGGCTGATTGTTAGTCAATGACTACAGTCAGTAATCATTCAAAAAGGGAATTAAACAGCCGAGCAGTTGAGGGTTAAGAGCCCTAAAGTTTTGTGCTTGAGAGCCAAACATTGTCTCTGTGCTGCTCAGATTTCACCTTATGACCTTCCAGTCACCAGAACACCACATCCCAAAGCAATTAACAAAGTGATTCTGTGACTGCTGTGCCATTTAGCCTTTGTAACTCTTAAAAATATATCATTTTTCAACACTTTATACAATTTAACCAGTCAAATTGTGTGAACCCCTCTCAGGCGACAATTTTTCCCAGGTTTCTTTGCTGAGAGGCTGCATTTTCCTCTTAAAAAAGTTTTTTTTAGCATAGAATTAGCAAAACATACGGTTAGCTAGCATTAAGGACATTCTAATGATTTATTTTATTTCTATAAATTAATACTTCACATTCAATCTATAATTTGGGTAACAGGGTTGTACTTTCAAAGTGAATTTATCACTGAAAATAAAGGAAAGCCGAATGAACTTTTCTTCTGCACATGATCTTCAAGAAATTTGGATGATGCAACTTTGAACATGTGACTTGTCAGTGAAATATTCCAAATATTTAATGGGGGGGGGGGGGGGGGGGGGGGGGGGGGGGGAAAAGGGGTGTTTAAAAATTAAAAAAAATTTATATTTTTAAAAAAAAAAAAAAAAAAAAAAAAAAAAAAAAA